>JAMAJV010000024.1:0-341225 GCA_023628835.1 Sordariomycetes sp. S4602 | reverse complement strand
TAACCCCCCCCCCCCCCCCCCCCCCCAATCGTCCCTGGACAAACCATGAGCCCAGCTGACGGACAGAACCTCCTCGCCCGCCACAATGCCTACATAGCCGAGTCCGCCCGCGACCGCGCGGAGTTGACCTCGCGCATCGCCGTCCTCGAGGCCGAAAACACCCGCCTCGAGGCCCTCAACGCCCAGACCGCCGCCGAGAACCGCGCCCTCCTCGCCCAGCTGGACACGCTCTCCGGCGGCATCGCCGAGTCCGACGCGCGCATCCACACCCTCGAGGCCAGCCTCCTGGCCTCGCAGCAGAGCGTGCGCCGCCTCGAGATCGCCGCCGGCCGCGCCGAGGGCATGGAGCGCCACATCTGCGACCTGGAGCGCGACCTCGAGGGCGCGCAGGGCCGACTTCTTGAGAGCGAGGAGGGCGCGCGCGGCGCCGTGGGCAGGTGGCGGTCCGCCGAGAGGGCCGTGCTGGAGCTGCAGGACCAGGTCGAGCGCATGGAGAGGGGCGCCAGGGAGGAGGCCGACAGGCAGGCCGAGGTCATCGCGCGGCTGGAGAGGCAGAGGGAGCTGAGCTCGGCCGCCGTGAGGCTGAAGGGCGCGGCGGCCGTCAAGTCCATCGCCGGCGCCCAGGGCTCGAGCGCCATGTCGGCCTTTGTGAGCGGCCTGCTGCAGGACAACGCGGGCCTTCAGGTCGGCGTGGCCGAGCTGCGGGAGCTCCTCGCCAGCTCGCGGGAGGAGATCCAGACCCTGCGGGAGTGCCTCGACGACCCGCAGCCGGCGCACTCGCCCACGCCCACGCCGTCGTCCCTCCGCGAGGAGCTCGGCTTCCCCGCCTCGCCGCCCAAGCGCGAGGAGCCGTCGCGCGAGGTCCACATCCACCACCACTACCACGCCGCCCCGAAGGAGCAGCAGCGCAAGAAGAAGCGCCGCTCCGCGCTGTTCGTCACGCCCTCGTCGTCCCGCGCGCCGTCCGTGGCCACGGTGGAGTCCGCCCGCGACAGCGGCGCGTGGTCGCCGCGCGAGCTGGAGGGCTCGCTCGCCAGCTCGCCGCGGAGCGACCCGCGCGCCTCGGTCTTCGACCGGCCCGACGAGCCGCCCTCGCCCTCCACGAGCGTCGGCGCGCTGTCGCCGGCGTGGAGGGGCAAGCGGCCGGCCCTCCTCCCGTCGTCGCCGCCGGGGATGGGCCTGCTGGACGAGATCGCGGACCGCGAGCCCATGGGGCTGGACGAGTCGCTCGCGGGCGACGTCCCGCCGGACTCCGGCGCGGAGGTCCCCGAGCTGGACGCGGAGCTCCCGCAGCTGTGCGCGCCGGAGACCGACTCGGACACGCCCCTCGCGCGCTCCCCCCCGCGCACGCTCCGCCGCGCGCACTCGCACGAGTCGGTCGTCTCGCTGGGCGGCCTGGACATCCACACGCTGCGCAGCCGCCCCAGCCAGCTGACGCTCAACCGGCCGGGGGCGCGCGCCGTGCTGGCCGACGTGACGGCGCAGCCCACCATCTCGCGCGCGGGCGGGCTCGGCTCCTCCGTCCTGCGCGACAGCCTCGCCTCCCTGCCGCGGTCCCCGCAGCCCGCCCGGCCCGCGGCCAAGCGGTGGATGTGGCGGCCCTGGGGCGCGTCCGAGGCGGACGACGCGTCCGTCAGCACCGGGTCCGCGGCGGCTTCGGAGGAGGCTGCGCCGAGGGACATACCCGCCGCGAGCGCCCCGAAGGAGGCGGATGGAGATGGGAAGGGGACGTACAGGGGGAGCGTCCGCGCGCCGGGGATCAACCAGCCGGGCGCGATACCCGGGTTCGGGGAGTTCATGGCGCAGGCGCAGGCGCGGAGGAGGGGGCGGGCGGCCGAGGGGGACGGGCCGTGACATACATGAGCTTACATACGACATTGCATTTTCTTTTTCTCTTTCATATAGGGGTGGGAGAGGGGGGTATGGAGGTTGCGTTGCGTATACCCATTTGGAATCTCGGCGTTAGCTTTGCCATCTGTTATTTCTTGGATTCTGGTCCTTTTTGGGTTCTTTTGTTGGTCTCTTTGTCATAGCCTGATGTCCTGGTTTCGTTCAGGGAGAAGGGGTTTCTTTTGTTTGCATGGATGGAGTAGAGACGATTACGTTCTTTGAATACCCTAATAGACTGGACCCTTACAACCCACTGCTTACTCTCACTGCTCACTGCTCACTGCTCAGTGCTCACTCTGCGCTGTATGTGACAGCTGCATACCCTGCCAAAAGAGCTGAATGGGCTTTCCTTTCGTGAGGGGGACCTGCCCGGGGAACGCGTTGGGCTCCGGGGTGGTCTTTAATCTCGTCGGTACCACGTCTTGGAAGCGTCAATACAGAGCTCGAGGGCGGAGGACCTGGGCTCGGGCAGCGTCGAGACAAGGAATAACCCTCACAACCACCAAAACCAAACGAAGCATCATCGTCTCTATGACCATTGAACTCTACCAAATACTCAGCCTCAACGCCTCCCCCATGCCCCATCCCCCTCCCTAGCCCTCCGAGCCCCCTCCACATCTCCTAACCGGCACCATCCAGTCCTCCCATCCGCCTCCAAAAAGTCCCCCACCGCAGGCTCAAACCCGCTTAAAGAAATACACATACGCAAACTTGCTCATCTCCCCGACATCCCCCCCCTCAACGACCTTCTCGTCGTTGAAGAGAACCCAGTTCTCCCCGTCGTCGAGCTGCTTCCTGATGAAGGCGACGTAGTGTCTGTCCCCGTTAGCAAACCCGCCCACCAAACAAGACCACTGCCAAATGAAGAAATGAAGAGGGGGGAAGGAATAAGAGAAAGACTCACCCGGCGTGGATGCTCGTCCCCTTGTGGCACACAATGCTCTGCAGCCTGAAGCTCCCGGGTCCCTCCCTCCCCGCAAGCCCCTTCTCCGCCTTGCCCCCAGCGTCCCCGGCGTCCCCGGCGTCCCCGGCGTCATCCCCCATGTCGTCCGGGTGGCTGAAGACCCACTCAACAGCCCTCTCCGTATCGCCCCCCGTCTCCCTCAGCGCCTTCTTCGCCTGCCCGTCCGCGAACCCCATCGCGATCAGCATCCCCAACTTCTCCCCGTCCACCTCCCCGCCCCCGCCCCCGCCGCCCAGCTCAAGCGGCTTGTCGATGTCCGGGTCCTCCATGTGCCCGAACAGCCACTCCATCGCCGCCTCCGCGTCGGCGTTCCCCGTGGCGTGCAGCGCCCGCTCGCACCGGTTCCGCCCGAAGCCCATCCCCTCGAGCTGCGCCAGCGCGCCCGGCTCCGGCACGAACTTGCCCTCCGGCGCCTCGGGGAGCTCCTCCTCGCCGGGCTGCAGGCCGCGCGACATGTACTTGTCGAAGGCGAACGCGACGTCGGGCACCAGCACGGGCACGTCGATCTTGATGGGCACCCAGTTCACCACCGCCATCTTGCTGGCGTTGACGGCCAGCACCTCGGGCAGCGTCTTGAACGCCGTCCTCTTCGTGAACCCGTCCGCGGCACCGCACGCCTCGCACTTGAGCTCCACCGCCTCCTCGCCCGTGAACCTGTCCAGGCACTCCTCCAGCGACACGGCCCTGTACACCTCGGGCTTGCTCTCGCCGCCCTCGTCCAGCCCCGTCTCGTCCGCCACCTTCTCCTTGGGCACGTCGACGAAGATGTTGTCCTGCTCCGTGGTCGTGTACCTCACCCGCTTGCACCCGCGGCACTGCAGCCGCTGCTCCGTCGCGAAGCGGAAGACCTGCGTGGGGTCCCCCCTGCCGCTGGCGTGGTTGTCCCGCGTGATCAGCGTAAAGAGGTGCTGCAGGAACTCGAACGCGTCCTGCTGCCGCATGGTCGAGAACTCGGCGTGCCCGCGCCCGATGAGGTGCTTCAGCATCGCGGGTGCGAGCCCCCTCTGATAATGCGCGTGCCCCTCCTCCGACGGCGACCCAGGAGGCGCCTGCGAGTCCGGCACCGAGTACCGCCCCGACCAGATCCCGTCGGCCATCTTCCGCAGCTGCGTCTCCAGGTCGGCGGCCGGGTCCGACACCGCGAGCAGCGGCTCGGCGTCTTTAACCTCGTAGTACCGGTCCTTGAACGCCGGCAGGTCGAACAGGCACTGCACGATGCTGGCGAGGTAGCAGCTGTTGCCGAGGTTCCGCAGACCCGTGAGCCCCGGCCCGAACAGCGGCTTCAGCTCGCGCCCGTCGCCGGCCGTCATGCTAAAGTCCCACTTCATGTTCTGCTCGATCTGCATCTCCGTCAGGCTCATCTCCGTCTTCTGCCGCTCGGCTAGCTGGATGCCCCAGTGCGCCAGGTGCTTCCCGATCTGGTCGTCGACCCTCTCGTCGTCGCACTTGTAGCAGTAGATGTCCGCGTTGCCCTCGGGCGTGATGGACCCCAGCTTGACCGCCACGCCGTGGCCCGACTCCAGCGCGTGGCCCAGCCCGTGCGAGTTGCCCTCCACGCCGCCCATCTGCTTCCGCCCGCACCCGAGGTTCCCGCACGCGAGGCACAGCCACAGGTTCTCGCGCAGGTCGCACAGCGAGCAGTGGCCCAGCTCGCCGCTCTCGATCTTCCTGGGCGGGTCCTGCTGCATCATCAGGATGTGCTCGCACGAGATGAGCTCCTGCTCCCACGCCTTGACCTCCTCCTTGCGCGAGAACGTGCTGGCGGCCATGATGCCGTCGACGATGGTGGAGAACCGCGGGGTGTCCTTGTCGAGGTCGACATCGCAGTCGAGGCAGCGCA
Organism: Sordariomycetes sp. S4602; assembly: GCA_023628835.1. Lineage (NCBI taxonomy): Eukaryota > Fungi > Ascomycota > Sordariomycetes > Sordariomycetes sp. S4602. The sequence goes on along the minus strand of JAMAJV010000024.1, from coordinate 336,531 downwards.
CGGTGGTGGTAGTGTCGTAGCGGTCCTCCTCGGTCTCGGCGGCGATGGCCAGCTTGGACATCTTGGCGGGCGGCTCGTCGCGCTGGACGACCTTGCGCGTGCGGCGGATGTTCAGGACCAGCGGGTGGCGCTTGAAGGACTGGTGGAGCTTGTCGTGGTGGCGGGAGCCGGCGCAGGCGCCGTTGAAGCACTCGAGGCAGACGTTGAGCCCATCGGGGTCGTCCTGGGGGGGTTAGCGGAGGGCTTCGGGGCTGGGGCGGGGAGACGTACAATGGAGTCGAAGCACTGGGTGCAGTCCTCGCGGTAGACCGACTGGGCGGGCGTAGGAGGCCGCAGATCTGCGCGCGTTAGCTTGGACCGCCATCCGGGAGCCGCGAGAGGATCGCAACGTACTGACGGACTCCACGTGAGGGCACGACATGGCTGCGTTCGGAGCTTCCAATCGAGGTCTGTCTGGTTCGAATCTCTCGGTTCGAGCTTCTGGAGGTGGCGAGAAGTTGGAAATAGGGTTGGCGAACTTCGAGTGCTGGCGAGAGAAACGGAGAGAAGCACTTCCGCCAAGACTTTCTGATTCGTGATGTTTCGAAGCTCCTACAGCTGCCTTGTTTCCAGCGGCGGCAGCCTACGAGTGAGGTACAAGCTCCTGCGGGGCAACTCGTCCTATGGTGGGGTGGCCATGCAATTACCGGAGCTGCCCCTCTACCCATGCCTCTAACCGAATCCCCGACCGGCTGCCAGCTGGCAGTCGCGTGAGCGCTCACATGACCGCGTGTCAGGCCCACCACGCTCCACAGCCAAGAGGCGATACGTAATGTGGGTAAGATGCGCGCTCCAGGTTGCATCAGTCCGCCGTGCCGTACCGGACTGTGCCGGCTGTACCGAGAGAGCTCGGAAGCCCTTGTCGTGCCGGAGATAGGATATGCGTCGGCCGACGATCCGCACACAGCCAATGGGGGGGAAATACCGCAGTGTAATTATTGACCAAACCCCTCGGCACTGTCGCAGGCTTTCCCCAAACTTTCTCCCTTCTCGGAGGTGCATCGGCGCTCGTGGCGTGGTTTATCAATCAGATAAAGCCGAGGGCGGAAGTGTTGCTCTGGGCGAATACAGTGCATTGACTGTGTATGGACTCCTGTTGTGGGTCCCATTGGCTGGGCCGGGACATCATCCGCGGTCAATACTTCCTCACACGTGGGCTCTTCTCGAAAACAGGCGTACCCACAACCTGGCACACCTCGCCCAAGGACCCAATTGCGGCCGGCCCCCAAAGCCACACAGTGTCCCCTCCGACCCTCCGAGCCTAATCCGCGGCGGCTGCTGATTGGCCCCGAAGGCCGAGCTATGATGTACTCTCCCCCACTCGCAGCGACATTATCGACGTCGCTCCTCCTCTCCATTACTAAACTGCCTTCTGCCCCGGCTTTCCTTATCGCCACAAATTTCTCCCCTAAGAACCGCACCCATCGGCAAACCGTCATCCTAACAACTACAACCACCAACCATCGAACCCGACATCGCAACACCTGCATTGCGATCTCTCAATCGACGAGCTTCGCATCCGACGACTACATATCGACGAGCCCATCTCGCCGTCGATTCAATCCCAATATAAGAAACTGCCGCACACCGTGGCTGCCGCTCTCTCAACCACCCTCCCAACCGTTCGTCCCCCATTCCCTATCCCTTCCCCGCCCCTCTACAATCCCAATCTAACACACCAAAGACCACCGCAAAAATGTTCTCCCGCTCCCTCCGCGCAGCGCCGCGCGTGCTCGCCGCCGCCGCCCGCCCCGCCATCCCCCGCGGCGCCGCGGCGCCGCGCATCGCCGCGCCCTCGGTCCGCCTCTACCACGACAAGGTCATCGACCACTACGAGAACCCGCGCAACACGGGCTCGTTCACCAAGACGGACCTCGACATCGGCACGGGCCTCGTCGGCGCGCCGGCCTGCGGCGACGTGATGAAGCTGCAGATCAAGGTCGACCCGGAGACGCAGAAGATCTCGGACGTGCGCTTCAAGACGTTCGGGTGCGGCTCGGCCATCGCCAGCTCCAGCTACCTGACCGAGCTGGTCAAGGGCATGACGCTGGACGAGGCGGGCAAGGTGAAGAACACGGACATTGCCAAGGAGCTGTGCCTCCCTCCTGTGAAGCGTGAGTTGGCCCCTCCCCGTACATTTGGTGTTTGCAGAGTACAGAACATCTTTTGCTAACTGAAACTAGTCCACTGCTCCATGCTCGCGCAGGACGCTATCCAGTCCGCCATCTCGAACTACTACACAAAGAACCCGGAGTCCAAGGTGACGGACCTCGGCGGCACGGGGAAGAAGATCTCCGAGGTCGCGGCGGAGAGCGCGTAAAGGCTGAGCCTGTGTGAAAGGGGAGAGGGGGTTTGATGTTGCGTTCTTTTTTGTCCATTTCGCTATATTCCTTGAGGACGAAGAGGAAAAAGGAAAGAGTTGCAAAAAGGGCGTTTTGGGAGCTTTGTCGTTTTCTTGATTCCACCATCACCTTACTCTGAAGCAGGAGGATGTGTACAGATTAGAGTAGTCAATATGGAAACTGATGTCGGAAAATGAGCATGACTCTTCTGGGAGCTCTTGGCGTTGCCGCCACGGGTGATGGGCTGATGTGAGAGGTGAGATATTGAGTAGGAGGCTGGTCGGCGAGGGCCTAATTTGCGCGGAGATGAGAGCTGACTTGTCGCGAAGGCTTACTCTACAAACGGTCTCTGCGACGTCGAATGGGGGACGCATCGTCTGTCACCCACGATGGCTCCAAGGAGTCGGGCTTGCCCTGAAACTGGGCGTTGCCGCAAGACGACGATACGCCCCTTGCCCTGGGCAGACATCTCAAAACCTGACGAGCTAGTTTTCAAAGAGCCTTGGAATACACAAAGCTGTGTGTGTCTTTATGTTTCCGATGAGTAGCGAAAACGTCTCCTTCGCCCCTTGTTGTCGACTAACATCACCCTTTCAACACCCTTTGTACGTCCTCTTCACAACCCCTTTATACCCACACAGCACTTCTATCAACACAACACCCCACCACAGCTGCCCACCCTCGAATATAAAACCATGGACTACATATCACAGTCTCTACCCCGAGCCAGACAATATTCCTTCATCGCATCAACCGCATACACCGCATCACCCAAGACCAGCCATCACCATGTGCCACTTCCTCAACACCTTCTACACCTGCACGCCCGCCCCCCGGCCGGCCCGCGTCCCAAACCACTCCTCCTACACCTCGGTCCTCTGCGCCAACCCGACCCCCTGCCCCACGCCCCTCTGGGAGACCCGCGTCCTAACCTACCCCTCCCCCTGCCCCAACTGCACCGGCGAGACCACCCCCTTCCAGCCGCCCGCCTCCGACCGCTGGAACCGCCACCCCCCGGACGTCCACGACGAGGCCGCGACCCGCTACGTCACGCACCTCCTCCACCTCCTGCACGCCTTCCTCCTCGCCGCCACGCCGTCCTCCACGGCGTCCGACTTCCTCGCCGCCTACCCGACCCTCCGCGCCGAGACCCTCTGCCGCCAGCACGGCGACCACCCCAAGGCCTGCGCCTGCGCGCCCGCCGGCCCGCGCGCCTGGCTCTACAACCTGGCCTCCGCCCTGCGCGCCACCGCCTCCTCGCACGCCCTCCAGGCCTTCCTGTCCAACCACGCCGTCTCCGCCGCCATCGCGGGGCCCCTCCGCGACGAGGTCGCCGCCACCGTCTCGGCCCTCGCCGCGCGGTGCCGGACGCAAGACTTCGCGGAGGAGGTGTCCGCCGTGGCCGGGTGCGAGCCGCCCGAGGCGCACATCCACTCGGTCCTCGACCCGGCGCGCCCGCTCTCGGAGGGGACAGTCTTCTCGGAGCAGGAGTCCGGGCGGCGCCTCGACTTCTCGCTCTGTGCGCAGGACGCGGCGCTGGCCGGCATGACCGAGACGCTCGCGCCACTGCCTTGGCACGTTGGCAGGGCCGCCGAGCCGGCCATGCTCCTCCGCCTGCAGGTCGCGCGCGCCTTCTCGCTCTTCCCCATCATGGACCCCGGCCTGTCGCCCCTTCGCGCCGACATGGTCTCCGAGCGGCTGGCCGCGCTCATCACCGACCCGGTCCTGATGCCGGGCGGGCCCGCCAACCTCATGGACGCCCGCCGCCTGCTCGCGGGGCTGCTCCCGCACTTCCACCCGCCCAGAGGCGCGGAGCCGCTCGCCAACCCGTTCACGCCGCTCTACGACGCACTCACGCGCGCGGTGGAGGACGCGCGCGCGCGACACGCCCACGAGCTGTGCTTCGCCACGCACGCGCACCTCGCCATCACAAACGCCCTCTGGCCCCGCAAGGTGGACTCCTACCTCTCGGGCGTGAAGGAGCGCTCCTGGAAACTGTGGCAGCCGTCGCACGCCCACGAGTGGGACAAGCTGGCCAAGGAGCGCCGCCGGATGCTGGCCGACGGCGCCCCCGCGCCCGCGCCCATCTCCGCCGAGAAGCTCGTCTGCCCGCTGGCCGAGCGGGGCCGCTGCCACCGGCCCGTCGGCGAGGCGAACGACCCGCCCCCGGACGCCGACCCGCAGGACTGGCACGTGCCGCGCGTGGAGGTCCAGCAGTGCGGGCACGTCCTGGGCCTCCGCTGCGCCTACCTGGCCGGCGTCGAGGAGGCCGCGGGGACGCCGCACGCCTGGACGTGCCCCGTCTGCCCGGAGCACCGCGCGAAGGAGCGCGCGGCGTGGAGGGCGGGGAGGCCGCGGCGGGCGTCCGCGGCGCGGAGGGCGGCGGAGAAGGGCGAGGAGTTCGAGGAGAGGAAATTCAGGCCGAGCCGGAAGTTTAGGCACGGTGGGCCGGAACGGGTCGTCGGCGACAGGATCGTGTTCAAGTGGCCGCTGACGGCGGCGATGAGCGGGGCGATGGAGAGGGCTGTTATGGCGCAGCTGCAGGGTGAGCTGTTCCCCGGCGCGATCCGGAGGGAGGGGCCGAAGAAGTGGAGCGCGAGAAAGGCTAACGTTGAGAGTCAAGCTCGGCCTGTGGCCCAAGAGGAGGATGAATCAGAGGACGAATCGGAGGCTGAGTCGGAGGCTGAATCAGAAGCCGAAGCTGAATCGGAGGATGAAGCTGAATCGGAGGATGAAGCAGAGCCCGAAGCCAAGGCTCAAGAGAATGCTCCAGGGGATATTCAAATGGATGTCCAAGAGGACGCTCAAGAGGGCGCTCAGATGGACTCTGAAATGGATGCTCCAGCAGAGGAGTAGGGTTATCCAAACTTCTTGGCCCAGGTACGTTGAAGATCCGGGCTCTCCTCTAGTGTCCAGAGCCAGACGATTGTCTTGTTAATATTATTCCAACTCAGCGTGTCTGGACGACAGATGAAAGCAAGGACATGGAGTTGACATTGAGCTGTCAAAGACTGCGAGGTCAAAGACAGGGCTCGCCGCGGCGTCGGGGCGTTGGAATAATCGTGGATTCGTCTAACCAGAGTACTCGAATGAAAAACATGCAAACCCATATCCATCGTCGCAGAACCGTGAACCAAGCGTAAGCAGAGTAACCATTACCACCACCCACCCTCCTACCTCAACCAATGCCAAAAGAGGACCCCACGAGCAAAACCCAAGAAAAGATGAGAAACCAAATAAACAGAGACCATCCTAAGACTAACGAAAACCACCAAAACCCAAAGCCCACCTCACTTAGGCGCAACAAGCCTCCCATGGAACCCAAACCCAACCGCAAACCCCACCTCCGCCCTCCCCACCTCCACCATGCTCCCCGCGTCCAGACAAAGCAGGTAGCTCGACCCCCTCAGCCCGTCCAGCACCACCGACAGCAGCACGCCGTCGTCCTCGTCCACCGCCCCGGGCCTCTCCACGAAGACGGCCTCGCCGGGCGTGTGGCCCCTCTCGGGCCGCCAGAGCAGCGCGCTGCCGTCGGCCGTGTCCGTCTTGGCGATGGCGTCGAACATGGTGCTCAGCCCCCTGTTCGACAGGCCGTACACGTACCGGTGCTTCCTGGTCGCGTAGCGCGCGTTGTAGGTCGGCAGCTCGCCGGCCAGCGGCCCCGGGATCTTGAGCTCGGGCTGGATGATGCCGTCCTCCACCCTCACCTTGCTCTCCCCATTCTCGCCATTCTTTCCACCCCCCAGACCGGAGGCGACGGGCAGGCGGTACCTCGTCAGCCTCACTTTCAGCTCCTTGTCCTTCCAGAACTCCGCCCCCTTGCCCCCCTCATCCCTCAACACCTCATAATAAAGCGAGTACACAATATCCGCATCATCATACCAGATCGCCTCAGTGACCACATCCCCCTCCTCCTCCCACGCATTAACCGAATGGAAGAACAACCCCCTCGGCGTCCGGAACTCCCCCACAACGCCCTTACCCCCCCTCCTATCAATAACATACCAGTCGCACGGCACCTCCTCAAACGCCAGCGCCTCCAGGATGTTCCCCTTGACCGGCACCATCGCCCCGCCCCCGACGTGCCGCAGCGACGTCACGCACAGCACCACGTACCCCTCCGTGATGAAGAACGAGTGCATGTACCCGGCCCTCACCCCCTTCCCCTTCAGCGTCGCCAGGATCTTCACCTCCCCCGTCGCCGCCACGATCTGGAAGACGCGGTACGTCGGCGTCAGGCCCAGCTCGAGGTTGAAGTTGAAGAAGTCCCCCGTGAGCGGATCGCGCTTGCCGTGCGCGGCCGACGTGGGCCCCTTGAGGTCCGGGTGCAGCTCGGACTGCGAGACGAGGCCGAGCGGCTCGAGGGTCGAGGGGTCGATGCGCGAGAGGTAGGCCGCGTCCGTGGCGAGGTACAGGCTCTCGGCTTGCCCGCGGTGGCCGAGCTCCACCGTCTCCCTAGCCTCCCCGTTGGCGCCGTTGCCGTTCACTGCCTTCTTCCCCGCGGCGGCGGGCAGGGTCAGGTCGGGCTGCACGGTGACCGACACGTTCACCAGCGCCTTGTCCCTGCGGAACACGCTCATGGCCTTGCCCAGCAGCCCGACGCAGGGGTCGGCCCTCTGCGCGAACGTTATCGAGCGGAGGGTCCCGTTCTGGCGGATGCTCTCGGCGATGTGGTCCGACTGGCGGCGGGACGAGTAGAACACGCGGACCTTGTCCTCGTCGGGGACGATCTCGAAGCGGTGGGTGTGCGCCAGCCCGTCGAACCAGTGCGAGTACTTGAAGAGGCCCTTGCCCGTCTCCACCTCGCTGACGCCGGGCCCCGTGCGGTAGAGACTTCCGGCGGCCCAGGCGGGTATGGCGCCGGTCAGCTTGAGCTCGATGGGGCCGCGGTGCTCCTCGAGGTTGGCGAACTGGGCAGCGTTAGCGAGTTCTGGGGGTGTTCTGGGGAAAGACGGGACAATGAAGATTGACTGGATGTATAGAATAGACTCGGAAAGGACATAAAAGGGAGAGTGTATGACTTGGAAAGGACATGGAAGGGAGAGTGTATGAGTGAGCAAAGGTGTAAACATACCCCGGCCTCGTTGGGCCACTCGTCAAACGCGCCGTTTCGGACATTCTCGTTCGCCTTCTGGTACGACTCGTGCTCCTCCTTCTTCGTCAGGCTGATCAGCCCGGGAGCGTTGAGGTCCATTCTCCCTCTGATGCTCTGTCCAAGCTCGAGCCGAAAGAGGCGTTTGAATATTCGAGGGGGTAGTCGAAGACTTGTCGAAGATCTCCGCGCTTGACTGTGGAAGCGCGTGTGGCTAGGAGGTGTGAGGTATTGTATCCAAAAAAACGTGCTCAGGGAATTTATAGCAGATTCAAGAGTGCAGTCAGTCCTGAATCACCTCCAAAAAACCAAAGCCCCGAAAAAAGTGAAGCAGCAGAAGTGGACCCAGACTAGCCCACCACAAACAAAGCGTTCTTGCCTCTCAAATAGCTCAAGTCCAACAACACTCTCGTCGCCAGGGGAGACCTTCCAAACTGAACAAAGAATCTCTCTCAAAAGGGGAGGAAAAGGCAGAAGCGTTGTATCCGTCAAGCCCACGCGGCCCAAAAACAAACACAATATCCGTCCAGAACCTCGGCCTTTTATATCAGGGCCAGCCCCCCCGAACAAAGGCCACCTCCCCCGGATTCCACAAGCGAGCCGTACGCAGCCTCGGAGACGATCAATAATCCGCTCAACCCACAAAAGTCCCCAAGATCCGAGTGCGAGCCTCGACCATCGCATCCGCCCGCCCCGCCAAGGCCACGCCCCGTCCAACGATGTCTCACTCTCCTTCCGCCGCCATCGCGGAAACCCGAGCTGTCACCCACACGTCCCCACACACCCGCGGAAATGCTTCCGCGCGGCATCCCGGCTACCCACACGGACAGCCCAGGGAATGAAATCCCCCGGCTATCCGCGTCGGGGCAGTGAAAGAAAGGGGCCTTGTGGAAATGATGGGCTTCGGTTATGGGCGTGTGAAGGACGACGTCATCTCGGGAGGGATGCGGAATCGGGCGAATGGCGGACCGGGGATTACGGAGGAAGAGACGAGTTGGGAAGACAGTAGCGAGGAGCGAGTGCGAGTGCGAGCCTCAGCCTGCGCCGCCCCACTCTGCTGCCGAGAGCTGCCCCACCAGGACGGGACTGGCTTGAAGAATGGAGCATCGACACGCACATGTGCTTCAACGTTGTGTCACGAGCAGCACGTGCGGACAGCCCTCCCACGACCACGTGCTGTACGCGTCTTCCTCAACCAAACATCGACCGAGCTAAATCATTTCAATTTATACATCTGGAAAAAGGTATCCATCCAACTTCATCCACATTGTGCTGACAGCCCACAGCCCACAGCCCTCAGCTCACAGCTCATCCTTCCCCTTACCCGTCTCTTCCGCCTTGGCCTCCTCCGTCTTCTCCCCACTCTCCTCCGCCGCCGCCTCGCTCCCCTCCGAACCCCCCTCGGCAGGCGACACCTCCGCCTTCTCCCCCAGCTGGCTCGCCGTGATCTCGATGCTAATGTCCTTCTGCACCCCCGGGCGCGTCTTCCTGGGCCACGCCACCACCTTGCCCTCCTCGTGCTCGGGCTGGTACCTCGACAGGTCGAGCAGCGCCTCTGTCCCTTTCGTCAGCAGCCGCCTCACAAAACCGAGGTGATACGAGAATGGAAAGAGGGGGGACACGTAAGAATGTGGGGGGGCTGTGGATGGGAAAATGGCAACTCACCCTCGCACTCGCTCCCCTCCGCAACCCAAAGCGGCAGAACCTCATACAGCGCCCCCGGCGCAAAGATCAAAACCTTCTCCCCCTCCTCCCCCTCCCCCTTGACAGTCTCCTCAACCTCCTCCCCCTCCGCGGGCCGCCTAAAGATCCCAAAAAGCCCCTTCCCCTCCCCGCCCTCCCTCTCCTCCCTCTCGATCCACTCGCGCACCCTCGCCGGCACGTCTGCGTACTCCATGTACACGATGCTCCGGTCGTGCAGGTGCTTGTCCCAGCCGCCCCACCCGCCGGGGTACTCGCGCCCGGCGAAGAACTCCTTCAGGCCCGGCGCCCACGCGCCCAGGCCCTTGGGGAACGGCTCCATCAGGTCGTGCAGCGTGAACTCCTTGGCGTCGAACGCCTTGGTGGCGGAGCACGCGGTCGTCCACGGCGCCATTGCCTCGTCGGCGAAGGGCCAGGACCAGCGGAAGTTGGAGGGCTTGTCGGGCGTGGGCGACGGCTTCATGCCGACCGCCGCGGCGGTGGCCGCGAAGGCGAGGACCGCGGGCGCTTTCATCGTGGTTCTGTGTGGTCTATTCCCGGAGGTGGCTTTTACTGGGGGCTGAGTGGAGTGGGTGTCGCGTGCAGTCTTCGTGTAAGTTGGAAGCAAAGCGAAGGGGGCTCGATTGAGGACACGATAGCAAGAACCAGGACGATTGAAGAGGAAGGAAAAAATAGAAAGAAGCTGTCGAGAAAGCTCATGCGACGACAAAATATATTAACCCGCCCAAAAGGCCAGCTATCATCATGCGCATTGCAACCCCATCTCCCTCCCCTCCTCCCCTCACCCCCGGGAACCGCTCCCGGGCCACTCGCCAAGCTCCCCTCATATCCCTCACACAAAACCTCAATTCCCGCCACAATGCGGGGGAAGATCTTGGGGTAACAGGGGTCAAGTACTCAACGACGGGGCTCACCCCCAGTTGTGGCCACATCGACGGGGGCGGGTGGATGGATAAATGACCTCGCCCGGACCTCTGCGCCAAGAAGGCCCTGCGACGCGGAAATTCCCCAGCAATGGGCGTGCGCCGCGCCTTGATTGCCGGCTTTCCCCACACGCTCCACACACTCCGGGTGCCGGCGCCAAGGCGTGACTAATCGCCCCGTTGCGGAGGACCGTCCCGGGATCCGGTGTCAGTCCCGTGGTAGCGAAGAGATTAGGACTTGTGCAGGCTTGGAAATTTGTGTTTGTATTTGTATTGGTTCCTGACCGAGCACGAGACCTCTCGCATCGTGAGCCCCCTCATTTCTTCCCCGAGTCCTCCTTGAGCGAGACGATCCGGTTGAGCACAACCTTCTCGCCCGTGCTGTCCTCGTCCATCGCCTAAGCATGTTAGCATCAACTCCAATCACAACCGCAATAAAGACAGGACAACTTACAAAGTACCCCACGCGAATCGCCTGGAACCGCACCGCCTCGGGCCTCCCCTCCGCCTCTCCCTTACTCGCCGGCCACGGCGCCCTCTCCCTAACCTCCTCGAACCCCGTCTCCACCAGCGCCTCCTTGTACACCACCTCGCTCCCCTCATTCACGTCCTTCAAGAACCCGCCCTCCACGCTCGCCGGGTCGTCGCTCTTGAACAGCGGGTTATACACCCTCACCTCCGCCTTTCTCGACCCCTCCGGCACCCACTGGATGTACGTCTTCGGCTTCTTCCCCTCCTTGTCGAACCGCGCAAACACCCTGCTCACCCTCCCCTCCCCGTCCCTCTCGAACGACGTGGCGAAGATCGGGTGCGGCGCCTGCAGAAGCCCGACGGCCTTGTTGGGCGCCAGCCGGTAGTACCCCTCGCTGTCCTCCTCCCTAAAGTCGGAGCGGTCGATGTACACCGTCCGCGTGAACCCCAGCCTGTGCGTCCCCCAGCTCGGGTCCTTTGGCGAGAACGGCACGTCCAGCTCCAGCGGCTTGCCCTCCTCCACGTCCTCCACGACCACGGGCAGCGGGTCCAGCACCATCATCAGCCGCGGCACCGAGGTCTCGAGGTACCGGCGCACCGACTGCTCGAAGCGCTTCACCTCGATGAAGGTCCGCGCCGTGGTGACGCCCAGCTCGTTGACGAACGAGAGGAGCGCGCCGGGCGGGACGCCGCGGCGGCGGATGGCGATGAGGGTGTACAGCCGCGGGTCGTTCCACCCGCGCACGATGCCCTCGTCGACGAGCACCTTGAGCTTCCTCTTGCTCATCAGCGTTCCCGCAACATTAAGCCGCCCTGCACCCCGTTAGCACTCACTCCTTTCAAACACTCACTCGCCCGTCTACGCTTCCTGGGGCGGGGGACCCACCAAACTCGCGCTGCTGCGGCGCATACACCCCCAGCGAGTCAATCAGCCAGTCGTAGCTCTCCCTCGCCAGAATGAACTCCGTCGTGCACAGGCTGTGCGTGACCCCCTCGAAGCTATCACACAAGCAATGCGTAAAGTCGTACGTCGGGAAGATTTTCCACTCCGGAGCGCGGAAGTGCGGCGTCTGGTCCTTGGGGATCCTGTACGCCGCCACGTCCCACATGCTCGGGTTCCCGCTCTCGATGTCCTGCTTCATCCGCAGGAACGCCGTCCGCGGCGCGTACTTCCCGTCCCGCATGTCGCGGAACTTCTGCAGGTTGACGTCGGGGGCCTGCGCGGCGTGCTCGCATCGGAAGCGCGGGCCCTCCTTGCCCTCCTTGCCGCCGCGCTGCAGCTTGATCTCGTCCTCGTTGCAGTGGCACACGTAGGCCTTCTCCAGCCCGATGAGCTTCTCCGCGAGGTCGTAGAGCTTCTGGAAGTTGTCGCTCGAGTGAGTGACGGCGCAGGGGGTGAAGCCTGGCAGGGGTCAGAGCTGTGGATCCTTCCAGTATGGGGGGCGTTCGCACCGAGCCACTTCACAATCTCCTCAATGGCATCAAAGTAGACCTTCTCCTCGGCATCGGGGTTCGTGTCGTCGAATCTACGCTTGTTAGGTTCGCTCGAGGCCACACCACAGCTGAGCGCCGGCATACCTAAGATACTGCACCCAGCACCCCGTTAGCAGAGCTCCCAAAGATAACACTCAAGGGCCACCCACAGTCTTCCCCCCGTGATACGCCGCAAAACCAAAGTTGATCGCAATCGCCTTGGCGTGCCCCAGGTGCAGGTACCCATTCGGCTCGGGCGGGAACCGCGTCACGACGGGCTTGATGGGCCTCTCGCGGAACACGTCGGCCAGGAAGCCCTGCTTGAATATCGCCTGCGGGTCGACCACCTCCTCGGCCTTGGGCTTCGGCTTGGGCGCCGCCGCCTCCTTCTTGGGCTCGGCCGGCTTCGCGGCCTTGGCCTGCTTCTTGGCGCGCTTCTGCTGGCGCTTCTTGAGCTCGTTCTTGGAGACCATCTCGTTGGTCTCGTCGTCGAGCACGAGCTTCGACGTGGCTTCAGCGAGGTCGGCCATGGTGGGGGGATGGGGTCGGGGTGTCGAGAGGGTCGGGTGTTTTGGCTGAGGCCGGGAAGAGAGTCGGGAAGAGAGTCAGGGGAGGTCTTCCTTTCGTGTGTTCGCACCTTGGTTTTTTGTCTCGAGAATCAAATTCCAGCGAGAATTGCGGGGTCTCGTTCCTGGCTCTTGGTGGGGTCGAGGCGTCGAGGGGCAGCTGTCTCCTCCCTGTTGCTTATCGCCGCCCTCTGAGTCATCCCCTGTTTCAGGCGGTTAGTCACGTGCTACGGCCGCTGCAGCAGGCGCACCCTCCCTTATCGTCACTTGGCGTCTTACACAACGTCAGAGCAGCTGTTGGAGGTCTTGCTACTTACTCCATGTGGCTCTGCTGTGGTTCTCTGCCCTGTGTGCAACTGTAAATGGGTTTAATGGCCCGGACCGTTATACACAGCGTAGGAAATTATCTTGATTCGCAGTTTGAATTATCCAAAGCACTGAGACGGCATAGATATACCTCAGCCCGCCTCGAAACTATACGTTTCTAGGCCATGTTTGTATACAGGACATAACTTCCTAAAGCTGTGCGTTGCCATACTCGGGCACCATGCTCAGCGAATCCTCCCTGCTTCTACCCTGTGGCGAGTAGGTACAAGTCGACAATATCTCCTCTTTAGTCAAGCCTAATCAGGAAATCTTTTGACTTGTGACCACGGCATTGCGCGCCACCTTGCTTGCCTACGTGCAGACTCCACCAGCCGGCCCAAGGGGGTTAATGCAGGTGCCCGAGCAGCAAATAGAGTGACCAGCACAGTACTCGCCGTTGGCATGGCATTCCTTCTTGGCCTGAGAGACATTAGCTGCTGCGTAACGCGGGGCATAAAGCTGCCAGCTTCAAATCTGGCTTACGAGGTTGTCAGCGGCCGGCTCAGGCGCGGCGACGGCCATGGCGAGGCTGAAGAAGGTAAGGACGGTGGCAAAGGCGAGCTTCATGTTGACGGCTTTCGAGACTTGGGGTGTGAGGCTAGTTGGGTGGTTGGAGATCTGTTGATGTGTGTGTGAGGATTACCTCGAGCATGGCGGTGAGGTCTACTCCTTATATATGTTGACGAACCCCTGATAAATCTCTCATCTAAATCCAGGAGCTCTGTTGAAGGAGCTTCGTGCCCCATAACAGCTGTCCCCAATCCTGAAGGATTCGCAGATAAACGATACCTGCCTATCTTGGGACTGATAGTCGTCACTGCGCGCAATTCAGCGCACTAGCCGATGTGGGCCCTCTATATCCCCCGCACCCGAGGTGCCAGCCAAGGTGGGCCTGTTGCGCGTGAACCCGGCAGGTTCGGATGCGACCCGGGCGAGGCGAGCCAAGACTGGGCGGATCTTTGGGGAAGGGGACTTCATGTCTCGGGTGCGGCGGCAACTGTGCATGTTCCATCTCGCCCGGACTGAGGGATATAGCTGCCCGTACAGGGGTCATCTATGAAGATAATCAGTCCTTAGTGGTTATGGCTAATATCTAGAGAAACAAAGCTAGCGTATAATATCCGTGCTGCAAGCATGGGCCGAGTTGCGCATTTACGGCCACCTCCCCCTGTGGAATCAAGGACTGTTCGCCCCTGGTCAGGAAACCCACTGTTGGTAGGGTTCGAAGGATAATTGAATGTGATTTGACTTGTTTCCCGGGCAGACTTGACCGAAGCCCCTACCTCCTGAAGCTAGATTAGACCAGCACAACCTAGACCGGCTGTCGCACTGAGCTCGGTTGTGCAGGCTCATGTGGGGCTAAGAGGACGGCGTTGAAGCTCCTGTTGGACACGCATTGATCCCCCATAGCTGCCATAGATCCGCCAAAGTCCGAGTTATACAAGGACACACCGTCACCCTCGAGTACCGCCAGCTATAAAGCTTTCTTCAAACATCTGCTGTTTTGGAACGAACGTGACCATACCCTGCCAAGAGCTGAATTAACACCAAAGAACACGGGCAAGGCTGAGACTGTATTGGATACCTGGATCGCCAGACCTGCCGTTTGACACCAACGCAGTTCTCGTTGGCATTTCTTTTCGAAAAGGGACGTGGCTCCTTGTTGACGGCGAGGGAACGCTGCTTAGTTTCATATCTACAAAAAGCTCACCACCAAAAGGTATGTACAGAAAGTTAACCTCCCTCGCCTCCCAGCTCTTCGACTCGAACACCTCCTGCCAGCCATCACTCTTCACCTCCAGCTCCATTCTCACCCCCAACCGGCTCCTCCGGCAGACGACTCACTCCCCCTCTCCACCAGGCAGACCCCCGGTCGGCATAGGGAACCCCCCGGGGAAGTCCGACCCCGTCGGGAACGGCATCCCCCCCGGAAACCCCGCATTCTCATTCACCACTCCTCCCTCCTCAAAGATCTCCGCCGCCGCACTAACCGTCCTCTCAAACGTCGTATTCACCCCCACAGCCAACCACGCCAACAGCCCGTCCCCAACCCCCTCCCCGAGCCTCACATACTGCATGAAAGGATCCGTGTCCGCCGCCTCGCCCGCCAGGATGAAGTCGTCCGCGTTCAGCGTCACCGCCTGCTCGTTCGCGCTGTACGGCTCCAGCTCCTCCACCTCGGCGATGAGGTCCTGGTCGAAGTACATCTGGCCGACGTGCGCGGCCGTCAGGTCGCTCAGCGTGCCGTTCTCGCGCTCCTCCGCCCCCATGTGCAGCATGATGTGGATGTGCGTCGCCCGCCCGCCGTAGTGGCCCGGGAAGAGCGTGTGGAACTGCGCCGCGCCGTCGTCGTCAAGCTTCTGCACGCCGCGGTGGAAGGTGTTGTCGGCGTTGGACTCGTCGGCCAGGCCGGCGCCGTTCATGGCGGAGACGACGCCGCTGTAGACGCCGGTCGAGTTGCAGTCTGCGGAAGCTGTCAGTCTTGTTGAAAGGAATATGGGGGATGGGGAGGGGACTTACGCCAGATCTCGAGGTAGGCGCCGGGGACGGGCTCGCAGGTCTCAACGTCGAGAACCTGGACGTCCACGGCGAGGGGCACGCCGGCCTCATCGTCGGTGATGTCCTGGCGGACGAACTCGCCGGCGACGTCTGGGCATGTCAGTGCCGGCTCCGATGCGTCCGCGCAGATAACTTACAGAATGGGCCCTCAGTGGCCTCCGGGTTGAGCACGCAGGAGCTGTTCCCCGCGAAGAGAACCGACGGGTCCGTGTCAATGGTGTAGTCCTCCTCCGAGAGGTGAGACACCTCAAGAAGCTCCGTGAGGTCCCGCCCTGCGACGTGTTAGCACCAACCCCTCAAAACAGTCTGCGCAATATCTCACCCTCAAGGCCGTTCCTCTTGGCGAGCTTGTTGGCGAACTCGGCCCGCCGGTGCATGGCCCTCTTCTCAAGCCCCCTCTCCGCGATCTTGTCCGCGCAGTGGTTAAGGTTGCTCCGGCTGTGCATCAGGAACTCGCGCCGCTCGAGCATCTCCTTCTGCACGTCGCCATGCGCCGCCGCCAGGGCAGCGAGCGCGGGTAGGAAGGCTACGGGACGCATCTTGGGTGTCTTTGCTGAATCTTACGGTGAGATGGTATGGCGGTGAATCCAGGGGGGCTCGCTTGCCGGAGAGGGCCCACAGGGGCTCTTATACGACCCGGCCCTCGCCGCCGGAAGCCGGCACCAAATCCAAGCCACCCCGGTTCCTATCCTCTCATCCGAACGGACCACCGAGTCCTGACGCAGGGGCAAGATGACGCAGTGGCGGACGTGTGCTCAATATCCACCACTATCGGCGCCACGTCTACCGCCCGCTCCCGCCCCGGTATTTCCAACCCATTAATTCTCCACGGTAGTATTCCCGGGCCAGGGGACACGCCTCGGCTGCAACGACATGCCTCGGCCGCTACGGCAGGTCCCGGGGAGGACGCGTCCATGCTACGTACGCTATATGAAACCGTAGTATCGTCATTACGGCAAAAGTCGCCCTTACGGCTCGAGATCCCCGCCCCCACATCCCGGCGGGGGTAGTCGGACCAATGACGAGGACGGGATTTGCCATCGGCGAAGCTTGTTCCTGAGAATATGGGATATATTAACCCCTCCGCGACTGGAAGTGTGCCCGGTCGATCCCACGTTTCTCCGGGGCCACGATGGGGGGGCTTCGATATTGGCGACGCGTAGGCTTTTCAGGTGAGTTCCGACGTGGCGGTGGGCGGGCTCCCTCTGGTGTATTGGCCGGAAAATCGATTTACGGCGGGAGATCTCATATTGTTGTCGGTTCTGCGCCTTGTTGTCCGAGCGAAGAGGGCTGGTGGACGTAACTTTGGACTCGGAGCCAGGCGAACCGAACGTTTAAAGTATGTTTATGGGTCCCGAGTTGCTTCTAAATGATACATGATCCTTGCCTACCATGTTGTGCATGCTCATCCCGTTACCTCTTGACCCCTTGGTCCCTGCTAAATGATACCAGCTTCTTCTCCCAGAAGACATGCCCGCGAAACAGATTCCCCACTTCTCCTCATCCCGTCATGGCCTCCGGATTCCTCGAACCACACTCATCCTCCCAAAATTTCTGCATGGCATCACAAACACCAAACAACAAACAACCCTTGGATCCGTCCGCTTTGCTAGCGGAGACCGAACCCCGCTAATCGTAGTCGGTGATGATCATACGGTCGAATCCGTATCTAATCCGGAGCCACATGGTCGACTTGATGTCCCCATCGTCCTCTCGCCCGTACATCCTGGCGGCCACACAAAACTTTGCCAGACGAGTCTTCTGCTTGTTGGAAAGCTTGGCAACGCGGACGTTCTCCTTGCTCCTGAACGAATACCACGTGTCCTTGATAATGCCCGTAGCGCGGTTTTTCATGTCGTCATGCATCACCCCCTCCATCTGCATTAAGGCGAGGAACAGCAGGCCCTGCACGAACCTGGTGGTCGAGGGCGTGCTGAAGTGCTCCACCTTATGCCGCAGGTCGTAGTCGGGAACCAAAAGACTGAGATCCCCCACGTCGGAAACCATATCGCAGCCCGTGATGAGGTAGTACAGACCTCGGATGAGGCGGCGGCGCAAGTCGCTCAGCAGCTGGTAGTCGGTCCCCGGGACACAGGCCCGGCAGTCGCACTCGAAATGCATGAGTTCGCGGCGCTCAGCACTCGTCAGGGCCGCGAGTGAATCGTTCGAGATGTGAGTGACCTCCTCGCCGGCGGCGATGTTCCTGGTTGCGAAGATTACGCCGGGGCTTCCCGTCTCGAGAGTAATGCTCGCGTTGGGCACGCACGAGTGGTTGAAGCGGGAGAGGAGGACGTACACGCCCACGCTTTGGTTATACCACTCGTCCGGTGGGAGTAGGTGGCAATCTTGCATGAACGCCCGCCCCAAGGTCGGGAAACGTTCGCCGCCGTTCTTCCGGATGCATAGGAACTGTTCCTTCTCGTCGGGCGAGAGAGCGTTGAAAGCGCGGCGAACATCATTCTCGGTGATTTCGTGTACGAACTTGTCGATGACGAAGAGCGCATCGTCGCAGAGAATCACCGTGTTCTTTTTGATGTCCCGAGTGGCGAAGGCCCCATATCCCTTGCCAGGCGAAGGCCGCAGCTCGACCGGCGTGTCGGCAAGGATGGGGAGGCGAGTGTAGGCTGGGAACAAGTCAGCTGCGCAGCACACCGGCTCAGACATTGCACTCACGGTGATCTGAAGACATGGTGATTGATGAAAACTCGACGCGTGTTGAAATGGTCGAACTCTGACGGGACCGCGTGGGTTTCGGGTTGTTCTGTTCCCGACGATGGGTGCGGAGGAGAATTCGAGGAGCGCGTTTTGCGCGAAGAAGCAGATGGGCTGGTGGCAAACAGGCAGCAGCCCCTCCTTGATGAGAACGGAAGGAGCACTGGCGTCTCTTTCTTTCACAGACCTAGGAAGGAGCACTGGCGCCCACGACCGAGGGAAGGAGCGCGGACGCCTACAGTCCAGGGAATATACTCTTCCATCCGGTAGCTATCAGCAAATACCTTTCCATCACAGAAAACCACAATATCTCCAAATGGACCTACCTCTTGATACTACTGCATTATTCTTATTTACCTAAAGAAATATCCAAACTGTCCCCCAAAAACAGATCTAAAAAAGTGCAAAAAGAAAGGATCGAACCCGAGTGGTCTGGCGGCTTCCCAGCGCCATGGCCCCCAAAGTCGGGGATCTCCAGTGGGGGGGTGTGGCCGTCCCGTTCTACCGCTAGACCAGTCCGGATCCGATGGGAGACATGGCTTTGGGAGTTGGCTATGAGGTGTGTTTCGATGTTGGTGAATCTTGGGGAAGGCGCGGTGGGTGAGTTTTGGTTTGGCAGGTGGGGGTGGGCGAGGTCTGCCGGTGGTGCACCCCACGGCAGTGTCATCTGCTGGCTGCCTGGCTAGTGCTCTAAAGGGATTCTGCTTGGAGAATACGCATCTGGTCCTGGGGTGCATTCTCCCAAGCCTGCCATTTGGAGAGCCAGCTCTAACCACGTGCACGACCATATTTCCTGCAGTTCCGGCTTGGTGAACGATATTAAGGGCGAATGCCCGCCGGAGGAAGACGACAGCTATATTTACATCCGATGGATCTCCCGTTCCAATCTCAGATCTGCTCCCATTGTTGTCCATGGCCGCCACTTTCATCGGCAGCCAACTCGCCAAGTCACCCTTTTCCTCGGCTCAATACAGTTTCTCCCCTAAACCATTC
Organism: Sordariomycetes sp. S4602; assembly: GCA_023628835.1. Lineage (NCBI taxonomy): Eukaryota > Fungi > Ascomycota > Sordariomycetes > Sordariomycetes sp. S4602. The sequence continues at coordinate 317,294 of JAMAJV010000024.1, read as the reverse complement.
CACGAGATCTGTGGTTTTAAGCAAGGCAGACGGAGTTAGAACAAAGGGGGCGACGCGCCCGGTCGGAGACCGCGGACACACCGACGGCACGGTGATCGCCCCATCTTTGGGAACCCTCAAGTCGCCGCACCGTGTCACCTACTTAGAATTCCGATCGTTCCACGTGCGATCAAAGACGTTGATAGAGCGTTGAGCTAAAACCGTCAGCACCCAGCCAGCTCCAACCCCCAAGGTTCGGAGCCGCTCACCTGAAGGCACAACATCCAAGGCCTTGATCGACACATTCCGCGGCTGGTTAAGCATGTAGACCGCCGACTCGGCAATATCCTCCGCGATAAGCGGCCTAGCCAGTTCTCTCAGCATCAAGTCCAAACCACCACGGGGAGAACGGGGCAAACATACTCGAACCCCTCAAAAAACGAGTCGTACATCGCCTTGTCATGCCCCACCCTCAACGAATGGAAGTTCGTCGCCGCGCACCCCGGCCGGAGCGCCAGCACCCGAATATTACTCCCCGACAGCTCGTTCCGCAGCCCGTTCGTGAAGCCCTCCTGGCACGCCTTGTTGGCGTGGTACACCGCCTCGCCCGGGAACGGCGGCACCTCAAGCCCCGTGATGGACGTGACGTTCAGGATCGTGCCCTCGCCCCTCGGCGCCATGGAGCGGTTCAGCACGGAGTGCGTGACGAACATCATGCCGTTGACGTTAGTGTTGTTCATGGTCACGATGTCCGCGATCTTGAGGTCCGGGAACCTGTCCGGAGCGCCGAGCGCGAGGCCGGCCTGTTTCTGTCAGCAGCCGAGCTAAATCCAAAGGGGGTTTTGGGGGAGACTTGCGTTGTTGATGAGGATGTCGATCTGGCCGAACTCGTCTACCGCGGAGGCGATGGCCTTGTCGACGGCCTCGTAGTCCGCGATGTCCACGACCCTGTAGGTGACCTTGTTCGAGGGGTGCGAGGCCTTCAGCTTGGTGACCAACGCCGCGAGCTTGTTCTGCACGCTGTTGTGAGCGGACGGGACACGTAATCCCAGGCCGACATGCTGGCGCCTGTGTAGGGCCGCACTTACCTCGGATCGTGATAGAAGCACCAGGTAGGCGCCGGCCTCGGCGAGCCGCGAGGCGATGGCCTGCCCGATGCCCATAGATGCCCCCGTCTGGTGTGTGTTGAGGTTAGCCGGAAGCCGCCCGCTAGTTTTACATCTTTACAGACGCCACTTACGAGCACGACAACCTTGGCTTGAAGTCCCATGGTCAATTCAAAACGTTGATCGAGGATTTGAGAAGGAAAAAAAGGATCTAACAACTGAAGAGGCCTTGTGAGCGAATCCCACAATCTTGAAATGCTCAACCGTATCTAGTGCGTCATTTACGAGTATGAGCACTCCTGCTAGACTCGGTGGAGAAAGCCGCTCAGAGACTCCGCGCGCCACCTTCGCGCTAGGAAAGTATAGCCACCGACTTCCCTTCTCAGCGCCAGGATTTCTAATCAGGGCGGGTTTCTGGTCATAGTGCGCCGATTGTACAGCGTGATTTGATAAGCGTGGAAACGCCCGAATAACCACTTTTCATTTGTTTCTGCTGCTTGGACACCTGTGTGGATGTCCCGCCCTCACGCAGCCTATGAGTTTAGAGAGCGTCACGACCACGGGTGGGGCCAAGTGACGTTTCTTCCCCGGGATTCTCGTACTCGCGCACTTGGCTCGTCTGTCTACGACTTAAAAACTCCTGTAATGCCCAAAGAAATTGGGCTATTCATCGTGGTTTTAGGGCTTCAGAAGATTATAAATGATATTTAAACTCCCGCAGAAGCCCTCGTTTTACATTCTCAAGACACGAAACGCCCGGATCTATTTGAGGCGGCTAATACATGGAAATGTCAACGCCCAGTGATGAGACCTCGCATAGCTGGTTGACAAGGCCGTCCAGATGAACACTAACCTAAGTCCTCAACCCCAGAAAACCCATATACTGAATGGCTAACAGGAGAACCACCTATGGTTGATTAGATCTTGACCTTGGGGCCGCACCGTCGGGTCATACGCCAGCAACCGGCCCAACAGGTCTGCAATAGCCTCCTTCTCCGCCTCGGGAATGTCCTCGTGGTATTCGCCGCCACTGCTCTTCCCACCCAAATACCACAGCCCAGGCGCCAACATCTCCCGAATCGATCGAGCACCCTGTGCAACCGACGGGTGGACTCGGCTGATACCCTCCACCCTATCTTCCCGATACTCCTCTAGCCTTTCCTGAACGGCAACAGCGGTAACAGCACGGCCATTCTCATCGCTTTCGTCCTCGTACATCCTCCTCCGCGCCTCCCACGTGGTCGACCACCACGGCTCAGGCAGCCTCCCGAATACCTGCACCATCGCGTCGATGTACGAATCGTCGTCGTCGTCGAATAAACCAAACAGCTTCCGCCCCGTCCGGATCTCGAAGAGCGTGCAGCCCAGGGCCCACAGATCGGAGCCAATCCCCGCAGCCTTGTCGAGGATGAGCTCCGGCGAGCGATATGGTCCCGGCGTCCCGAGGTCGTCGCCATCTGGGGGCTGCGAAACGTCGAAGGACTGGCCTAGGTCGATGAGGCAAGACTCTGGCTCGATGTACTTCAGGTCGACCCCGGTCCATTTCACGGGGTAGACGAGGTATTGAGGCGCAGAAGGCTGTTCGTGGGGCTCTCCCTCCTGCAGGACCGCGTTTCGATTGGGCGTGCCCACAACTTCCAGCACTTCGTCCTCTGTGAGGCCGTCGAGACCAGAGACACGGTGCAATATGTTGCTCGGAGTGATATCTGACAAACAACTTGGCATTAGATCACTGGATGTGGAAAGGAGGCGGGTATTTTCTGGTACTTACCCCCGTGACATATGCCTTGTTTGTGGAGAATGTCGACACCTATTGCTGTTTGTCGTGCAGCCTTTCTCAACACGCCATCGAGACTCGGTGATCGGCGAAATACACCCTGAGCGACACTTGGGCCGAGTACGGGATAAACCAAGCACAGATGAGTGCCATTCGGTCCACGAATCTCAAACTCGTCGAGTGGGAGACATAGATAGTTTGCAACGTCTTGCTCTCCCGATGAATCCATACTATGCCGAAGTTTTCCAGCCCTCCGCTCTGGACAGTCCTGGGTCGATACATCCGAGGCGAGGACTTTCAAGGCAACATACTGTGTCGAGGTTTCTGCAGCCACGTCCCGACAGAGCCAAACGTTGGCGTAGCCCCCACTGCCGAGCTTGTGGAGAACTCGGTACGGGCCGCGACGCCCGGGTCCCAGAAGATCACCGAGGTGGATCGGATGCTGGCCGCCGGGTGCGTAGTCGTCGAGTCTTTCCAAACCGAATGGGGCTAGCTCGAGGGACAGGCCATTCCAGCCGGCGTCATCCTCTTCATCAGGAAACACCAACTTCTGAGAGCTTGGCGCCGGGGACGAGTCCCGCGGCATCTTAAGATTCAAGGGTTGACCTAGGAGGTTCAAGATGATTTACCGCTAGGATGTTTGATTGGTGGAAGAATGATTGTTGTGACAGGCGAGGCAACACGTAGCAGGGTTTGGCCCCAGTTTAGACGGGGCGAGATGAGAAGCGCGAGATTTGATAAACGGAAGTGAAATCGGTCGGCGGCCATGCGAGTCCGACCCAAGTTCACTCGAAGAGGCAGGCTTGAGGTGGTGTTTGACGGCGTTTAGCATCTACTTTTGAGCTCAGATCCATCGCGGCTGCATGACGAGTGGCTTAGGTGAAATGCTGCACGCTTAGTAACAATTCGGCGGCGCCTTGGACGAAGCATCCTGAAGGTATGTTTGCATAAGGCTGTATGCTTCCAAAGGCTGGATGTGGCCTCTGGAGCTAGTAGTATGTGCTTGCTAGGTCCGAGTAGGCTCTGAACCAGAATATGCTCCATAGAGCCTACGATCATTAACATTGCTAGTAGAATAGCTTTGTTCTAGCAAACATCTTATAAGCCCGATACCTTATTCTAACAGCATCATGCGATTAGATCCCTATGGGATGTAGCTGGCCCTGCTAAGCACCTCAACACAAGAACATTATCGAACTTGGCAGGCACTGATATAGCCTAAGCGAGGGAGGGTCTCTCGGTAAGCCTAAGCACGGCGGGCTAGACTTGGGCGGGCCCTGACCCAGCCCGAGCACGGTGCGCCGATCCCGAGGATCACCTACTGTAAACCGTGTGCACGGCAATGGTGAAGACACGCGGGCTAAAAGACCGGTACCGCCCTTTCCTCACCAACCACAACAACTCCCAATATAGACCCTAATATACCACACTGCCGACTCCACCTCCCGGCGGCAGGCCCCTCGACCAAACAGCGCCCGGGTATTCTCAATCCGCAGGCCCCCCGCATCCCATAATTGCATCTTCACCCGCCCCAGTGGGCCCGTTCGCCGTCCCGCCTGCACCTCGGCCCCCCCTTGCGGAAGGCGTCGCGAGCAGTTACGCGGTCCGGGGGCGTCGCATGCAGGGGAGGAGGGATTTAATCAACGGTAAATTGGCGGTATACGAGGTCTTCGTACGGGCCTGCGCGAGCGATGAGGCGTCTGGTCTTGGCAATTGAAGGGCCGATGACGCCCCGGGCCCGGCTGCAACATCGCGAACTTCCCCTGTGATTTATAAACATAGGGACCGAACCCCCGTCAAGTGCCGTGGCTAGTCGTCCCTGTCATCCTTTCCCGTTTAGCGACTAGACAAGATGAAGCTCGTCAACTTGGCCCTCCTCGCGGGGGCGACCCTCTCGCTCGCGCAGGACACCCCGTCCGAGAGCGCCTGCACCACGAAGCTGCAGAGACAGGCCTGGTAGGTTCTCCACCAACCATACCTGAGACAAATGTCCCTAACAATGATAGGCACACGCTCACCGACGATGAGAAGGCCTCGTACATCGAGGCCGAGCTGTGCCTCATGGACAAGGAGGCCACCCTCGGCCTCAATGGCACCAGGAACCGCTTCGAGGAGCTGCAGTCCGCTCACCAGCTCCAGGCCGACATCGTGCACGGCGTGGTGCGTCCTGATACCCTTACCCCCTCCATGGCCCCATTTCCAAGCACGGCTAACAACCTGCCACAGGGCGCATTCCTACCCTTCCACAGGCTCCTCATGCACGCCCACGAGAAGCTCCTCCGCGAGGAGTGCGGCTACGAAGGAGCGCAGCCGTACGCACCCCTCCCATCCCCTTCCCGCTCACAAAAACAATCACTCACAAAGCCTAGGTACTGGGACGAAACCCGCGAGGCCGGTGCCTTTGACGTCTCGGACGTCCTGGACCCCACCACGGGCTTCGGCGGCAACGGCGTCGGCGAGGAGGGCTGCATCGAGGACGGGCCCTTCACGGGCTACGTCAACGGCCTGGGGCCGGGCTACTTCATCACGGAGCACTGCATCACGCGCTTCGTGAACAACAACGCCAGCTCGCGCGCCGCGCAGGAGTTCATAGACGCATGCTACGAGGCCGAGACCTTTGTCGACGCGTGGCCGTGCCTCGAGGGCTCGCCTCACTCCGCCGGGCACGGCGGTATCGGAGGCCTGGTGAGTGCTGCTCTTCCCCTTCCACAATTCCATAGTGGAATACCACCCTACGGGACGTCGTAGGGGAGGTACGAGTAAGATAAACGGGAGCTAAAGGAGGGAAACAGATGCTCGACCCCATCGCGAGCCCCGGCGACCCCATCTTCTACCTCCACCACAGCTGGCTCGACAAGGTCTGGTGGGACTGGCAGGCCCTCGACCTGCCCGCGCGCCTCACCGACATGGGCGGCCACAACACCCCGCAGCCCTTCGAGTTCCCCGACTTCCCCGGTGGCGACGGCGACGGCGAGTTCCCGGGCGGCGACTTCGAATTCCCCCCTGGCGGTTTCCCGGGCGGCGGTGGTGGTGGCTTCCCGCCGCCCGAGGCCATGACGCCGCCCGAGTGGTGGCCGGAGCAGATCCCGGAGGGAGACCCGGGCGAAGAAACGACACTGGACCATGTGCTCAACATGTTTGGGGTCATTCCCGACGCGACGATTGCGGAGGTTATGGATATTGGAGGGGACCTGCTGTGTTTTGAGTACGTCTAAAACGGGGAGGTATTCGTATGGCTGATTCAGTTCTTGCGCCCGACGGGCTGGGCGATGCTTCAAAGCTTTGTACATACAAATTATGTTCTCTTCACCGTTGGCTTAGTGACGTAGCCCCTGCAGCAAGTCGCCTAATCCTCTTACGTGAACCCCGGCTGGGCGTAGGCGCCGGCTTCCATGTGCGGGCTATTTCCGCGCAGCCTGCTGAAGCCCAGAGCCCAGCTCGTCACTCGGACGATCCCATTGGTGCCCGGAATGCACCCCTGCACGTATTAGCTGGGGGCGGAGCAGCTTAATGCAAGTGCCGGCGCCAAGTCTCAGCTGAGCTTTACCATCACGGGGTCAGGCTCAGCGTGTAAGCCGGCCGTGCGGTGCTAGATGTATAGAAATAACACTGAGAAACAATCAAGGGGGGTTGTAGGGAATGGGGCTGTAACTTATCACCCCGCTGCACCTAGGCTCGACGTGATCTTGCAGCTGTGAGCGTATAAGGGAGCTTTCTATCGCGCGAGGGGTAGGCGAGTCTCTGCTGCACCACTGTGCATGCGCCCGGCCTTCTTTGGCCGTGGCGTCAATACATCCAGCACGAGCCGTGTTTGGCTCCGTCGACAGCCTCACTTCCAGAAGCGGCCTAGGGGTACTCCCTTCGCCTCGAGGGTGTGGCGTGCCCAATCGTGCAGCAACTTTTGCTAGAGGGGCCCTGATTGTTTAACTATGTGGCTTTCCCCGTGGTTCCTGTGTTATTCCAAGCGACCGAAATCCCTCTCTCCCCACTGGGCCTCCTATCCATTTGCGGAAGCGTCAGACCCAAAACACGCGGTACGGTCTCAACTGACACCCGTCCTATCCAGACTCCCCAACCCAAACCACCGCCATGGACCTCGCCGCCTGCTCCATCTCCCCCAACACAACCGTCTCAGCCGCCCTTTCCCTCCAATACCACCACTTCGACCCCTCCCGCGCCAACATCGCCCCCTGCCTCCCCGACAGCCCCTCCACCTACATCCGCCCATCCACCGGCGGCTCCCTCCTCCCGTGGCCCTACTCCCTCGCCTGGCTCCTCGTCCACCTCCCCGTCACCCTCCTGCGCGTCTCGCACTGGCAGCGCGTGCAGACGCTCAGCATCGTCCTCGCCGTCTTCTCCGTCTACTTCACCCTGCAGGCCTACACCACGCACCTCGAGCCGCACCAGGTCCTCGTCTGGGCGCCGCTGCCCATAATCCTGGACGTCGGCGCCATGATGCAGCTCGCGTTCCTGGTGGTGCGGGAGAACGGCGTGCTCCTGCTGTGGTGCGCCTTCAAGGACTCTTTCAGGAGGGTGAGAAGTGGGAAGGGGAAGAAGAAGGCGAGGAGGACGTCGATGTTTGAGGCTGCGGCGTTTGAGGAGGCGGATCCTAACGAGGGTGAGCGGCCATCATCGAACTGTTAACCACTGGTGGCGGAGGAGCTGACAAGCGCAGTCCAAACCGTGACCCTCCCCCCCGAGATCCCTCGCGGCCACGGCCTAATCGCAAAAGCCTACCTCGTCCTCCTCTCCCTCACCCTCCTCACCATCCTACTCGTCCTCCAACTGATCGGCCTTCGCCACGCCGCAACCGGCCGGCACGTCGAAAACCTCAAAGCGCGCTACTGCTCCCCGCTCTTCCAGTCCTCCCTCGCCGTCCTAACCGCCTGCACCATCCTCCCAGTCCAGCTCAAGGGCAGCCACACCATCGGCTGCATCGACCTCCCCGGCACGGAGCAGTGCCGCTGGCTCACCGCCACCGTCGCCGTCCTCTCCATCTCCCTCGTCCTCGAGGCCTTCGACGCCGTGGTGTTGATCCGGGGGTCGCGCTGGCGCGGGAGGGAGCTGAGCAGGCCCTGGGCGTCGATGGTCGGTGGGAACGTCGCGCTGGCGGCCGTGCTGGTGGTGAGCGTGTACTACTCGCTCGTGGTGCCGGCGGGGACGGACGGCGAGGTGTGGGTGTTTAGGTACGAGGCGAGCGTGGAGGCCGCGACGGTGTGCCGGAGCGAGGTCATGCCGCCGGGTGTGAGGGGCCAGGTCATTGCGTGGACGGACGGGTTTTTGGGGAGCTGGGGGGAGGCGTATTACGGGTTTACGAGTGGCTCGGGCGTCGAGGCGTGAGGGGGTTGCTTCTGTCCGAGGCGTGTATATTGAGGACAGTGTTAAAGCTTTTACTCTCTCCAGGTCTGGAATGAAAGTCGGTTTATGCCAAGGCGTTCCTTATACCTCCTTCCTTGTGTAGGACGGCACTGTCCGGTCCCTTATGTGAGCAAGCAGTGTTATCATAAGAGAGGAACTTCAACTCGTCGGAACAGGACTACCTAAAAAGGGAACCTGGCCGAGCCGCCCTACTGGCTAGCACTCATTATAACCTAATCTGTGGGAAGAATGACATAATAATGCCCCATATATAATGGAGAACAGACCAGCATATCAACTACCACAACTGCCGAACCTCCCCGCCCACTTCCCACAGACCCCGCTATTCCGAGTCCCCCTTGACTTAGCCCCCCTTGACTTAAGCCCCCCTTGATTTAGCTCCCCTTGACTTAAAGCTTCTGAGTGCGCACCTACTCTGGTGCCGTGTCTCCCAACTTCCCACCCCCCTACGCGCGAGACGAACCATGGCGACAAACAAACCCCTGAGGATCGGGGTCATCGGCCCGACAGGATACGGTGGCTCGCATGTGTGCGTGGAGCTTGTCAACCGCGGGCATCATGTCATCGGCCTATCACGCAATCCGGAGAAGCTAGGGTCGCACGCCCGCTACGAACCCCGGCCCATCAACGTCGACGCAAGCACAGATAATGAGCTCGCGAAGGCGCTGGGGGACATTGAGGTCTTGATATGTGAATATGGGCCCCAAAAGGGCCAGGGGCCACCGCAGTACAGTGAGTTTCAGGGCTTCTTTGAGACGAAAGCCATGGAGCAACGGTCTGACTCGTGGCCGGGGAACGGTACCTCCAGTGCCCTTCGTTGAGTCTATTAGAAAGATCGTTCTTGCCGTTAAACGGGCTGCAGTCGGTTATTTCATCATGATCGGCGGTACTGGGAGCCTGCATGTGCCCCACGAAAACACCACCGTCGCTGATAGCAAGCACTTCTGGCTGGCCTACAGGCGCGGCCTTGCCGACAGCAATGCCTACGTCAGCTACATGGAGCAGAGAATAGGACCTATGGCAAGCAGCCTGCGGGCGTATCGCAACGCGCGCCTTGTACTTAATGGGGCAGGGGAATTCAGTGAAGAGGAGAGAGCGGCTGCGCGAGCTACTGTCGACGAGTTCGAATCCCCGGCAAAGAAAGAGCCCGCGTTGGACTTTATCAAAGCTGCGAGGGCCACCTATCTGTTCTTCGACGGCAACACATCGTTTAACTGGTCATTTGTGTCGCCGAGCGCGCTGTATCGCCCTGGAAAACGCACCGGGAGCTATGAGGTGACGATCGACGACCTGCCGTTGAAGGGGGAGCCGACGGGCGATAACCCGTTGGATGGGCGTTTGGCAGGGATTTCCGTTGCGGACCTTGCCATTGCGATCGCGGACGAGGCCGAGACACGGAAACACCAATACAAGCATTGGACTGCGACGGGGGATCTGTCGGACGACACCCCGGCTCCTGCCTTTCTTACCTTAGGGTAGATGGATACATAGTGGGCAGAATGATTGCGCAGGCTTCACCGGTCAATGCTGGCGGTTGTAGCTGTTAGAGAGAAACACCAATCTTGACAGGAAGTGAAGATCTCCACCCAGTGCCGCCACTGTTCTCCCCTTGTACGTATGCTGGATGTGTATAGGACGGCACAAGCGGAAGAAATATCGGAAGCTGACTGCGATTTGGGCGGAAACAACGGCACTCGACCCAAATGCCCTACATGAGTTTGGTGGATTGATGACATCTACAAGGGAGCACTGAGCGGCCAGAAGGCGGTCTATAGGGATTGATCAAGAGCGATGGATCTAGTTTAGGGAACCGCCTAGCTGTGAAAATACTCTATGAAAAGAACATTATGGTGTACCTGTTAAAGGGGCTCGAAATCCGTGTACCTGCCGAGTTCCCTCAACTCCTGGGCCTTGGCCCACATACTCTCAGTTTCCAGGTCTATATTCGAAAGTAATTCCCTCTTATCAAGAGCGCGAGAGTGTTCCAACAGAAACCTCACCATCCAGCCGTCCAGTTTATGAGACTCCGTCGACAAAAGGCACATATCTTGAAAAGCCGTCAATCTGTCGATCTGCCCGATAGTAAAGATTAGCTTACGCACTCCGCATCGCGACGAGAGGTCATTTTGGTCTTACCGTGGCTGAGGTCGACGGCCAGCACGGCTGGAGTTCAATCAGGGCCTCGAAATTCGCGTCGAGCTCCCGCCGCGCCTCCTGCAGCTCCTCCAGATCGCCGAAGAGAAGGGTGTGCACCAAGACCGACGAGGAGACGGCTATCATCTGGCTTATGATGGGGCAGTTCACCTCGCAGGCCTTTGTCTGGCGGGAGAGGTGGAGCAGGCCGCTGAAGGAGAGCGCGTGGCGCTTGCAGCGGTCGATGTACGCGCGATGGGAGGAGGCGTGCCGGTCCTCGAGAAAGCGGAAGTAGAGAAGCGTTGAGTAGTGGTGATACGATAAGTGGAGAGCGACGAAGAGCCCTCCTAAGCCGTTCCGCTGATGACTGTTAAGGTTCTGCACAGCCATCTGCGTGTCAGCCGGGAGCGTCTCGGCCCATGCTTCCAGCCGTTGCTCGATGTGTTGGACGGCCTCGTCTGTATCGGTGTCGCCCCTGGCAATGCGGCGGTTCAGGAATTGGATTGGGCCGGAAATCCGGACGAGCATTACCATATAGGCCCACAGCCCGGGTCTCCACGGAACCCTGAGCGTGGCTTGGTTGGGCGAGAGAGAGCGGAATGTGGTCTCGTCCATGGGCAGACCGCACGTCCCACCGAGTTCTTCCATACCGCGATGTATACCGAGCCCCGAGAAGCACCAATGGTCTGCTACATAGAGCGACCACCAGCATCTCCTTGCGGTCTCACGCGCGACGACGGAACCACCCACTTTGGAAGAGTTGAGGCTCATTATCTCAGCCATGCTGGTCGCGACACCTGAGCCCGACTAATTAGCAGGTGCTGTCACTGCTTTTCGGGCAGGGGGAAAAGGGGCGGGTTTCACTCACGAATGAAGATTGCTTCGGATGAGGTCTGACAGTTACCAGCACTCAGGGCTGCCACGAGAATACACGCCTGTATGTTCTCGAGGCAGGCGTTCTCAAGGTCTGCCAGCAGAAGCCGTTTTGCCCCGGCGGTGAGTCCTGCTTCCATGGCACGCAGGCCAGGATCTGCCGTAAACTTTGACCCGATGGCGCAGATGGCCCATAGTAGCGCCCTGCTCACAGCACCGTTGCGCAGCTGGGTCCGTAGCGTGGGTTCGTGGAATACGCTGTGGAGCCGGTCGTGAACCTTGGCTAGATAATGCTGAACAAGCACCTCGGTCGTCTCCCAAGGCAGATCCGCCGACCCCTCGGGCTCGACGCTCGTACGGGGCTGCCGTTCCTCGCTCGAGGCAGGACTTGTGGTTAATCTCTGGCGGCGAACGGCGTGAATTCCGAGGCTGGCGCCGCAGTCCAGCCCTCGCTGCTGGCACCAGTCGCAAGGTTCACCAAGCCTCGAGCGGGTACACCTGCGCTTGGATCTCCGGCATTGCTGACACGCTCTTGGAGGCTTCATTTTGGGAGTCTGGAGGTGCAAAATTTGACCATTGCACGAAAGTATCGGGAATGAAGTCGCAGTCAAGCAGGGAGCCGAAGGACCCGGCGGCAGTTGAGCCCGATGGCGGTCAGATTCGGGAATGAGGAGCCTTTATTGGCTGTGGCAACGTCTTTTGCGGCCGTCCCATTCCGCTAACTCCGGATATGACGCTCTATTATTGGTCAAACTATACATAGCCAAACTCATCCCGCAGGCCCCGGCCGGGATTGATCGCCGCCTTCGTTCAGCGACGGATCACAGCTTAGTGCTCTCTATTACCAGAGTGCATGCACGTCTTGCTATCTCGGCGAGAGCGCTCAACAACACCGTATTTCTAAGCACACTGACATCACTGAGCTGATAATGGTGAGCCCAGAAGTATAAATATCGGGCTGTATCTCTCGCCGGTAACTACTCAGATGGCATCCTGATCCAGCAAGAAACAATTCTCCTACTTAGCGCGCAACAAGTCAGCATCCCCATGCCATGTCGAGCCTCCTAGAGCCCATCACTGTCGGCGGTAAGCTCGAGCTTAGAAATCGCGTAGTCATGGCTTCCATGACCCGCAATCGCTGCGTTGATGACTACAAACCAGGCCCAGCTCAGGTCAAGCACTACGCTGACCGAGCCAGAGACGGAACGGGCCTTATCGTCAGCGAGGGCACCCTTGTCGACTGGACTGGCTGCGACTGGAAGCACTCACCCTTCATGATTACCAGCGACCATGCTGAGGCTTGGCGACAGGTGACGGACGCAGTCCATAAGGAAGGAGGCAAGATTCTCTTCCAAGCCTGGCACGCAGGTGGGCATTCAAGACGGCACTTCACGACTGACATGTTCCTCGCCATATACTAACGCCAGATGGCAGGCCGCTGTCAGCATGACCAGGTACCCCTCATGAAAGAGAAAGGGACTCCAGTTTTGGCGCCGTCCAGGATAAAGGCCGAGGATGGTAAATACCATGATTTACCTGGAGCTCCTGTACGTACAACGTCCGAAGTTGCCCACACAGGAAAAAAGCTTACGTAGACTTGCCTTAGGGACACACGGAAAACATTACGGCCATTGAGGATCCTCAGGATGTTGTAGAAACCTACCGTCGTTCCGTACAGCTCGCGAAAAATGCCGGTTTCGACGGTGTGGAACTGCTGGCTCAAGGGTATCAAACTCCTGCTCATCATGGGCGACAGCGTAATTGGCGCTAACAATCTACCATTCCTAGCGGCTACCTGCCCCAGCAGTTCCTTAATACGTTGAGTACTTCTGCCAAGAGGGGATATCAGCGTCCAAGCTAACTGGGGTAAACAGGCGTGCTAATTCGCGAGTGGACTCCTATGGTGGCTCTGTCCAGAACAGATCCCGGTTTCTCCTGGAGGTTGTCGATGCTATCAGCCAAGTATTCGGAGGACCTGAGTTCGTCTGCGTCAAACTCTGTCCTACGGACTTCTACAACGATTCAGTAGCCAGCTTTGCAGAGATGAAAGAGACGTACACTTACCTTATCCGGGAATTGGTCTCACGCAAGGTCGGCATCATCAACCTCTCCCGCCGTGGTGCCGATCATACTGCGGGTGACGGGGGCTTCTCTGGGCTCGCTCTACGACCCCAGGGTTATCCGCTACCTACCGGCTACGACCCCGTGCTCGACTTTGGTGCACTCGTCAAGTATCCCGGAAGCCCCTCCCTACTCATGGCCAACCAAGACTACACTACAGCCGAGGCCGACAGGCTAGTTATGGAGGGGAAGCTTGACTTGATCACCTTTGGCAGACCATTTATCTACAACCCGGTGAGTAGCTTAGGCTTTGTGTTGATCTTTCGTTCTAACAGTTGCATCCAGGATGTCGTTTCACGAATAAAGCGCGGAATTCCTTTTGCGCAGAATGATCGAGATGACGCCGTCCACTATGGCCCTTATAGAACGCCGGATGAAAACTACAATGACTGGCCATCTGCTTCTGGATAGGATATGAATAGATAGGCCACAGAGATCACGATCACGGAACGGGAAAGGTGAAGATCTAAGTTTTTCACAGGCCCTGGCCTGTGCAGGAGTAGATCTGAACGTACTGCGTATTTGGTTAGACCAAAGTACGAACGACTCAGAAGATAGTCTTTAGATCGGGCTTACCTGTTTTGGTCGCGCCTGCCGCGTATCCGCGAGTTACAGCGACAAACCGATTTTATTTTAACCGTTTTCTCTTGATATCGGTTTTACTGAAATTTAACCTATTTGGGGAAATAGGTTTTATATATAAATAACGTTATCGTCCTAAAAGATCTATAACGACCCTCCTGTCAGGGGACAGAATCAAAGCAAGAGGGTCACCTGCGAATGGGCGGCGCCAGCTGCTCATCGCAGCCATCCGCTCGTCAGGCTGGAGATGCTGATTAGCCATCATGAGTGGCCAAGAGGGGATGCACGCTGCAGCCACCGCGCATCACAGCCGGTGGTGTTGATCGGCTGTCATGAGTGGTCGAGGGAGAATGCACAAGAAGCGGGGTAAGAGCTGAAAATGAAGGATAAGAAGACAGGAACGGAACGGGGGAAATGAAGAGGAAAGGCAGCGACTAGTGAACCATTCGGTTACCTCTAAACTGGGCCAGACGGACTTCAGACTGACCCTCAGTGCTCTATTCTGTGTCCCTTCACTCCGCAATAGTAGTGTCATCAGTATCGGCTTACTGATAACGACAACTTTACCGACTTGGTTGTTTCGGAATCCCCACGCTGCCCTCGTTAGTCCGTACTAGGACAACACCATGGATAGTTATATGTATACTCCTATTCCTCCTTCTACGAGTTCGATTCGACTTGTTCGCCTTCTCAAGGGATTCCCAACCGACGCTATTCGATGTGAACTCTTCCAGGTCACTCTCTGCCACGAAAGCGTAACCTATGAGGCATTGTCCTACACATGGGGATCCGCCGTTCTCCTCGACGATATCATTATAGAGCAGCGAACCGAAGCCTCAGCTATGAAAGACACCAAAAAAAAAAATCGGCGCAAACCTGCGAACAGCGTTGCAATACTTAAGGAACGAAACCCGGGATAGGGTTCTGTGGATTGACGCAATTTGTATTGATCAGTCTAACGACGAAGAGAGGACTGATCAAATCGGACAGATGAGACTTGTCTACCAAAAAGCGGAACAAGTACTAGTCTGGCTTGGTCAAAGCAACGAACGCATCGACATGATCATGGATCCAATGGCTCAGCTGAACAAAGAAGCATCTACCAAGTTTAAGAGTTGGGACGATCCGGCAAAACGTCTTGGGATTGTCCGACCTATCTTACAACAATGGTTACAAGAGACTTCTGGCATTGAATATTTAAAACGACTCGACGGATTCCGAGAGCTATTGAGACGGCCATGGTTTCAACGTATTTGGATTGTCCAAGAAGTATCCTCCGCTCGCGCAGCAACAGTAATATGCGGGTCGAAGTCCGTTCAAGCCTATATGTTCGCCTTACTACCACCCCTACTAGGGTTGGAGGTCGACAGCCATGTTCAAGCCGTTCTTGACATATTTCCGGGACAAGCAAGAAAACAATCGTGGTGGTCCGATAGGCGCGATCTCCATTTTCTGCTGAACAAGTTCTCAGAAAGCCAAGCGACAGATGACCGAGATAAGGTCTATGCTCTACTGGGGATATCAACAGACGCTTGTGGCCCTGGAGTTTTCCCGCCAAACTACAAGAGGTCTCTAGAGGAAGTTTGTCGGGACACATTGTGCTTCCTACTATTCCGGAAGGTGCTCCCACCTTCAATCATCATACTCCCGACACTGGATCTAGAAACACTGGTTTCTAGCCTCGATAACTTGCCCGAGCTAGCTACCATGGTCATCAAATGGGCGATTAGAAACAGATACCAACTGACTTCAGCCTTTTTGGTAGAAGTAGGTGGATATACTGCGCCGAGGGGAACTCTTGCTTATATCATTGAGCATGGGGGCAACAATATGCTTAGGTATTATCTATCTCGCGACGAGATAGATAATCGAGCATTTAATGGATCGGGGCAGACGGCCTTGAACATTTTGGCGAAAAGGGGAAACGAGGAAGAAGCGGTGGCTTTACTCCTGGGGTGTCACCAAATTGACGTGGATCATAAGGATGTTGATGGGATCACTCCGCTAGCAGCTGCTGCGGCTCGTGGGCATCTTTCCACCCTGGAATTACTGCTGGGTCAAAAAGCCCGTCTCGACATGAACCACAAAGATGTTGATGGAATCACACCACTGGCAGCTGCTGTTATTCATGGACATCATCTCATAGTGGAGTTGCTGCTGGCCCAGGAGGAAGTCGAAGTCAATGATCAGGGCCCGTTGGGAACAACACTCCTATCAATAGCGGGAATCCTTGGCCATTCCCGCATTTTAAAGACTCTGATAGCAGACAAGAAGATCCAGAGCTCTGAGTCTATAGACTTGCCGAAGGGGATACGGCTAGTAGAAGTCAGACGCAGACTTCTCACGATCATGGCAAGAGACAACGATACGGCAGGTTTGGAAGCTCTGATAAAGGCCGGTGTTCAATTCAGATTTAGCGACAAGGATGGACGGACGCCATTAGCACGAGCGGCTATGGCAGGTGCATTGTCAACAACACAGGCTCTGACTGAAAGGATGTTGGTTGAATGCGAAGACTCCAGAGGCCGAACACCACTCTCGCACGCGGCAGAAAGAGGGCATTTAGATATATGCAAGGAACTAATGGAACATGGCGCTAGTAGACACGCGAAAGATCATGATGGTAAGTCGGCTCTGGATTGGGCCCAAGACAGGAGCGAATTGGAGGGGATTTGGCTACGCATAAAGGAGATTTTGTTAGTCGAATTGGGATATCTTGCGCAGCATAGATTCTAATATATCTGCTGATACATTTAACTCAGCTCTATTGATGGTAAGACAACTTGATATGTTATACGAACGAGGCGTTTAAAAAGGGATTATATGAAGGAAAAGTGCTACAAGGTACATAATGGAAGCTGTTGCAATATTATCAGTATATAAATGTACCCTGTCATTATTTTACTTATAGTATATGCGCTGAGTATATTCAGCGTCAGATCGTGCGTCGAGAGAGCAGGATTCGGCCCCATTGGGATAATGCCAGCGGGCTTGATTTGAAGAACTACCTAGGCCAACTTTGCACAAGCAAGACCAGCGAGCGAACCGACGGCGTACCCACCCGCAAAGGCCCCAGATCTTGCATGGCTAGGAAACACAGGCTCGAAGTTCTTTGTCTAGAGACCCCGTTTTATCTGGCATATGTGCTTCTGCGTTGGCCTTGCACTTGGAGCCCTGCGAGCTGGCTCTATTGACCTTGAATCGCAATTGTCATTAGTGGTAGCTAGGAAGGGACGAAGCTTCTTGCTCCCAATAGATTAAGAGCATATTCCGTTGTTATGGGTAACCAAATGGCCGAAGAATCTATGGTGCATTCGTTACTTTAATAGAATAGAAGTACATCCTGTGATTACTAGTAGCCGGGCAGAATAGTCAATACTGTTAGGGCGAACCTAGCAACTTAGGAATCTATACTCTATTCGTTAATCCTAACAGAACCTAAGTATGTTGCGTTACTACGGTTAGCTAGAGAACTTAGATATCTCTCCTCCGTTCATCACTCCTATCAGAATAGGGGAGTACCTATTCATTACTCCTAACTGAATAGGAATATAATAACTCGCTACTCCTAACAGACTAGGAGCATATTACTTCATTAATCCTAACAGAATGCCTCTGTTTTAGAACGACATCGAGCGCTATGAAGCCAGGGTTCCAGATCACCATGCAACTGTGGTTCCCGGTTTATCAGTAAAGATTATCAGATAAGTCCATTTGCACCCCAGAATTACAGATCATACACCATAGATCCCGTATTTGCAACTCCCGTAGCGGTTGATGTACCACAATTGCACGTTGCACCCCCAGTCCAGGTTTATACAGTATACCCTTAGTGCTAATTTGCACTTTGCACTTGCATAATATTGCTCTCAAGCTCGATGCTTACTACCAATAGACTACCCTAGCTTCTTACCCGATTGGTAAACGCAAGCGCCTAAGAGGACAACTCGTAACACTGCCTAAGGGATGTAAGAGTTTGCGGTTCACATTTCGTTGAAAATGGAACTGTAAACCATCAGTGGGAGCGGCCCCGACCGAGCACCGCAGTTCCCGGAACGCCGGTGCCAGCCCACATCACGGTTCTTGGAGTGATCCGAGGCTACCATTTCTAGAAGGACAAATCTGCCACTTTTGGAACCATTCGATCACGATCTAAACTATCATGTGGATAGTCCAGTAGGAAATATGGGTTCATAATTGGAGCAGATATTCATTCAGGAAGAGTCCTGGGAGGTCGTAGTCCTGATAGCCTTGTTATGACACCCATTGTTACGCGCAAAATTTGTCTGTGCTGTCTGGTGAGCGATATCCCTAGAGCCTAGCCCTCGTATGTTTGCTTGCTCGTCGCCCCATCATGACATGGCTTAACTAATAGTGTTATACGCTGGTATCCCTTTTAAGATGTACGAGCGCGACGAACACATCTACTCTCGTAGCCAAGGATGGGCCATTACCTTCCACTGGGTCCACCCATTCCTCGGGAAGCTTGTGGCGCGGGATACCCTCGAGGCTGTCGATTTGGTTCAAGTTAACCCCGAAACAAGCCGTCACAACAAAGGAAATTCTGTCTTCATCAATCTCAAGACCCTTGAAACTAAAGTCCGTATCTTGCCTTCTGAACGTCAGCGTGTTAACCGCAAACAGCTCCGAAAGACCCTTCTGTAGGAGGTTGGTAGCTCAGGGCGCGCCGCTTGTAGGAGCTAAAGGCAGCAACTCGCGCCAAGCCTACCACCCGATAAAAAGCTCTGGATACCGAAAGAGGCTATCTTAGCGAACCGTCTCAACTATGGAGTCGGGTGGCTCATAGCAGCGAAGATGACGGAAGATTGAAACTCTGATCTTTGCAATCCCAAGGCCAATTTTTGAAGCGGAGGGTCTTGGGCACAGCCTGGTCAACAGAGGCGCCCAACTGAAAACAATGTATCCGCCTTGAGTATAGGGAGGACGTACTTCACACCACCCCTTTTACGCCCAGCTCAGCTCAGCCTGCTCCCCGGCTGCGGGCGGAATACCGCACTGCCCATGACCAGCAGAAGCCCCCGCTAGAATATCCAGCACCATTCTACATTTGTAGAAATGGACACTTCAGCTTGCATAGGATATACGTTAGGCATGTAACTTTTAATCTGTCTGTTGCAGGTCCCCAATACTACCCCCCAACCCCCCCCTAACCCAGAACTTCGGGTATCTTAAAAACATACTGGTTGCAAGACCGATCAGAGATTCCTGCCCTCCTGGTTGCTCCTCCCTCCGTATTGATGACACGCTCTGAGCGAACCGAGTTTGTGGTAGCTTATGGAAGTGGTTCCAGGACTCATAGGAATGTCTGTTAGGCCCTCGGATACCCTTATCACCTACCTGCAGTCCAGTTAGTCGTCCGCTTCAACATGGTACACTACGGCAGATATGATTTTTGGCTGGACGAGTTAATCAGGGCATGTCTCAGCAGATTTCACAGCGTGAACTAGGAAGGAGCTGCCAATAACTCTATCCCGTTTACAACAGCAATGTCTTTCAACAGGGCAAAGCTATCGCCAGTTGTTATTTGTCCAATTCCTTTGCAGCGACAGGCAAAACTTTCAATGGAAAAAAAAAGTAAAACATACAACACCGGGGATTCGCTGGTCGTCACCGACCCAACTACTAGTCCAGCGCTTCGCGGTTTATGTTCAGGGGAGCGGACGGGACCCTCAGTTTTCCGCGAGCTATGGTCGTATGTAGCAGAACTGACTTGGTAGCGGAGCTATATCCTGCACTTAGTGCAGCAAAAACGCGGTGCTTGCAGTGCAAGGCATGTTGAAATGGCCAGAAAGCCGCTTGTTCCGAACCGCACCTGCATCTCAGTGAAGAATACGGACTAGCGGACCTTATAATTCTCAAGGAAGGACCTATTTGGGAAACCCGGCATTTTACACACCACATACCAGCCGTATTATACGAATCTCTGCAGCGTGTCGGTCTGGCTGATTTGTAACGTTTGATTCGTTTACCCTTTGTGAATCACGGCCAGCGAATGAGACACGAACCCGCGAGCCCGAATCGAAACTCCGGGCGTGCCGGTGTGACGAGTGCCGCCACCATCATACGATGCGGCAGGCTCGGGACAAAGTATAAATAGCGGGTTAAGCACTCAAACATGGCCCGCACCACAACCTGCCTCCTTTCCTCATGCCCCAGATCCAATAAGTCAAACGCGAGCCACGCGCAAACGTGTTTCCCTATACATACCTTCTCATCACACAAATAGCTAAAACGATGGCGACCCCGAACGTCGACCTGAACGTCCGGTGGGAGGACCAGAACGTCGTGAAGAAAGACGGACAGTGGACAGTTGACGGGTGCGTCTTCGCGTTCTCCAATCCCGGGCTGTAGAGTTCTAGTTTCTAACCCCCTTTGGCAACGCCAAGACGGCCAACCGTCGGCGTCGCCCTCTCGTACGAGCACCACCCCCCTAACCTCCCAGGAAAGACCTGGCTCGGCCTCCTCGTCACCGCACCCCCCAACGCAGGTACGCCAACCCCCAGACAGCCCCCAACACGCCGCCCCCCTCCTATCCCCGCGTACATAACACGAACCAACTAACCAACGCAGCGACGCCGCCCCACACCCACGCCGGCGCAGCGGTCACCGCAACCGTCATCCGCGGCCGTGTCCTCAACCAGATGGTCCACGCCCACACCGACCCCGCCACCGGCAAGGTCACCACGCACGACGGCGGCGCTAAGGTGTACGGGCCCGGCGAGAGCTGGTACGAGGCGCCGGGGTGCCACCACGTCCGCTCGGAGAACGCCGGGGACGAGGAAGCGCTCTTCGTTGCGAACCTGGTGGTTGGCGATGAGGTGTTTGAGGGGTTGGATGTAAGTGCTAAGGGGGCGGAGGCGGAGTTTGCGAAGATTGGGCGGGTTTTTGTTATTGATAAGGATGTTGAGGAGCGGGAAGGGTAGGCTGCTTGGAAGGAGGAGTAAAGCCAAAAGCAGAGATTGCTTTCCACAGGGATGATGGATGGTTGTCGTGAGATATTACTGGGATAGGCAAATCTACACGCCGGCCCCTCTTCTCAGAGATACGATAAGCTATTACCCAACTTGATCCTCTCCCGTGTCCGCCTATACTCGGTACGAACATCCGGCTTGGCAACTACCACACATATAGCCCGATGCCTTTGTGCAATGCAAGCTTTGCGCTTTCCACTAACAGTGGAGGCTCCATTATACGAGACAGAGACAGAGATATGACGACAGCTTCCCCACAGATAAGCCCCCCGGTCGACCCCCGCCCTCGCCCCCGCCGGCGGCTCCACGTTTATCTGGAAGCCGACACCGACGAATCCTCGTTGGGCCGTGGGGTCCCGCTTGCCGAAAGGGGTAGGTAACATTTTGAAGGATCGCGGTGCCGGGGTCTCGCCTACCCCGTACACGGTATGTGGATCAGTAGTGATGATATCCAGACCGGGGCTTGAACAGGCAAGAAACGAACAGGCCTTGCATTTGGACTGCAACGAAACAACGAAACCGTCCTCCTGAATGTGCCGTTTTATTTGGGGGTGAGTAGAAGCTAAATGTATGTATAAACGATGAGATGAACTGCGTTGACGATCAGGGTCCGCGCAAGGCGGGCGGGCCCGTAGGGCGGGGGTATGGCGGATCTGCCATATTAGTCCCAGCTCGATTATTGTAGCGCAAGGATGCGCTTTAATCTCCCGTCTCCGCACAGCAAGATCCTGGAAACCATTTCAGATAAGATAGAGCCAACCTCGGCAGTTGCGAACACCGCCGAAGCCGCGTCGTCCCCAGTAAATGCGACCTCGATATCTCCTACGTCGCACATGGCCCCGGTACCGGGACACCCGAGCCAAGTCTCAGACATATGCCCCCCGAAAACAAGGTCGGGCAGTTAATATGGGCTCTCCCGGGAGGCGTGCGCACCCGGTCGCCTGCATGCAAATGAACTCGGGTCCAGAGCTTCTCGAGATGATGCAAGGGCCCGTGGTGGTACCCGGGCATATAGGCACAAAACTATAAATTATACCGGGTTCCCGCTGAGGGGAGAGCACTAAGTAGACGATAAGAGGTCCCCGGGTTTGGTTATTTGCCTAGAAACATTCTCAGCCATGTTTTCCTCTCTCGTTGCCGTTCTGGCCCTAGGCGCCGCCGGCGCGGCCGGGCTGCCGTCCAATGGCTTCGGGGTCTTCGAGACCCTCCACAGACGCCAAGAGGCCACCTGCGACGTCCACAGCGCCCCTCCAACTACCACAGCCCCCAGGGAGAATGTCTGGGCGGGCATCACGGAAGAGGACAACGTCGCCGTGTGGGACCTCCTCCACTCGGAGGACGCCGGCCTCAACCTCACGGACCCGCGCTCGGCCAACCTCACCGACAACTACGTCTTCTGGATCGACGCCATGCCCACCAACAAGTCCTCCGTCCTCCCCTACCTCTCCGACGCCTCGGCCCCCAAGCCCCCCAAGTATGCCCGCGCCATCATCTTCCGCGGCGGCATCCCTGAACCAGACTCGCAAGAGTTCATGATCGGCCCCCTGCCCGTGGGCCCGGAAACCACCGTCGCGCCGCTCGACTACATCTACAACGGCGGCCGCGGCGGAAGCGTCCCCTTCAACGCGCGCTACTTCGACGGCGTGCGCACAAAAGCCACCGAGCCGCTCCTCGTTTCGATTATGAGTGAGCTGTCCGACATCACGGCGGACCTGCTCGGCGGCGTGTATTACGGTAAGGACGACAACCGGACGAACCTCGCGCACACGTCGGCCACGCCCATGACCTTCAATGGCACCACCACCTACCGCACCGTCGCCTTCCGCTACCCGGGCTCCGGCTCCTATCTCCTGCCCCTCGACTTCTACGTCATGCTCGACTGCCCGGGCACCGACGCGTCGCACTTTTCCCTCCAGGGCATCGTGACCAACACGCGCTTCTTCCCGAGTGTGGGAGAGCTACGCTCCGCGTGGGAGGCCGGCGAGCTGGAGGCCACCACGCAGACGCGCGACGGCTCCTTTGCCCTCCTGGACCTCAAGCCGGAGCTGGGCGAGCGGGACCTCGAGGCGCGCCTCGCGCCGCAGAGCCTCGAGCTGGGTGGCAAGCGCTACAAGCTGGACACCGAGCAGCGCTACGTCGAGTACATGGGCTGGTCCTTCTACCTCGCCCACTCGCGCACCCTGGGCGTGACGCTCCACGACATACGCTTCAAGGGCGAGAGCGTCATCCACGAGCTCTCCCTCCAGGAGGCCACGGCGCAGTACGCCGGCAACCAGCCCAAGGCGGCAGCCACCGTCTACCAGGACACCTACTACAGCCTCGGCACCGACGTGGCCACCCTCGTCGAGGGCTTCGACTGCCCGCACGGCGCCACCTTCCTGCCCATAACCTTCCACACGGGCCGCGGGTCAACGACGCACCCGCAGGCCATCTGCGTCTTCGAGGTGGACCTCAACGTGCCCATCTCGCGGCACCGCGCGGGCGCGTCGAACGCCTACGGCTTTGAGAACTTGGGCACGGTGAAGGGGGCTGCGCTGACGGTGCGGTCGATCGCGACGATCGGGAACTATGACTACATGTTCGACTACACGTTCCACCTCGAGGGCTCGCTGGAGGTGACGGCGCGCGCGTCGGGCTACCTGCAGTCGTCGTACTACTACCCGGACCAGAAGGAGTTTGGCCCGCGCGTGCAGGTTGCGACGCAGGGCTCGCTGCACGACCACGTCCTGACCTACAAGGCCGACTTTGACCTCATCACCCCGCAGAACAGCCTCCAGGTCTCAGAACTGGTGGTGGTCGACCAGGAGCAGGAGTGGTTCCCGGAGCTGGGCACCTTCCCGCAGATGGAGATGCACACCTCCAACATGGAGACGGAGCAGCAGTTCGACTGGGCCGCCAACGGCGAGACCATGTATTGCGTCGTCAACGACCACGAGACCAACGCGTGGGGCGAGAAGCGCGGCTACCGCATCGTGCCGGGAAAGTCAAACGTGCACCTCACGATGAAAGACTCGCCCTTCTCGCGCCACCAGTCCGCCTTCGCCAAGAGCCACCTTGCCGTCACGGCGCAGCATGATTACGAGCCCTTTGCCAACTCAGTGCAGAACGTCAACCTGCCCGACGCCCCCCAGCAGGACTTTCTCAAGTTATTCGACGGCGAGAGCGTGGAGGACGAGGATATTGTTGTGTGGTTCAATCTGGGGATGCACCACTTTACGCGCGCGGAGGATATCCCCGTGACGCTGTACACGGAGGCGGTGAGCAGCATTGTGTTTGCGCCGCAGAACTTTTTCGATAGGGCGCAGGATGGGGATTTGAGGAATAGGCGGTGGATGAAGGTTAAGGGCGGGGAGCTTAGTAGCGAGACGTATGGGGTGGAGGGGGGCGATTGTGTTGGGTTGGGAGAGGTGGAGATTGAGAAGGTCCGGGGGAGTCCCGAGAGCGCGTAGGAGTAGGACGAGGAGTAGATATAGTCCACAGCGTTGACTCCCAAGTAGATAGAACAACATGGTTTATCCTTGCGCGTTATAAAAACTCAGGCATCTGGCCCGTTTGGTTTGAAGACTACCTTGTTCACCTCCCCCCTCTCGAAGCGGTCTAGCGCATCCTTGAAGGACTCGTCGATCCCGGGTAACACGACCTCGATCAGCTTCATCCGCCCGACCAGCTCCCTGTTCCGGACCAGCACGTCCAGTGCCTCCTCGAAGGCCACCCTGACGGGGCAACGTCCAAAGTGGATGTGGACGTCCTTGTTATAGCAGTCCAGGCCAGTGAAGGGCAGCTCTCCGTTATGGAGCCCTGTCGCCCTCAGAACAATCAGCTTTCCCTCTCCGGAGCTTACATCTGTACATGTATGGATGGGAAGGTGAGGAGATAGGGGCGCACGCACCGAAAGAACTGATCTTGCCCCCAGGCCGCACAATCTCATACGCCGTCCTCAGCGCGGGCGACTGCCCCCACGCCCTCAATAACCGCATCAACGCCGTTCCTGTCCGTCACCCTCTTGATCTCCGCCGCGGGGTCCGCCTCCTTGAAGTTGACGGGCACGCAACCCAGCTCCTCCGCCATGCGCAGGCGGGCTGGGTTGCAGTCGACGGCGAAGATGCGCGCGGGCTTGTGCTCCCTCGCTGTTATGATGGAGCACATGGCGACGGGGCCGCAGCCGACCACCGCGAGTGTCATCTCGCCCCACTGCTCGCTCGGGGTGTCTACAAAAGCGCGCTTGGCGCCGTTGTATCTAGAAGGGGATAGCACGATTAGATGAGCGTGTCCTTCTATGTTGCGCGGAAGGGAGCGTTGGCTAGCACCCACCCGGTGGGGAAGACGTCTGTCATCAGGATGGCCAGCTCGCCGAGGTCCGGCTCTGCGGGGAGGTGGTACAGTGTCGTGTCGGCCATGGGCGCACGGAAGAACTGCGCCTGCGAGCCGTTCAGCGAGGCGTTGCCGAAGTTGACGCCCTTCTTGCAGCGGCCGTGAACGCCGCGCTTGCAGTTGAAGCACTCGTCGCTTGGGGGTTGTTAGCCGACGGACCTCCGCACCAAACAAGCGGACGGCAAGGGGGTTGAAGAAGGAGGGACTGGAAGTAAGGGAGAATAAGAAGAGGAGAAAGTGCCAACTTGGTCTGCGAGAGTGAAAAGCATAAAATGAGGTCTGTGAGCCTCACCAGCTGGCAAAGAACGACGCAATCACCCGATCGCCCGGAGCAAACCTCTTAACCGCGGCCCCGACCTCGTGGACAACACCGATTCCCTCGTGGCCGCAGATATACCCGGGCTCCATCCTTGTCTTAGAGTGGCCCCTGTATCGGTGTAGCTCGCTTCGGCCAAGCCGGTGTTAGTGCCTACGCAGTCTAACGACGGGCCGAGTGGGGCTTACCTCCCGCAGCGGGCGGCCGACGTGGTCTTGATCACCACATCCGTATCATGCAGCACATGAGGGACTGGTAAAACGTGTGAGCCTATGCCTCGGTTATGGTCTCGGCTCTGAGGCCGGACACGGGGTGGGGGCGGGACGTACTGGGCCTCTCCCCCAGCCTCACGTCGTAAGGACCTCGGAACACAAGTGCTTTCATCATCTTTGCGGTTGTCGTGTCTACAGCTTGCATGGGCGGGTAGAGTCCCGTATGGCCTCTCCGGCGTATTTATCGTCCCTTTCCTGCTCGGGTTGGACGGCGCTGCGGGGATCTTAACAGAGTGAATATCCCCCGCGCCCCCGCGGCGAAGTCCCCGCAGGAGCAAGGCCTTCCGGTCCGGGTGGCATAGCCGTTAGCGTACCCCGTTTCAGACGGTGACGCTCCGGCAGCGGGAAACCCGCCACAGACGCAGTTACATGACAGCGTCCGCTGCCCCCACCCCCACAACGGCCCTTCGCCGTCCTCTACACTCCCACCGCAGATCACCCAGGGCGCACATATCCCTTCCTCGGAGGAAGTCGGGCATGACCGCAGGAAGCCAACAGCTCGCACTGGAAAGCCCTCCTGCGTCAAATCCAGTAATAGAGTGTAGCTCCGGGTGGGTTGGTCGCGTGGTGCCGTCAGCTAGAGCTGCCCAGGGTTGAGAGCGCGCACCACCCGTTGACTAGAAATAACTACCGGTATAGTCTCGAGCTTGGCTACTGTACCGAGTACAGTTGGCCTGGACCAGGCGCAGCACACATGGTTTCTTTACGAACGTGGGACTCCAAGTTTGGACGCTCTCCCGCCGGGTCACCTCAATCCCGTGTGGATACGCTCTGGCCCACTCTCCGCCGATCGCCCCAATAACAATGCTGCCCTTTCGATGGTCCCTGATTAGCAAGCGCGGGGAATCGGCCTCCGCATGAAGAATCCGCCGGTTGCCAGACGGCGCGCAAAAAAGGATCTCGACATTGCAGGAACTGGGCCTAACAAGACATAGACTGCCAGCTAACCCTGTTTCCCTCTTACTCTTACCTACAGTCTGCATGTCTGCGTAAGCAGGGCAGCTCAAACACCTCCCTCAACCACAACCCACCCCACGAACCCAACACAACGTCGCACCAAACCCGCAGCTCACCAGACCTCACAACCCAACATGCCGCACCTAACAGACCCCATCCAAATCGGCCGCTGCGCCCTCGCCCACCGCACAATAATGGCCCCCATGACCCGCCTCCGCGCCTCCCCCACCCACGCCCCCACCGACCTCGTCCTCCACCACTACGCCCAGCGCGCCTCCACCCCCGGCACCCTCCTCATCACCGAAGCAACCTTCGTCTCGCCCTCCTCCCGCGGCCGCGGCGAGACCGCGCCCGGCATCTACACGCCGGCCCAGATCGCCGCCTGGCGCCGCGTCACGGACGCGGTGCACGCGCGCGGCTCCTCGATATTCGTGCAGCTCTGGCACGTCGGGCGCGCGGCGCGGTCGCCGGCGCTGGAGAAGGCGGGCCTGGAGATGGTTAGCAGCAGCGCGGTGCCCATCTCGCCCGCGCACGCCACGCCGCGCGCCATGACCGAGACCGAGATCGAGGACACCATCCAGTCGTTCGCGGACGCGGCGCGGAACGCTATGGAAGCGGGCTTCGACGGCGTGGAGATCCACGCGGCGAACGGGTATCTCATCGACCAGTTCACGCAGGACACCTGCAACCGACGCACCGACGAGTGGGGCGGGAGCGTGGAGGCCCGCTCGCGCCTCTGCCTCGAGATCGCGCGCGCGGTGGTCGGGGCCATCGGCGGCGACCGTACGGCGGTGCGGCTGTCACCGTTCAGCGACTTCCAGGGCATGCGCATGCGCGACCCCGTCCCGCAGTTCACGCACCTCATCTCCGGCCTGCGGCCGCTCGGCCTCGCCTATCTGCACCTCATCGAGCCCACCGTCTCGGGCAACGCCGACAAGGTGGTCTCTGAGTCCGAGAGCCTCGATTTTGCGCTGAAGGCGTGGGGCCAAGCGGGGCCCGTGGTGCTGGCGGGCGGGTATACGCTTGAAAAGGCGGAGCGCGCGCTGGAGGGCCGGCTGGAGGGGGAGGAGGTTGCGTTCGCGTTTGGGAGGCACTTTATTTCGAACCCGGACCTGCCGTTTAGGCTGGCTAATGATGTTGGGCTGGTAGAGCCTGACCGGGAGGACTTTTATAGGGCAGGGAGCCCGAAGGGGTACATCGACTATGGGTTCTCCGAGACCTGGACTGAGCGGTTTGGGGCGGAGGGGGCACAGGTCGCCTGATTGGTGGTGGTCGGGTATATAGTTCGGGCAGGGTCGGTCTGTTCTTAGGGCGTGTGGGGGGCAGGAACGCCAGGGGTAAGCCGCTCGGGTGTGCTACACAGAGGTGACACGCCTACGGTTGATTGGGGCTACTAGATAAACTCCGAGTATATAAATTCTAGCGCGAGATTCTCACGAACTTTACCGTCCTCGCCCCGTCTATTGCCACTCTTATGCTCCACGAGGTAGGCCCCTGCATGGCTATCCGACGGGCAGAGGAACCCCTTGCAAGACGTCTGCGCCCACGGACAACACGACGCCATGTAGCCCTTAGACACACATCTTTCCTTCACATCGCGATACCGCCCACTCAAGGCAGCTTGGCCCGCGCAAACTGGCTGGGCCACGCAACGTCCACACCCAGACGCCTAGCCACATTAAGAACCCACTCCGGCTCCCGCATAAACTGCCTCGCCACCAGCACCAAATCCGCCATGGGCTCTCCCCCCTGCGCGTCCGTCATATCCCTCGCAGCCCGCGCCTCGCTCTCGTCCCGCGCACCGCCCTCCTGCACAATGTCCCTGGCGCCCTCCGCATCCGTGATCAGCCCGACAGCCCCGACAAGCATCTTCCCCCCCGCCGCCCTAACCTCTCGCCGGATCCTCGCCGCCCGCGAGACCTGGTAGTCCCACTCCCGGAACAGCGACGTGTCCTGCGCCCTGTGGTTCCCCCCGCTACTGACATCCAGCAGGTCGACCCCCAGCCCGGGCAACTCCCGCGCCAGCCTCACAGAGGACTCCAAATCCCAGCTGCCCCCCGCCGCGCGCTCCACCTCGGAGCCCTCGAGCCACTCCGTGCTGCTGACGCGGTAGAACAGCGGCGTGCCCTCCGGGATGCTCCCCCGCACCTCCTTGACGACCTCCCTCGCCAGGCGGGTGCGCCCCTCGAAGGAGCCGCCGTAGGCGTCGGTCCGGCGGTTGGTGACGGGGCTGAGGAACTGGTGGAGGAGGTAGCCGTGCGCGGAGTGGATCTCGATCACGTCGACGCCCGCAGCCACGGCCCTCGCCGCCGCCCTCCCAAAGTCGCGCACCACCTCCCCTATCTCCGCCTCGCTCAGCGCGCGCGGCGCATTGAAGCCGCCCGCCTCGTCCCCCGGCTTGCGGCCGTCAAAGCACTCCCCCTCTCCGCCCATAGGCCCCACCACGTCCCCCGGCCACCCGCCCACCTCTTTCGTAGCCCTTACGCTTCCCGGCCTCAGCCCCCTCTCTCTCCTATACTCCGCCGCGATCCACGGGGCGATGGTGCTGCTCTTCCGCCCCGCGTGCGCCAGCTGGATCCCCGCCGCGGCGCCCTGGCTGTGGATGAAGTCGACCACCCTCCTCAGCGCCGGGACCTGCGCGTCGTCCCACAGGCCCGGGCAGTTGGGGCTGATGCGGCCGTTGGGCTGCACGGCGGTCGCCTCGACGAAGACCAGCGCGGCGCCCTTGAGGGCGTACTGGCCCAGCGTGGCGAGGTGGTAGTCGGTCAGCTGGCCGATCTCCGGGCCGGAGGGCGGGGCGGAGTACTGGCACATGGGCGAGACGGCGATGCGGTTGCGCAGGGTGACGGCGCGGATGGAGAGCGGCGTGAAGAGCGTGGGCGTCGAGGCGGAGGGCGCGGAGGGCGTGCCCGGGTTGTGGGCGTGGCGGGGCGTGAAGTAGGGGGCGTCCGCCGGCGGGTTGAGATTGGTGGTTGCCATGGCGGTTGCTGGCTGGCTCATGCAGTGAACCTGGAAGTGATGTCGATGTAGTGTGAGGTGTTTAGTCAAAGTGGACAAAAGAAAGTTGCAGAATTCCCGCACACGCCGGTTGTGCGGCAGGACTGTGGGAGCGCTCCTTCCGCGCTCCTCTGCATTTGTCATGGAGCCTACATGCCCCGCCTGCCCCTCCTATCGCGTGCTTTGTCGATTTGCGGGGCGCACAGCGGCTGTCGTCTAGTCGGTGCCGGCATTTGATCCCGGCGCAGGCCGAGGACCCACTCTTCCCTCCCCAACGCCCCCCGCAACGCCGAGGTTGTGTTAGTGCGCCGGACACTGAATATCCGGGTCGGAGTTCGTTTGGGGGCGGGGGCAGCCCCGCTCAGGATCGCGCGCACTCTCGGCCGAGAACGTCATCTAGCATGGCATAGGAGCATGCCCCACGGTTACTCCCATTTAAAGTTGGTTCGTAGATTTGGGCCGACCTCTGCAGGATAATATTGGCCACCACGAGACTCAAGAGGTAACAATCTTCTCAGACTAATACAAACGTTTCACCATGGCACCTGCGTTGCTGAAATCCATTCCTTACGAGGTAGGTCTGCTGAGCACCACACGTATATACAGCGGCATGTATTGACAGTCCCGGCCCAGTTCAACGATGGCTCCTTGTTCGAGACCCGCGCCTACATTGGAGGCGAACGGGCCAACGCCAAGTCCGGCGACACCTTCACAGTCTACGGTAAGAACCACAACCCGCCCCCCTTCCCGACCTAAACAGAGCCCGCTAACACAAACAACCCCCTAACTCCAGACCCCGAGGACGACGCCGCAATCTGCCACGTAGCAGACCTCGGTCCCGAAGACGTCTCCCACGCCATCGCAACCGCCCACAATGCATTCTCAACCTACTCCAAGACCCCCCACCGCGCCCGCCGCGACCTCATGCGCCGCTGGGGCGACCTCCTCAAGACCCACCGCTCCGACCTCGCCGCCCTCTGCACGCTCGAGCTGGGCAAGCCGTGGACCGACTCCCTCGGCACCGCCAAGTACGCCACCGACTTCCTCGAGTGGTTCGAGGGCGCCGCCGAGCGCGCAGGGGGCGAGACCGTCCCGGCGGCGCGCGGGAACAACCGGGTGGTCACCGTGCGCGAGCCGCAGGGCGTGGTGGCGGCCGTTACGCCGTGGAACTCGCCGCTGGCCATGATCACGCGCAAGGCGGGCGCCGCCATCGCGGCGGGGAACACGGTGGTGTGCAAACCGGCGCCCGAGGCGCCGCTGTGCGCGCTGGCGCTGGCGAGGCTTTTCGAGATGGCGGGCGAGCCGCCGGGCGTGTTCAACGTGGTGCCCTGCGGGCCGGCAAGACGCCCGCCGTGGGAGAGGAGCTGTGCCGCAACCGGCTGGTGAAGCATCTGAGTTTCACGGGGTCGACGCCTGTGGGGAAGCTGCTTAATACCGAGTGCGCCAAGACGATTAAGAGGGTGAGCCTCGAGCTTGGGGGAAACGCGCCGTTCATCGTCTTTGAGCACGCCGACCTCGAGCAGGCGGCTCAGGGTATGGCTGGCCCCCTAACTGGCTGTTGTTTATGCGGAGTAAAATATATCTAACAGGGGCACAGGACTGCTAGTTTCAAAGTACCGATCTTCCGGCCAGACGTGCGCGTGCGCCAACCGCGTCCTAGTCCACTCCTCCGTCCTCGACAAGTTCGCCGACGCCGTAGAGCGCTGCATCGCCACCACCTTCCACTACGGCTCCGTCTGGGACCCCAAAGTCAACTTCGGGCCCCTCTACTCCGGCAAGGGCATCGCCAAGGTGAAGGGCCACCTCCAGGACGCCATCACCAAAGGCGCCACTATCCACAGCGGCCACGACACCCCCACCCGCGGCCAAGTAAAGAATGTTATAACGGGAAATCCTAATCAGTTAAACATCGAAAAGAGGTGCAAGTCAGTGCTCAACCCGTGTGCGGTCAGCTGGGCTGCTAAAGCACGCCTGCACAATGACATCGGACGTATGATCTATTATTAGTGCAGCTCAGCGGGGCTGAGAGCGGCGGGCGCAGCATGTGTATTAAGGTCGAGTGACGCCTGAGGCGGCTGGAGAGCGTGGCACTCAGGCATCCCCGTATGTCATACTCAACAAGTACCGACGTCGTGGCACCACATCCTGTCCGAGCGCGAAGCCTGGTGTTGCCTGAAGGATTCACTTGCTGTCGATCCCTCGGGCCAAACCGACCGAAAGGAACAGAACCCCGAGCCCGCGGGCCGGTAAGAGGCCAGAACGGCTCCATTCCCCGCGGGCCAGCCGCTCGATCCCCTAAGCCACAGAACCCCGGGCGCCACAGGCCGGTAAGATCCCAAAACGGCTCCATTCCCGTCGGCCAGCCGCTCGATCCCCTCAGCCCTAATCCAAAGTCCGCCTTGCCCTCCCCTATCGTGCCACCATTATCGCCAGGCTCCAGTAGAGAGATCTTGCTTGCGCCGACTTAGCCTTGCTTAATTTATCTTTAGGCTTTTGGTGCGGCCCTATTGCCTCAAATGGAAAGAACAGGTACACATAAGCCTCGAAGACAACAATCGGCTCTAGGCGTCGGCCAAAAGCCTATAGTCATAAATTCCCGAAATAGAAACAAGGATTCGAGTATCTTTGCAGGCGATGTCATCAGCTGGAGTCCTGAACCGCGACAACACAACCCGAGGCCCTTGTGTTCCGAGATGGAGGGTCGGGATTAGCCTACCAGCCCCAAAGTAGCGCAGGCGGAGAAGTATAAAGGGGACGGGATTCCCTGAATTCGCTCGATACACCAAGCAGACATCCATACCAAGCCCATCAAGCCTCCGAATTCCCAATTGAATCAACGCCAGCCCCTACAGATACTTAAGAGTCTGTCCCGCCTTACTCCCGGGAAACCCGAGCCATATAAGCTGACAAAGTCCGTTCCACGTAGTTCAAGGTCACTAAGAACCACCCGCGAGACCCACGCCGCTGTAACCTCCCAAAATGCGCTTCACGCCAACTGTCATCACCGCCCTCCTCGCCGGCAGCGCCCTCGCCTCGGGCATCTCGGCCCGCCGGGACGGAGGCGCCGCCGCGGGCCTGGAGAAGCGCGACTGCGACTGCGGCTGCAGGGCCAACTGCGCCGACAACTGCGAGGCGTTCAACAACGGCAGCGGCGGAGGCATCTCCGCAGGCCTGTGCTTGCTCACCTGCGCCGACTCTTGCGGGTGCAACGTCAATAAGCCCTGCACCAGCCAGGACAGGGTCGAGGATATCTGCGAGAGATTGAAGGCCGTTGCGGAGCTCGGCGGACCGCTGGAGACTCAGGTCAACCTCATTTGCTTCGCATTGGGCTATGAGGGGTGATAGGGACCTGCGATAAAGCCATCGCGGGTGCAACTGCCGCGTGAATGGCCTGGAGGCCAGAGGGGGGGTGGCTCAAGAGATGGGTGAGAAGAGGTACACTGCGGCGGGTAGTTTATGCTCTTTGCAGTTTCGTTCCGGGCGTGTTTAGCCTATACCTATCGAAACATCTCGATTAAGTTATGTTGGGGTTGAGTGAGGTTGTACGCGCCTACGGGCAACAATCCCCGTGAATACTCTCTCAGACCCTGTGGCATAGACTTTTACGAACTATACACCCCACGCGCTATCCGGCCTTGGAAACTCGTACATCTTTATGGTGTGACTACGTAGGTAGCGACGCGAAAAAGACATCGGATGTGGTATACATCTGTCTCAACTGTATCAGCCCGCTACATACCTAAACTAAAAAGACATTAGCCGCTGAACAAACGATACCTCAAGCATGCCAAGGCCTCATGTCCACCTGAAGAATCCCGGGCGATGCGGTTTATCGTCATTTTACCTCCAGCTCCAACCACGGGCTGGGGACTAGAAAAAACAATGGACTAGAATAAAACCAAGGATTCAACCTTCGCTTCACCACGAAAGTTGGTAGCGTTGCCACGGAAAGTCGTCGGAGCTATCTAAGTTTATCCACCTCGAGCCATCAGCAGATCGTAACCATGCGACGATGGTGGTGTCCGTGCAGGTAGTGGCATACGCCAGGAATAGCAAACATCCCCATGCCGGAACCCCCGCCGTGGACCTAAAAGGCGGTACTGAAATATCCTATAGAAGCGCCCCCATGTTATTTATAGAGATAGACTTCCCCTAGTTACCACTAGTTATGGGGGTTATTTGAAAGTGCGAATCCTGCAGCAACAAGGGGCTACCCCCTTGAACTCTGACAATACTATTTCTCCCTTACTCTATTGCTAGCCCTGTTACAGCTTGTGCAGCTTTAGCTTATAAAGGGATAAACTTGGGGGATCGGGCATAGCTGCTAAGACACTGACACCACTGTGGGTTATCTGGGCTGTGTAAGGACAGCACTGGCTTTGTGTCCTCGGCTGTCCCAGTTATCCAGTCTTTACAGGACATACTGAATTTGGCTTTAAAGGCTGGATTGGCTGTAGGGCCATCGATAACCATTTGTAGATATGCCAAAATAGACACACCTAAATTACCTTGCTCTCCTGCCAAGGTGAGCGGGAGCGCCACCTCGAAGCCGTTATGCTGCATGAAAACGCGTCTCCAAGCCCCAATCAGGTCACTGAGCAACCCCTGACCAGACGATGTGCCCAATGAATCAACGCGTTGGAAGCACGTGCGATCCGACACGGGGGCTACCATGAATTGTATTTTTTGACGACTTACACGCTGTGTGTCTGGAATATAGCCCCTGCTCGACGCTACTGTGAGCTGAAAACTTCTTGTTGCTATGAATAGAACCTGAACAGAGACGGAAAACCATGTGCTGTCGCTTATTTACTGAGGATAGAGGCGAAAATTAACACTCAGAGGCTCTTGCACTTCGATTATCAGGATATGCTGTACTGTGGTCAGCTATCCTCGACCGACTACCGTGACGCATGCCGCTCCTGTCTGAGCGCTCTAATTATGGCATGGACTCTATGAATCAGCGTACGTAAATGGCGCGATGCCTCCTCCACCGGTGCATGGTTTACCCCGGTTTATCCCTCGCCAGTTGCCGCCGGATAACCGGCACGCCGCACTGCTCCCTGAATCTATTGGCCCGAGAACAAGGCGAGAGGGATTCTTCCGAACTTGTCTGCCGAGCGGGGATTGGTTAAACAGGCAAGATAGACGGGTTGAGGGATCAATAATCTGCTGAGATCGGCAACAGGTCGCCGTAATGAGAGGTTACTTGCAAGGTAGGCCAGCAGATCTTTTTACGGTGAACGGTGAGCATCCTCCACATTCGGGCACGCAACTATTTTTAGGGTCGCCTACATGCAAAGTATAATTGGTCTCCGCGAGGCTTCAAGTTGGGGGGCTGGTAGCGTTATGTTGGACCCGGGCCTTCGTAACTAATCGAGCAAAGCTTGAAGACGCTCTGCGAGGCTTGGACATGGGGGCCGCGTTATGTTGAAAGTCGCCTTCGGTCACTGAATTGGGAAAAAGCCAGAATATCTCTCGCTAGGCGTAGCCTGGCTGTATGAGTTATCATGACGACCTGTAAGACGGGTTAACAGATGATGCTCTTCGGCCTTCATACTATGGTCAAGTCGAAGGTATCTATGGCAAGAGTCGGCTTAACTGGGAAGCCGGATTACTTCGTCGATACAAATGGATCAGGTGTATCATTGAAAGTGTAGAACCATTGCAAGTGAATATAAAGAAGCACAATTCCTGCCTCAGAATCTTCCATCAACACTCCAAGTCCCATCGCCTCCCCACCAACAACAGAGTCCTATTAGCCTACAGCACCTGCCCAACCAACGTCTCGGGGGCCTCTCGCCATAATGAATCTCACACACATCCTCGCCCTCTTCATGGCCTTCGTCGGCGCAAACGCCTGGGGCTTCACCGTCATGGATAAGAAGAACTTCTGCGGCCAGCGACGCACCTTCTACAGCGTGCAGGGCGACAACAACTGCTACGAGATCCCCGATGACGTCGCCGGCGATGTTCACTCCCTGGTCTGGTGCACCATGCCGCACACCCGCTGCAGCATCACCCTCCACAGCGAGCACCGCTGCCTGGGCAACCTCCTCGCGTCCTCGGATTCTGGTTTCTGGGAGAGGAAAGATATCAAGGACAGGAAGACCAAGACCAAGAGTTTTAGGGTGCAGGGCTGCAAGAAGATTGGGACGAACCTCGATGAGCAGTTTTGCTATGGCTCTGGCATCTTCAACAAAGCTCCGTGGGAGAAGAACGACTGTTAAACGGTCTGAGCCTAGCGGCCTGTTGGGGGGGTGGGGGCGAGAGCTTCGGTATCCTGTGCCCGAGAAGATGGCGGCCTCCGGGCCTGAAGCATGGTATCGCACTAGATGAAAGACTCGTCTGGGGAATGCTTCCACTGGGGACAGATGACTGGCGGGGGGGATCCAGCAGGGTATATAGGGGGGTTCAACTTCAGAATCTTCGCGGCAGTCTTGTCCGAAAACGCTTTTATGCATTTTGTATTTTGGTTTGTGGTTGAAAGGCGGATTATGCGCAGGGGCATGGATGGAATTCTCTTATCCTATTTCCGCCTGGCATGATATCAACCTAAATAATACCAGGGAGGTGTTCTTGTAGATATTACGCTCCATGACCACGGGCATCACTTCGTGAAATTTGTCGCGCAGCGGAAGCACTATTGCTGCAGCTCCTTGTGTTTATTGTCAACATTCCCATTTTGGCCGCTAGTCTCGAGTTGAGTCGACTGAAGAGATGGTGATCGAATTGGAGGAGCTGGATATAAAGTAGGGGGCGGGCTCGTGAAAGCGTGCCGGCCCGCTAACCGGGTGTAAGCGCCGGGATGTTTATGAAAGTGCTTACCAAGGCAAGAATCTGAAGCGCCGAAAAAGATAATAATAATAATAATAATAAAATAAAATCAGAGGAGAACTTCCGTCACCACATGGTTCTAACCCTCCGAGGCTGGCTTGACCAGATAATCTCTGGTCCCGCCCCGCTTCTTATAACGCGTCCCTGGTGCATGGGCGAGGGCGGTCACCCAAGTTGGTTGGGCGAGGCCTCAGACACACTTTGACTGCACCTGCAGGCACGTTTTGCCCGGGCCAGGACATTGTATCACGGACACTCAACCTGGGATCGTGCACCTTCTAGCCTAGGCGAATAACGTGAAATTCGATTCTCAATTCTTTCTTCTGAATCTGATTTTTCTGTTTCCCAAAACTAAATTCTCTAGGCCATCCATTCACGTTTTGCCACAGGCAAAATACCAGTAGAGAGCAGAGCCAGAGAGTGTACAGTCATATTGAGCAACAGAGAAAACTATTATAACTACAACTCCTGTAATATTATAGCCCTCTTAAGAGTATGACTAGATATCATCCCAGTCCTCCCGAATCACCTGAGCGCCCTTCTCAGCAATCATATAAACAGGTCCTACAATATTAACATCCGGCAAGAACGGAATGATACTACAATCCACAACCCTTAGGTTCTCAACGCCATAAACACGCATCCGCGGATCAACGACGCCGCCGTCTTCGAGGGGAAGCATGCGGTTGGTACCCGACGCGTGCCAGTTGGGAATCGTGTTGGCCTTGACGTACTCGAAGATGGAATCCTCGTCGTCATCCGAGACGGCAGACCCAGGGCTTATCTCCCCGTTGTCAGGGCCGACGGTGTACTTGGAGAGAGCAGGATGGCCGAGGATCTTGCGCAGATATCTGAACGACTGGATTGCAACTGCGCGATCGGCTTCGTGCGCATAGTACTGTGGAACCATTGTCAGCATCCGAAATAGGTCAGGTATCAAAAGAACGTTGGGAGTGCCCGCGGGTTTCCTTTACATTGGGGTTAATGACAGGCGCAGCCGACATCGAGTTGCCCTGTAAAGTTATATTGCCCCTCGAGAGCGCCACCATGCTTGATGCGGTAAGCGAAATATACGACTCATTGGCCAAAGGTGTGTAATAAGGCGTGGGTCCACCGGGGTACCAGATCGACTCATAAAGATACTCGATGTGCGCCTGGTCCAGGAGTCCTTCTTCGACAACGGCTCCGGCTCCTATCTCCTCCAGCTCCCCCCTTGACAGCTTCTGGAAGCCATTGGTAATACCCGAGGGAGCGGTGTACGGTCCGGATAGGTTTTCGTAGTACTCGTCTTGAGCTGCGCGCAGGTTTTCGAAGCTGGCAGACATTTCGCTGGTGACGGATTCCGGCTCTGCTTTTGCCATAATGCTGAAGACAGAGTGGTCGTTGAGACTAGAAGGCAATACCATTAGTCAAGTTGCACCCCTGGAGTAGGATGCTGATTCGACCTACTGTTGCCCAACGTTCTCGTTGTCAACAACGGTCTCGATGCCAAGCTCCTCCAGTTGCGCCCGTGGGCCGATACCCTAGGATAGCCGTTAGCCCCCCCCCCCATTTCATTCACTTAATACCAGATGTGACCTCGACGCACCGAAACCATGAGAAGCTGAGGAGAGTGGAACGCTCCCATGCTAACAATCACCTCCTTCTTCGCCATGAGCTCGTAAACAAGCCCGTCCGGGTGATAGACAGCCCCTACGCCGCTGACCTTGGGACTTTCACTCTCTTCGTCGAAGATGAGGTGCTGGACAGAGACGTCATGGAGGACGTCAAGGTTCTGGCGGTCCTTGATGGGCTTGTAGAAAGCATCGTAGCTCGAACTCCGACGAATGTTTGCGTCAAGATGCCCCGTCCCCTGCTTGACGCCGACTCCGTCGCCGCTGTTAAGGTCGTTCACGATGGGGATATTGGCCGCTTCGCACGCCTCGATGAAGCCGACGCCCGACGGTGGGACATAGCCCTGGAAACCAATTTCAAGCGGCCCGTCGCCGTAGGCGTCCTCGTCCCAAGTCTTGTAACTCATGTCGAAGTCTGGGTCCTCTTTCGGGGGATTGAAGTGTGTGCCCTGCAGCTTTCGTTAACATGGCTACCCGAAAACACGGGGATGCACCAGGTCCCACCTTCACGAAGAGAGGGTACGTGTCATTCCAACCCCAACCCGGATTCCCCAGCTCGGCCCATCTGTCGTAGACGTGCTTGCTCCCTCGGCCGTAGTAGAGACCGTTCGTGACGCTGCTCCCACCGAGTGCTCGGCCCCCTGATGCATTCATCATTAAACCGTGAGAAACGACTCCTGCTGCAGGATTTGCGGTCCGTGATTATGCAAACAAGGTTTTCTTACTATAATATGGAAGGATTCGCTCGTCGAGGTGCTGCTGCGGGGCGGTGTACAAGCGCCAGTCGACAGCTGTGCCTGCAAGAAGCTGATTGCCTCCTGGCGCTTCGTACGCAGCAACTACCTCGGGGCTTAATCCAGCTTCGAGGACAAGCACTCGGTTGCTCCCGGACTCTGAAAGGCGGTTTCCCAGTACTAGACCGGCGGTTCCGCCTGCTAATAGTAAGATGCCATTCTTTTCGTTGAAGCGAAAGGTTTTAACTCAAGTATATACCTCCGCATATGATGAAATCATATTCGCCCTGAAGGACATGTTCCTCTGTACCGTTGATCGGAAAACCGGATGATAGCTGAAGCCATGAAAGCGTCGAGAGGACGACAGCGTAACAGAACTTTTCATACAACATTACGCCCGGATGTATCTGTCTGTTCGGAAACAACAATTGGAATAAGTGTATTCTCGTTGATCTAGAGTATGAAAACGGTTGAGGAGTGATGGTGGGGACAGGGAAGGTTAATCTGCTGGAAGTGGGCCTGTTATACACGAGGCACAGCCATAGCAACTGTTAAAGATTGGGTCGCCTCTTCAGAGGGATCTTACATATACATGACCCCCCGCTCTGGATTACCCCCTCCTCACTTACCACGCCTACCAATACCATGCAAGCCATTGGTTCGCACCTTGCTTACGCCAATGTCGTAAATTCGTCCACTCGTGGATGGGGAATAGGCTAAACTGGTCGCCGAAGCTCAGCGCTACCATGAGCCACTGCAGATCAGCCCGCCCTTGATGTCCGGGTCATCCGCAGCCGTGATGTCAAAGGCGGCAGCCAAGCCTCTTGGGAACGCTCTCGCTCGCTGCGTGTGAATACTTCCAAGCCGACGTATTATGCGGTCCAAGCCTCGGGCTGAAAATGTGACAAGGCAATATGCGCAAATGCGTATCCGATGCGTAATACGAAGAACGTTTGCGTTACGACGTGACTATTATCATATTTTGAGGATATCCCTGGGTCTCAATAAGGCAACGAATAGGAAGATCATAGGGCTTTGCATCCCACACCGTAAGCGACTCGCTGTGCCGTGCTTACGGCGTTAGACGAACACGTAAATGCAAGTAAACTTCCAAACTGGGTAAGTTGGTGTATCTTTTGACGAAAAGTTGGAATAGAGTTGGATAATATTCCCAGTCTGCTGCAGGTACTGCCCCCTTTAAGCAACCGGTGTGGTTAGAGGCGGTCCGCCACGTGCGGATATGACTTTAAAAGAGGACTCTTATGTTTTAACTTTGGCGGTTCTGGGGCTGTTAGCCCCGAGATGCCCTCCTCTCCCTCAGGCTGAGCAACCAGCCACCGTTTTGGGATGTGTCGTATGCTGGAGGTGACCAATCCGCTCTTGCCACGGCGAACCCGGACGGCCAGGAGTGCCGTGCGACAAATGGCTGTTATTCTTGCGCATTGGAAAGTTGCGTGGCCCCAATAGGGGCATTTATTGTCTCACCATGCTGACACGCATCCGGTCGTAGACCGGCTTCCGAGCTTCCTCCGGTGAGAGTGTTTTGGCAGAGCCTTCTGTGTGGAACCCCGCGCCCCATGCACGGCGCGACGCGGGTGTGAAGCATACATATAGATGCCTACACCCTGATGTTGACATTGCTACCGAAAAAGGAATGTCTACACGAGAGAAGTGTTGGTCCTCGTCTCCCGGGCGCTCCGAAGTTGACCAGTGACGAGAGCTCTGAATCTTCACAATGCAAACCTCTACACCGAACCGACTCAACCCATCCAATGAAAACACCTCTGAATATTTACAACTCCAACGTCTGTTCTGTATCGAACTCGTTCAGTACATTACCTCGCCCTGTTCATTGTTATGTCAGAGTGGAGCGAGTCTCTCGCACAACCAGACTTCACCAATCGGCTGCCAGGAGAGCCGAAAGGAAAGCACCCAGCAAGCGAAATGCGCGGTAGCAACTCCATTCCGCCGGCCCCTCAAGGCAGCACGACCCCCCAATTGCCGCGAGCACAAGTGGATGCGGCGGGGGCGGTTCCGAACGGCAACGCCCAGGCCTCTTCTTCGTCTCGCGTATCTCCGGGCCGTCGCAGAGCACCACACCAGTCCTCTGGCAGTGACTCAGGATCTCCCAGGAAGAGGAACTCACACCCAGCGCAATGAGCATCCGGACTCACCACAGAAACGCCTTCTAAAAAGAAGGCTAGGACAACCTCGGCTGGGAGCAGTAGATTGCCAGGCCCTTCTCGGGATCCAGTGTCAAGCGTGCTGGACGAACCGCCCACCGGGCCACCACCCCAGCCACGGAAGAGGCAGATGCTGAGCCAGCATACGCAGACTGATCTGGTGGCGAGAGACTGTACAGGGTCACCCTTATGCGAAGGCGAGCCTTGTGAGGACGATCCGCCCGGCGCCGACCCCCTGTCCGTACGAACGGTGTTCTTTAACGGAAATCCGCAAAACGTCAACCTCATCCAGTACTGCTGCCATAAAAGTCCTGCTCTGGAGACGCCCAGATCAACAGTTGTCCGCGATGATAGCGCGGTACACGAGACCGACCGCTCCGACTCCGCCTCCTCGTATTCCGCGCCCGACCACGAAGAATCACGGTCGGAGGGCCGGCCAGACACACCGATCACGTCGCCCGACAGTTGTGAGGACGAGAAGACGAAGCTGAGAACTGCCCGCCACGACGCTGGGGAATACGCCCCGTTTGTGGCGAACGCACGGGACGCACAACTCCCTCGCGAGGCTCTCGAGAAAAAGTTGCAATATCATCGCGTAGAGCACGAGTGCTGGAAAATAAGGTGCGCGTATATGGAAAGTCAGCTCGAATCTGACAGAACTAAATCAAGGATCTGGAAAAAGAAGAAAGGGAACATTCAGAGCAGGGGCAGTGGAAGGCCGTTGCCAAGCAAACCTTGATGAGCTCGAAAGGTCGAACGAGAAGGCCAAGAGCCTGGAGAAAGAGTTGTCCAAAGAGCGCAAAGAGCCGGAACTCCTCCGCTCCCGGCTTGAAAGGGCCGTCACCGACAGTCAAGAGAAACCGGAAGAACTTGACCGCGAGCGAGAAGAGAGCGAGACACTGCTTCATCTAGTCAAGGATCTGGGTTCACAACTCAAGGACCGGCAACAAGAGAACGACTCACTACGTCGAGCAGTCGAGGAAAACCAGCAGGACAAGAACTCACTCCGTCAACAAGTCAAGGAAAAGCAACGGAAGAATGCCTCGCTACGTCAAGAATTCGAGACCCTATCTAGACAACATTCTGCCCTGGAGGACTCCCATCGGGCCATGAAAACCAGGGCTAACACCCTCACGAGCGGGTTAATGGAATTGAGGTCAGATTCAACGGGCCACCATAGGTTCTCGCCACACCCTGAACACCCTGGAGGGAAGGTGGTCTTCGATCCACCGCTCGCGGACTTTACTGCAGGTGAAGAAGGCTCCGTTTCCATATCCATATTGTGGAAATGGAGCCTCCGAGATTTGTCACCTGTAGTAGGACCACAACCCCCTTAATTTAAAGTGTCATCCCTCAAGTGGACGGGAAAAATTCACGCCATATTGTCTGAAATGTGGGGAAGCCACTCGGGTTGCAAACGCCACCCCAAGTCTTTGGAGTAGGCGCAGTCAAGAGCTATGTTTGGCCAAGGAAACCCATTTATCTCGAAACGAATTGAGCGGACGGCGCCAGGATGGTTTGCTTGCCTATCAGTCGTATTGCAAGGTCTGAAACCCCGGCGCTGGAACGGGAAACTTACGGGTCGCCGATTGCCATTCATTGGAGGGAATGGAAGGATGACCGTCTATTAAATTCCACCACTCAGACGAGCGCGCATGGAGAACGCCCAGAACTCAAGCACTAACAAGGAAAGGGACCGAGATGATTCTTCTTCGGCCTAGATACGGCCGAGGAGACTGTCGGACCACGTCCGTCTATAAGGATTCTTATTCCTGCACCTCGTGGCTGGTGGGGGATTATGACCTTGCCAACGACATCTCTTAGCAGATATCACATCAAGCTCGCATCATGATCGCCAAGGCCGAACAGCTCGTTTTTGCCCTTCTTGCTGCTGCGCCTACGGCGTTAGCTTGCCTAGCGCACGAAGGCGGCGTTCCCGAGCCGACTGAGAACGTGGCCCTCTCCGAGCCCATCTACGTGAAGGCTGGCGAGGTCTACGACGGCGGATGGCGCAAGTTTGACCGGAACCCTAGCACCTGCAGCGGA
Source organism: Sordariomycetes sp. S4602 (assembly GCA_023628835.1). NCBI lineage: Eukaryota > Fungi > Ascomycota > Sordariomycetes > Sordariomycetes sp. S4602. The sequence continues at coordinate 274,026 of JAMAJV010000024.1, read as the reverse complement.
CAGGGTGAGGGAGGTATGTCACAGCACTTCTCACACGCTGCTTCCCAGAAGTGTGCCCCTTCTGATCCTGGGAGCTCTTCAGGTGAAAGCGACACCGCCTTTGTTGTCGAGAGGGGCGGCACTCTCCGTCACGTTATTATCGGGAAGACCGCCGGAGAGGGTGTTTATTGCATAGGAGGGGGCTGCAACCTCGAGTTCCTCTGGTTCGAGGACGTCTGCGAGGATGCTATCTCTATCGTAAGTGAAATCGTGTGTCCGCAGAGGAGCTGCGCCATCTGACTTTAATTCTAGAAAGAAGACACGCCGGCAGACGTGACCAACATTATTGGTGGCGGTGCCTACCACGCCTCTGACAAGGTCATCCAGCACAACGGTTGCGGCCGTGTCAACGTCCGTGGGCCCCAGCGCCAATCCGTCTCGCGCACCAAGTCTGACACTGCTCCCAGATCATTAACTTCTACGCCGAAGATTACGGAAAGGTCTACCGCTCGTGCGGAACTGTAAGTTGGGGCTCTAGGGCCAGTTACATCCTGATAGGGTACTAATAGTTTCTAGTGTGAGAAATGCGCCCGCGAGGTTTACGTCGAGGGAGTCACTGCCTACGGCGGAGGCGAGGTTGTCGGCATTACGACGGACAACGGCGACAAGGCCACCCTGGTCAATGTCTGCACCGACGCCGAGACCCCGTGCCAGAACTACAGCGGTCCTGGCGACAAGGACGGCGCCTGCTAAGGGGTGGACGAAGTGCCTCTGCCGCTTGGGGCTGGAACGAACTTGTTGCTTGTCGGAGACGATCTGAAAGTTAGCTTGAAACGGGATTGAAGGACTTGAGAGCCCAGGTTATTAAGATGGCCTGGGAATTAATAGAGGAATCGAGGGGTGCGCGGACGGACGCTGATGCTAAGACGGAAGTGCAGTCAGGCGCGGATACCGAAGTGTCCCTGACGATTGCTGGCGCCTGGCCACCTATGGGTAGGGCAAAGGAGTGGACAGCACAGCTTCACATGGCTTGAGTAGCCCACGTGCTACTTAGAGCAAATAGCAACCTACCCCTTAGCCTCGGGCCGTAGACTTGGACCTCAATGTACCTGCCACATTCTCGTAGGTCTCCGGATAGTGATTATGCGCCGCAGTTAAAGAAGTGGATGGATTATCTGGAGAACGAACTGAAAGAGAAGACGTGGCTTATTGATAGGGAGGGGCCGAGTCTGGCGGACTTGGCTGTGATGACGTACATTCATCCTGCGTTTGGGATTTACGTGGATAAAGGGATGAGGGAAGGGTATCCTGAGACCATGAGGCTCTCTACAGACTTGGGGAAGGTTGCCAGGCTGGAGGATATTTATAATGGTATTGAGCTCATTGAAAAGCGACGAGAGCCTAGTGACGCATAAGAGACTATTAGCAGGACTTCTTAGGCAGACGTTAACTAGGTGATTCGAAACCAGTAGCTTTACCAGGAAATCCCGAGTTCAGCGTATATAGACTAGAAACATTAGAGCCATGTTGAGGTTCTATCATTATATACAGACTCGTCACCGTTTTGTAGACAACCGTCTACGAACAGCAATAGAGCCGCAATGTTGTTAGGCTATTGCAGCATAAGACTAATGAAGCTAAGACTAGCTAGCGTTAAGAGGTTGACGGTGGAGTCAAGATATTCCCCTGAGTTACATATATATCTCCGCCGCCCCTAGGCCTAAACGGATTAAGAAGATTGCGCCTATCTAGTCTCTGCCCGCCCGAGCGTCCTCGATAATGCTCTCGGCGGCCTTGTACGAAGCCATGAACTGCCCGATGATTGGGAACGGGCTCGAAGGTCAAGGCAAGGCATTTCCATCGACTGCACGGAGACCGCGCGTTCCACGAACGCGGAAGCGACCGTCCAGGGCAGCCATGGTGTCATCATCAGCACCATTCGACAGCTCGATTGCGCGTAGTGTGAGCACGTCTGGCGGCGGATGAATTCCTTGGTAGCTTCCCTCGTGCAGTTCGTCCCAATCTGCCCCACGCACGGCTGGAGCTCGGTGAAGGGCCTCACCGGCTCAGCCACGCCGGCCAAGACCTCACGGCCGAACTCGACCGCCTCGTAGAGCACTCGCTGATCGTCTTCCACGCCCTCCGCCCAGAGGTTAAAGAAGATCTCCGGCGTGTCCCGGGGATCTGCTTACCGGAGCCTCACCGTCCCACCATTTGTACGCATTACGAGTGATTCCCCGTGGAGAAGGAAAACCGATGGCCCTTATCTCTGGAAACCGGCTCTTGATAGATTCTGGGCTGTGGCATACTAAGCGTATTCCGGGGTACGAGCCAGGCGAATGCCACAGTCGTATCGTTCCATCCTACATTAGAGTCCGCATATTTACAGTCGCGTGCCTCTCCCGGAGCTTGGGTTACATCAAGCTAGTCTGTAGTGAGTTAAGAATCACTAATCCAAGGGACACATAAGAAAGTACAGACAGAATCGCCACCAATGCAAATTCCAGTCGTACCGCCATAGCTATAGCATAGAGAAACGGGGCTAATTTCATCCCCATTCCCCGCTTCCCCGGAATCGAAATAATTGGACCCGAAATGGTCTTTGGCATTAAGTATATGGTGCATTCCCAGCCAGGTTAAATGTTACCCATGACGGCGAGAACAGCGCTGCTGCCACGAGGGGCGGGGCTTGTCCTCGTCCATGGGCTTGGCGCAGCTTCATCGGCGGTGGTTCCACCAATGGGGCTATCGGCCGATACGATCTTCCAGCCGACGTTGGCGCTAAAAATAGGGTTGTTTGGGGTGACAATGCTTCAGATGAGTTTAATTGGCCGTGGGTCCAAGCGTGATGCGGTGTGGTGGTATCCCAGGGAGGCCAAGCAACGATGCCTCCAGGATTCAGGAAAGAGAGGACGGAGGAAAAACAAGGGTCTAGCTGAAGAAAAGTGTCAGACGGGGAGATTCACGCCCGGCTTTATCCTATGACCTCGGCCTTCCTTTCCGTATTACCTATACCGCGTTACTTTTTACGTACGCGGAACACAGACCGCACACGAGCGTAGCGCTGTCTTTCTAGGCGATCCGGCCCGGAATGACGATGCACCTGTGTAGCGACTGTCTGCGTTGGGCCACACACTCGTTCAGGGATTCGGCTAACGGCAGGTCCCCGGTCGAGAGGGGGCTCGGAAAGAGCTCAGGGCATACGGGGTAGAGCAGGAAAAGTATAAAAGGGCTCCCCGACCCCGTATCGTCGTTGGGCGTAAGAGTTTGAAGCCCAAGTCAGGCATAGCATTATACCTTGCACACAACTTCACTTGCATCTACAGCTCAAACAACCACACCTTACTCTCCAAAATGAAGGCAACCATGATCCTTAGCTTCCTTGGCCTTGTAGCCGCCGCTGGTAAGTTTCTACCCCGACATTCGTAAGACATCGCACAGGCGAGAACTATTCGCTAACGGGGGTCGTTCATGTAGCCGCGTCTCGTGAGTTTCTACCAGGCCATTTGCGGGACATCGAAAAAGGCTGGGAATCTTTACTAACGAGTGTCCTTCATGTAGCCTCCTGCCCTCCCTCGGCCGAGGTCGCCTGCTCAAACACCTGCAGCAGCAAAATCACCAGGGAGTGCAAAGCATCCTGCCAGAACGTGTCGATCTGCGTCAGCGAGTGCTCGAAGGCTCGCTTGCCAAGGTGCCGCAGCTGCTGCGCCAAAAACTGCACCACTTGCTGAGTGGGATATTGAAACCGTGCACGTGCCGTCGCTTTTTGCATCGTATGGCGTGTGGGCGGAGTATGAGTTGTTGATAAGGGGGAGTGCCGGCAAAAAAAAAGGGCAGAAACGATTTGGAAAGCGGGATGGCGTTTCAAGCTGATTAGCTATACCTCGTGTTGTGCTAGATAGCTGTTGGCTCGAAACCCCCAGCATAACCTTTATACAAACGTTCTTTTCGTCGTGGGGTCGAGCGAGGACACGAGACACATGTGTAAGACACAAGAGTTGAGCTCCTTTCCTTGCAACATTCCCCTCATGCTGTAGTAGGGGGTTCTCGGCTCGTACGCCCAGTTTCCTTTAGTAGTTGGTATGCTCCACGACTATCATCCACAGATTCAATATATATGAAGTATCCCCAACTGCTGGGCTCCCCCAACCCCGCATCTGCATGCCATCGAGCGACCATATAACCCCATCGACCCAATCACGAGCCCGACAGTGGAGGATGCAACTCTATACTGGAGGACTTACAGAGGCGCAAGTACTCGTGGAAGGAGAAGAAGGCCTTCTGCTCGGAATCAGGGATATGCTTGTTAAACAACTTCCTAAAGTTCTCAAAGACGTCTGCGTTAAACGTCTCTCTCTCTAGCGGCCCCTACTACCCACCGGTGATCCCTGAACACCGGCGCCGGCCCGGCGCCCCGCATTCGAGATGATCCGAGGCTGCTGTTTATGAAAGAAGAGATATGCCACTTTTGAAACCTTCCAATCAGGATAACGTCAATCATGAGAAGATCACCGAGCTGCTACTTTCCGAGAGGCCCACATTTAGCGTGCTAAGCAATAATACATGTGAAGTTCATACTGAAGTTAAGCTGAAAATAACTTAACCTGCCTTCATTGCCCTGAAGTTAAGTGCAATTATGTCACGGGTGAAGGCCTTCCTGTCATTCCCATCGTATCTACAGCCTGATATCCTTCCCCCATCCGTCACGGAAAATGCCTCTAAGGGCAGAGAGTAAGAGTGATGTCCGCCTCGCTCGAGCACCCCCCAGCATGGTTCCCAGCAATCGGCTCGCCCTCAGGCCACTCAATACCCGCGCAGTCCCCCTCCCCACCCTCGACCGTCACAGCCAACGCCTCGTAGGGCGACTCGAACACGTTATAGACATCGTACGACACGACGTCGCCTTCGAGGGCGTAGATAAGGCTGGTCTGGACCCCACCGACCTCGAGTGCGTCCTCGTCGATCGTGATCTTGAGCTCGTGCAGGCCCTCCTCGAGGCCGCCGCTGAAGCCCTGGCCCTTGGCGAAGCGCCCCAGCGGGTTCACCTCCTTGCTGTTGGCGTTCCAGATGTAGACCTCGACGTCGCAGTTGTTTTGGATGCTGGCTGTGCCGGCGGCCGTGGCGGCGGCGGAGAAGGCGGTGATGGCGAGAGCGGCGGAGCGCATTTTGACTTGGTTTACCGGAGATCGTTGGGTGAGTGGATCCGAGGGCCGAGGAGGATTTTTGCTTGCTAGATCGGGCTTTGAGAAAGATGGAAACTTGAGGACTCTTATGTTGTATGATGACGACGGGAGAGGAAACTAACGATGGAATACTCCTATTTCTATACCCCTTTTATCATAAATGATCTGCGCCGTGTATTTTCGTTGCAGACAGAAGAGAGGCTGGATCGACACCACGCGGGAAGTAGAAATAACATGCATTCGACACTGCCACTCGTTCCCGCTGTGCGCTTGCCGAGCCCGATCAGTTGAAAAAGGACCTGCAACCCCCAGCCCAGCGCTCATCATCGAATCACGCACCTTTACTAGACGTCGTGGGGGAACACAAAGCTGTCAGACAACCCCACAGGCCTTGGCGTTCCGTGGCTGAGTTCAGGCAATATCGGGCCCAGTGCCTGTGCAGCCCCAGCCTTCCGCGCTCCGCCCTGTCTTACGGCCGTTAAGATGGGGGGGCATGACGTGTCGATCCTCAGAATCTTTCGCCAAAGTTTTGTGGCAGAAAGGCACTGGGGCCCGGAGCCGGGAGGCGCCGGCAATTGGTCGGTTTCCGCAACCCCTTGTTCTGATCACACGGTCGCAAGAAAGATGATGACGCCGTCGCTTTGAACGCACGTAGAGCGTGTGCTTCCTTCACTGGCGAGCATCGTTCTCCATCGCTTACCTTGGCCACCCCTACACAAAATGCAACCAGGCAGAAAAGAGAGCAGAAAACGTGGGCTGGGTTAAGCGCGGGGTTAGTGGAGTGGTACGGACTGACAAACATGGTTGGTTGCGGGCTAACGAGTATTGGGTCTGCCGCAAGAAGGAAGACATTTGAATATCTGCGCGAGCTGGGAAACAAAATAAGGCGGTCGGGTGTACGATGAATTAAGCTTGGCCTGGGAATCTCATTTCACAGGCACAATATAGCCGCCTCATAGGGTAATACTATGCATGTACCTTGACACCCTGCACATTTTCGGTAAAGCTCTGTGCTGAGTCGTCCCTTCATCCCAGCATCCAGGAGCCTTCTAGAATCCAGCCTCTGGAACTCTTGTCCCCCCGCCGGCCTCCCGTTGACTATCTCAGCCGCGAGGCCCATGCCACAACCCTCGCTCTACCCTAAGCATGACGACTCTCTCGGGGCCCCTGTTGAAAAAGCTAATCGAGGAACTTACCAACAGAAAAGCCGCCGGCTTCCAGTACGTGATCCGCGACGTGCCGCGAGCCGGCCGCCCCTCGCCCTAAAGCGCGCGTCAGAAACCCTATCCTCCCTCGACGCCCTTGACATCCTTCCCACAGAGCCCAACCTCCAGATCCTCGAAAACCTCGACTTCAAGTCCCTCTCGCGCCTCTCCCAGGAATGCCTCGGGGCAAAGTTTACGGTGGACACCATGCCGGCCTATGCGGAGGTGATGTGGTACGCGCCGCGAAAGCTGAGCGCCCTTGCTCTCATGGGTATTCTTTCGCACCACCCGGCGGCTCCCCTCCATTGCGCCCTGCGCTCGGAGAAGTGCGTCGCTTGCCCGGACTTCGGAGGCCGCCTGTTCCTTCCCACGTAAGAGCGCGTCTGCTATGACTGCCTCGACTCGTTCTACGCGGCAATCCGCAGAATGAAATCGGCATTTTCCCGAGCGAGATCCATTCTGGCACATCTTGATCTGCCCGGTAAATAGATCATGTTTCCCAATGGCGTTCAAGGGAGTCAGCTAATCTATATATACAACAGAGCTTGTCTATATATACGACAGAGCTTGGTGTTTACGTGCCCCGCAAGTTTCGCAGACCCGCTCCCCCAGCCAATCACCGTCCGCCAGTTTCCGCAGCCTGCCAATGAGCGCCCTGTAAACCTTTCCTCCAGCCAATAGGAGCTAAATCATGTACAGAATTCCGCCCCGCTCTGTCGGAGAGCCTTTTCCCACCTGTGCTGCCTCCGGGCTGCCCCTATAGAGCCTGCAAGGCTAGCCCGCGTTACTCGTTACTCTAAATAGGGACAGGGTGCAGGATCCAGAGACATGCGCAGCAACGAGTTCGTACCCGGAAAACTCAACAGGCCCAATACATCAATCCTATACCGGCCTCCGCCATGCTCAACCACCTCATCTCAGAGCTCTTCCGCGAGGTCATTTCCCATCTGGACCCGTCCGACCTCCGCGCCCTCCGCCTCGTCTCCCGCCAGGTCGAGCACCAAACAAGAGCCTCCTTCGCCGCCGCCTTCTTCTCGACCCTCAAGCTCGACTTCAGCGAGCCCAATCTCCAATGGCTAACCGACATCGCCGCCCACCCGTCCTTCCGCCACGCCGTCCGGGGTATGAAGCTCGCGCGCTGGGCACCCAACTGGGGGCGCGACGAGGAGTTTGCCCTCGGCTACGGCGGCCACTGGCCCCGTCTCCGCGACGGCCCCGTCGACCCGTCCTCCAAGCTCGCGCAGCAATTCGTCTCCGCCGTCCTCCGCCTCCCCAGCTGCACGCGTGTGATCATCACAGACGTCGAAGTCCAACGCGGCCCCGTTGTAGACGGTCTCGATATCTTCGGCTTCAATCTCGAGCCCGCACACCACCTCTCTACCCTTGACGCCCTGGAGCTCTCGCTCCACGCCTACTCGTTCCCCGGCGCCGCGCCTCTCCGGGACCTCCGCATCCGCGTGACCAACAGGCGCTACTGGCCCGCGCGCAAGGCGCTCTCGTCGTCTACGATCGACGCCGTGCTCCCTTTATGGGCCGCCCATGCCGAAAGCCTCCTCCTAGAGTTCATGGCCGAAGACGAGGGCATGCCCCTGCTTCTGCGCCTGCTCACCGGCGCCACCGGCCTCAGGTCCCTTCGCCTCACGTGGGCGGCCCCCGACGATGATACCCTGACAACCTTTGGGTTAAACAGCGCCTTCTGGCGGCGTGACACCGACGGATCTCTGCTGATGCGGCACCTTAAAGACCATCCGGGCCCCCCTCTCCTAGAAACCCTCGCCATTAGGGGGATAGCAATAAGCGAGGCCGACCTGCTCGCCCTCTTATCCCGGTGTCGACACACCCTCACCAACCTCGCCTTCTCCAGCATAGGGTTATCGGCCGGCACGTGGATCTCCACCCTCAAGCGCCTGCGCTCCTCCCGTTTCCACGACCTCCGAAACCTCTCCATGTACGTGTGTACGCAGAAGGAAAACTACGGTGCCATGGTGTTTTGTAATCTCTTCCGGCACAAGGACGCCCTAGAGCCGGGCGGCGGCACGTTTGACTTTGCGACTGGGGGCTCGTTCGACATCAAGAAGCACGTCATCGGCCTGAGATTCCAGTCGTCGCAGGGCGCCGCGGCATTCGAGGCGGGGCTGCAGACCATCATAGACAAGTGCCGCGTGGCCGCGTTCGAGGAGGGGCGGGGGCGGTGCGAGGTGCTCGCCGAGGTACCTGAGTTCCCTGCCGACGAACTCAGGGGCCCGCTTGCCGCTCGGCGTTGGTGGATTACCACGGGTGAACGCGACCCAAGGGTGGCAGGGTGGGATGACACTGGGGTGTCTCTTCCAGAGCCCGTGTAAGGAAGCCGAATTGCGCGCCCGTTGGTGACACGCCGATGACCGCTTGATCGAACGGTTGTTGGCCCTCAGGCGGCCCGAGCTCTCGATCCCGCCCCGCAGCAGATGAAGATGTGGGGACCGAATAGTACCCGCGTGCTCTAGGGCTGGACGATATAGGATTCCCAAGGGTCCATCGCAATGGGAGACGCCGCCGGAGTGGGCGACCCATTAGCGCCCCCCTCCTCCGCGGAGTCGTCAGCACGTCGGCCGAAGAATATCCTGCTGTGCCCTTTTTAGCGAGGGACATGCTGCATGCATATGGAACAAGAAGGGATAGGAGCCTATTGGATGTGGCCGGGGCGGTGGAGGGTCCAGTACGTAATCCTGCAGCTCACGTCGGCCGTCGTCGAAGCCGGCGTGCTTGTGCTGGCAAGGCGAGCCGACGCCTTCAAGCAAGCGACGACACGTCAGATGCAAAGGACGTTACATCGCAACACTGATCGAGTGGTCCGGGAGACAGCCGAGAGCGAGCGTGCATGGGGAGCTCACGGGAAGATTCTAGCGGGCAAATGGATGCATCTCCCATCTCTGTCGTAGCACTCCGAAGGTTACCAGGTAATACGACTTAACGTCGACCCCGCGTCTGGGGTGCGGTGAGCCGCTGTTAATAGTAGGCTAGCCAGAAGTGGTGTTCCTCTGGTGAAGAGAAGAATCTTGTCTGGCTTGGCGGCGAATCAACATCGCCAGAGGCAAGCTAAAACGAGGATCGACCTGACCGGCCAGTGCGCCGAATCTGTACCGTAGAGAAAGCGGGTCGGCATGCCGATTACGAGGCAATATTGAGGTGCCACACATTCGCAACGGTCCCCGCTCCCGCTACCAGGGTTTCGGATCTGGGCGCAATGCAACATTCGAGCGTGGCCACGGCGTGACCTATCATTTTCGCCCCAGCATCCCCTGCACCGGGACGTCGGAGAGCGGTTGGGTCGCACCCCGACTGTTCATCGCATAGGCCTTCTCCACGACACATGATTTCTCAACCGAGGCTCTCAACTGAGGCCCGAAGCAGGCGGTCCGACTGCTGGGTCGCCGGAGAACCGGACCGGCCTCTGGCTTCACCGAATTTCCAGAGGGATGAAAAGGGCGAGTGGCAGGACAAAGCTCGCTAAACGAAAACCTGGCGCTGGTTGCCCCGCCCGGGAAGTGGCACCCTGCATCCGCGCTGGCCCGAGCCTTTCCGCACACGGAACAGCGCTGGAATAGCTCGGGCCGTCCGTTTGCGGACACGCGAGCGGGCCCGGCTCCACTGGCAGATGAGTGCCCCCGATCCCTCGACAGGGATGGGGAGACCGATTTCCGCCCCTCCACCTGCATGCGCACTGCTTTTCTTCCCACTCCTACCTTTGTTTCGTTGTCCGGACTTCCGCGTTCGTGGAGTGCGACATCATGCCCGGGTCATCGCCACAAGCGGAGGACGCGCAGGACGCGCAGGATGCGCCTCAGATCGAGGTTGACTCGACGGTTCGTGGAGGGTCTGGCACGGTGTTGGGGGTGCCACGGCTGACGGATGGTAGGAGCAAGAAGAGGACGAGGGCGTCTTTGACGAAAGGGCGTACGTCAGAGCTACTCCACACAGTCCGTGCCGCGGGACTAACCTCCTCCCAGGTCGACATACACCTCATCGCTAACGAGCAGCGTCCTCGACTACCCGACCGAGCACGGCCGCCGCTACCATGCCTATCGACCGGGCCGTAAGCCTTCCCCCGGACTTCCCCGCCAACAGTGACGCGACTAACGGGCACAGAGTACATCATGCCGAACGACGACGTAGGTGACGACCCGATAGTTCCGCGATGACAGACCGATCACCTGACGCATGGCAGCGGGAACTGGTTAGGCTTGACTTGATGCACATCGTGATGCTCAAGACGGTGGGCGAGGAGCCGTACCTTGCGCCGATCGACGAGGACAAGGTGCAGAAGGGTGCTGGACATCGGGACGGGGACGGGGATATGTGGGTTTCGTTCCCTGGTGGTACGGGAGCGGAGCGGGGATGAATGCTGACGGTGGCAGGGGCCATGGAGTTTGGCGAGATGTTCCCCGCGATGGAGGTCAGCGTGCACCCCATGCGAGCAGGCTCTTGATGCGAAGAGACTGACAGGAGGTTAGGTCATTGGAAACGACTTTAGCCCCGTCCAGCCACAGTGGTAAGCAAGCATGGCACTACCAGAGGTCAAGCTGGGGAAGAAAGCTCACAAGCGAAGGGTCCCGCCGAACGTGCACTTCGAGATCGACGACGTCGAGAGCGAGTGGACATACCCCGACCCCTTTGACTTCATCTTCTGCCGCTACATGTGCGGCGCCATCGCCGACTGGCCGCGGCTCGTGAAGGCCGTGCACGGGTAAGCTCCCTTCGCCCTCCTCCCTCCCACACCACCCCCCTCCCGCCCCGGCTAACACCCCCAGAAACCTCTCCCCCGGCGGCTGGGCCGAGTTCCAAGACTACGATATGCAGTACTACACCGACGACGACACCCTCAAGCCCCACCACAGCACCACGACCTGGCTCGACGTCCTCCTCTCCGCCGCGCGCTCCATCGGCCGCAACCCCTCGCCCGGCCCCTCCCTCCGCAAGTGGGTCGTGGACGCGGGCTTCGAGAACGTCACGGAGCGCGTCTTCAAGATGCCCATCGGGCCGTGGCCGAAGGACCCGCGGCTGAAGGAGCTGGGGCTGGTGAACGCGGCGCAGGTGACGGACGGGCTGGAGGGCTTTTCGATGCGGCTGCTGTGCGATGTGGCGGGGTGGAGGGAGGAGGAGGTCAAGGTTCTTGTTGCGAAGGTGAGGGGGGAGCTTAAGAGGGGGGCGTTTCACCCTTATGTGAACTAGTGAGTTGTCCCTGGTGGCTGAGTCGTCCCGGTGGCTGGACAGGGGTGGAGGGAGGGATGGAGTTGTGGGGTTTCGAGGGATGGTTACTAACTGGGTATAGTTATGTTGTTTACGGGAGGAAAAGAGAGGTGTAGCATGAAAATGAATGAATCATGAACGAGGTGGAAAGGGATGACGCGCGCGTGTAAGGGTGATAACGAGGACCGGGGTAGGGGCTCTGGGCCCCTCGTTTCCGGGACCTCGACAAAATGAGTCTGCACGCCTGGGGTAAGAGGGGTAGTTCTAGTGGCGCGCTACTGACACACTTAGACCCGGCGGACGCGGCTCGTCTTGTGTGGCCACACTACAAAGGGGGAAATGGAAAGAGGGAACACAGCTTACACAGCTACAGGCAGGGCACCTATCTCCCAGGCGCCCTGCTTCAGCAGCTGCTCACTGGATGATTTAGCACCCTGACACACGTGTATAGCAATGATCTGACTGTTGGCTAGTAGCGAACGGGTGCTTCCGAAATGGACGCTTATATTGATTAGGTGATAAGGTGGGGGGAAGGGGAGCGCGAGCTAATGCATCTAGACCAGCCGGCACCCGCCTTCTATACCAAGCTAACAATGGTACATAAGTGCCAGCTCGTCGGGCCAGACCAACAGCCAAGACTGAAACAACCCCGTGCTCCCGACCTCGGGATACCTCCATGGAAAGGCCGTGCCTCCAGCACAAACGAGAGGCCCGACGCGCGTATATACAAGGACCCAACCTGATCCGTCTAGGAAATGAGGGGTCCACTCCGGAATGGCATCTCCGTCTCCTACTGCGGCGGGAGCTCCTGCCTACCCACGTGCCCCACGATCTGCGCGTGCATCTCATACCGCGGCGCATTCCCCGTCCACATCTCGTACACCTGCGGGCCGGGGGGCGACGTGGGCATCTCGTGCGGGGCCGGGGGCGACGCGGACATCTCGTGCTGGGCGGGGTGCGCGCCCGGGTGAGGAGCGTTTTGCGCCGGCATCTCGTGCTGGGCTGGGGGCGCGCCCGGGTAAGGAGCGTTTTGCGCTGCCAGCTCGGGCTTGTACTGCCACCCCGCCGCGGGCGGCGGGTAGCCCGCGCCCGTACTGGGTGTGGGATAGCCCGAGGGCGTGCACTTCGGGCAGCTCATGCCCGGGGGGCAGGTCGGGCAGCGCGCCGGCTGCGCCATGCCGGGGAAGGTCTGGGGTGTCCCTTGCGTCGCGGCCGGCCATGTCGCGTTATGCTGGGCTGATTTAGACACGTTGAGGCGGTGGGTCTCGACGCAGGCGATGATGAAGAGGGCGATTTGAACGAGTCTGCCAAACAACAAGACGTCAGCTAAGAATCACCCAATAATCGTCAGCCCGAGCTCGGGGGGTATGCATACGTTACCAGAATGGCGAAAGCCGCGGAGGCGGTGAAGAGCTCCGGGGTGTAAGGGCCGATGCCCGGCGCCGTCAGGCCCACGCCCACCGTGAGCCCGAGCCAGAGGACGAGGTCGACGCCGACGCAGGCGCCCGGGCGGATGCCCTTGTAGTCCGGCCGCCTCCTGGCGACCAGCGTGATCATCTCCGCCGCGTCCCATAACAACACAAGACAGGCCTTTTCGGATCGCAAAGGCTTAGCCAAAAGGGTTTTCGGTTTGGGGGTCGGGGGATTGGGAAGCTAACCTGGGGCAAGAGACAGACGCTGCTGAAGTATCCCCAGTCGAGGAGGGCGGCCGTGGCGCCGATGAGCGGCAGGCAGAAGACGAGCGACGCGCCGCGCAGGCTCAGCTTCGTGATCCAGAGCGCCCTGGCTCTCTGGTGGAGGCGCCCGTCGGCGTGCGGTGCCGCGCCCGGCTCCATGTCTTCGCGGTGGTGTCTCGCGATGATGTCTTGCGCTGGACCCGGATTTCAACGGTGGATGCGGAAAGTGGAAACGGGGATGCAAAACAGCGGAAAGTGGGGAGCCGCCGCTTGCGGAGCCCCTGTCGCACGCGCCCGCCAGGATTGCGCAGCGCGCGGAAGGCTGCGCGGGGATGCAAGGGGTTGTAAGACGGGGGAATGCGCGGCCGAGGGCGCAATCTCAGCAGGGCTGGCGGCTGGTTGGTTGAAGCAGGACCACCGATTGCGACACGCACGTGCCACCATGGCTTGAAACAGAAGAGGATCGCGTGCGCATACCCGTCCGGGATTGGCCCGGCAGCGGTAGGACGCGATTTCGCATTTAGGAGAGATGCCAGAAGATGAGAGGGCCTGAAATGAAGAATCCTATATCCAGTTGTTCCAGAGCCTAGGCTTCGCGACGTGTTTTTGCCTTTAATACCGTGCCATATGGCCTAGGACAGTGTAAAGGACTCAGTTTGGTAGGATCTTATCAGATGTGGCTGTCAAAACGCTTGTCTGGGGCACCGATTCCAAAACAGGTAGGGAATTGAAGATCATGCAACCAGGCTTGCTATGCAAACCAGTTTTCCCCGGACGAGTGTGTTGCCGCGTTGCTCATTGAAAGGCCTGGCGCCGGGAGCTCGTGGTAACATCCCCCAACACGCGATAGCCACCCACCAGCAGGGCCGAAAAGGGAATATCGTAGACATCAGCTTTGGCTTAAAGCGCAGAAAATAATGCTATTTTCTCCGTACGTCGCAATATGCCTTTTCTTTATCAACTAGAGAAAGCGGCTCTAGGCCCAACGAAGCTGAAAGACGTAATCGCGACGTCAGGTCCATCCGCCGCCCTTAAGGGTCTCCCACCTTCCTCACCCGCGGTTCGCGAATTCCTAAAAAAAGAAAGCGCAATCATTTCATCTCTTTTAGAACCGATAACATGCCAACGTATAAAGGACGCTGCGTCTGCGGCAGGTTGCGCTACAGCCTAGCCCTCGACTCGCCCGACGCGGCGCGCACCTCGCTCTGCCACTGCCTCAGCTGCCGGCGGGCCTTTGGCACCAACTATGGCCTCACGACAAAGGTCAGTAGCGAACTATTTCCCCCCTGTTTTCAATGCTACTGGTTTCTAAACAACCCGCGCTCTTGTTCAGGTCCCCGTGGACGGCTTCGAGTACGTGGCGGGGAGGCCAAAGACGTTTGAGCAGAGCAACGGCGTGACTAGGGAGTTTTGCGACAGCTGCGGGGCGTACATCTGCGAGTACGGGGTAGGTCATCCGCCCTCAGCCCTGCCACTTTGGCGTGGGTGTTAATGGCTGGATTGGAACAGGAGCAAGCGGCGGACAAGTTCAGGTACGTCATGTGGGGGACACTGGATTCGCCGGCGTTGTTCCCTCCGAAGGGGGAGTTCTTCTGCAAAAGCCGGGCGGGGTGGATGCCCGAGGTGCCGGGTGAGTACTTCTCAGTGTTACACAAGTAGGGGCTGCAACTGACGGGTGTAGGGCTGTTTCATAAGGTTGAGATCAAGGAGTGATGGCAGCCTCTATAGTTGTACATACTGTAATATCATAAACCGGTATAGACTCTAGTTCAACTATACTGTCCCGAGATAACAAGGCATGTCTATTCGCCCTCTCCTAGATGCTCCCTTACGGCCTCGGTCGTCTGAGATATAGATTGCCCTCGTAAAAGCATGAAGCTCGCATTCCAGTTCCTGCAAATCACGGCGCACGAAGCTCAGACCCCAAATATTCAGTCCAGAATCATCCCTTTGAGGCCGAACAAGTGATCAACAGAGGGCCACCCCGCATATCCTCCGTACCTTTCCGGTCACCGGCATCGGCACCGCACCTTGTGTACGTCGCACGGGCCCGCTAGGTGACGACTGCACCCCTGGATCACCCTCCACGAGATCTCCGGGGGCTTCTAGAAAGATCTCGGACAGCCCCGCGGCGGGCCCACCATTACATATGCGCAACCGCCAAAACCAGGCGGTTGTCGCAGAAGTTTGGCGGCGGTGGGTCCGGACGCGGGCGGGAATCCCCACAATGACGAGGCCGGAACGGTGACGTCACCTCTACCTCAGCCCACGGCGAAAGGCCTGCACGCACAGCATTTCCCCTTCCGACAAGGCGCGGATTATCTAACTTCCAGCTCTTATGTAAGCTGGGTCTGGAGCTTCCATCCCTGCGGCCCGCATTAGGGTGGGGCTGTCAAGGGCCGCATAACCTCATAGGTTCGTAAGCCCAATGACGCCGGGCTCCCGCTGTGATGCAATACGCCAGAGTGATATCATAGTCCCGGCTGAAGCTCTCGTGCTAAACCATGTTGTGAAAGCATCAGGAAATACTATAATAGAACTGGCGCTGCTGCTCGCTTCTCGTCCAATTCACACTCTGCATCAATCAATCACATATCCTCAAACCAAACACCAATACTTTATACCCACCACGACCATCATACACTACAGTCTCCAAACAGACATACACACACACAAAACCAATATGTCTGCGAACAAGAACCCCGACTCCGTCGCTCAGCAGGGCGAGTTCCACTCCCGCCGCCCCCGCGATGAGCCCCTAACCACCAAGGGCGTGAGTTCTCTCCCACCTCCCACCCTCCCACCATCCCCAATAAGAACACCCATCTGACAAAATAACCAGCACGACCCCGCCGTCCACGTCGGCAACGACGCCAAGCCCGAGTTCCACGCAGAGACCCACGCGCCGGGCACCGCCCCCGCCTCCTCCACCTTCCGCCCCAACCCCGTGAACGAGATCCCCGGCCAGGCCCTCAACCCCGACGCCGAGCGCTCCGGCACGCGCACCACGGCCTCCTCCACCATCCCCGGCTCCACCAGCGCCGACGTGCACCAGGGCTACGGCCACCCGGGCTCGGGCATGACCAGCTCCGAGCTGCACGGCAAGGGCAAGAAGGAGCGGAGCGGTCTGACGGGCGTGGGCGCGAACCTTGAGGATCCCGTGAGGGAGAGGAGGTTCGACGTGGGCGTCGAGCCCGGGTCGAGGGGGAAGAGCAACCCTGAGAATATGGTGGGTGCGGAGGATAAGTTGCCGACGAGCGCGGAGGATCTGGGGACGGAGATTGCGCATGAGGGAAGGAAGGGGAACTAATTTAATCATGAGATGAATAAGCGATGATATTTTTCGTTAAGGATTTGGCTGTGTTTTCCCGTGAGTCTGAGAACTGTGCTGAGTGTTTGACCACCTCGTTTCATTGATGATGAGCGGACATGCATGTCTACAGACAGCCCATCCAAAACACCCAACCAAGCTTGACCCGACCGTGTAGACAGCCCATAAACCAGACCAACATTTCAATGCCACGGTTATTAAAAGACATTCATTAATTCGCCAGCCCACTCTACACACCTCAAGGGAACGTGGCCACCTTGCCAAACGTGTCCGCCATCCCCCAAATCCCCTGCCTCAAACACGTCAACTGCACAACCTGCGAGTGGTCCACAAACACATTCACCCCGGGCCCAAACTCTCTCACATACCAATTAAAAACCTTCGGGTCCGCCGCCTCAAACATCACCCTCTCCATCGGCAGCTCTCTCAAAATCTCCTGAATCACATCCGTCCTCCAGCTCCTCACGTTCTCCGTGATCCCCTCGCTCTCAATCATGATCCGCTCCACCCCCGCGTCGACGAACCTCTTGCCGATGTTGGTGATCTTGGACGGGTCCGACGTGCCCATCGCCTCGAGCTCCTCGGCGGACGTGTCGCCGCCCGCGCCGAACTGGATGCCGCACTCGGGCTTGGCGACGAGGCCGTGCGAGTGCACCTTGTCGACGACCCGGAGCCAGTCGTCGGGGGGGAGGGAGATGAAGCCGGCGGAGATCTCGACGACGTCGAAGTTTAGGTCCTTGCACTTTTGGAGGTATTTGTCCACGGCGGCGTGCGGGTCCGACTGCATGAGGACGTGCTCGATCCAGCCGCCCTGTGTTCGGATGTGTTAGCACCGCGCTTTGCATATACGGAATAGGGAGAGGGAGAGGGCCCTACGGTCGAGACGTAGGCGTTGTTTGCGTGGCAGAGGTCGATGAGCTCCCTCAGTCTGTCCTCAGTAAAAAGCGAGAACGAGCCCCCCGCGAACTTGACGCCATCAACATGGTACCCCATCCTGCACTCTGTCAGCCCCAGATCCACATCCTCACACACCAAAGAACTGTCGGGGGCCGGGCGACAAACTCACGTCTCAAACACATCCTCGAGATGCCGTTTCCCCATGGACGAATAGTACGGCCCCCGGATCTCCGTGACCCCCGTCTTCCTCGGCTTCGCCGGCCGCGGGTTGTGCCGTATGAACCCGAACCCGTTCTCCTTGTCCTCGAGCAGGGTCTTTGGGTTCTTTTGCGCCGCCTTGTTGCTCGCGGAGCGCGTCTGTGTGAGCGGGGCCGCCGCCCGGGATGTTAGGGCTGGGAGGCGGAGGGCGGATCGTGCTAGCATCGTGGTGGTTTGGTGTGGTTTGGTGTGGATGTGGTGTTTTTGACCCGTCAAGATCTCTCGCTGAGGGAATGGCTCGCTTCTTTAAAGTATGAGGATGATTACAGCCGAGCTGGGTGATTTCTGGATTATTTCCCTATGGGGTGCGGATCGCGCGAGGATCGTGATGTTGACTGAACGCGGTTCTCATCTTGACGTCACGTCGCTGCAGAAGCCGGTTGCAGCACACCGGAATCGCATGATTCCTATCGGCCGGGATCGGTGTCCGAGATACTGTTTTCCGGCCGGATCTGATAAAAGTCTTACTAAACGGTGGGTCTCCAATCATTGCCTTATAAGGTCCTATCGTCAAACTTCACGCGTGAACTGGCCTGGGTGAACAATACCTGGCCCTCTCTCTTCCCGCGCTAGATATGTGCATATGTTCCCTCGTCCGCCAAATAACCCCTGGAGAATCAATAGCCTTTGTGGACCTTAAGCCGATGGCGCGGCATTTACTTTACGATTACTTCCTTCTGGGTGTCATATGGACTCTATCCGCCTAGGGCCAATTGAAGCTGTGCCTTACATGTACGACTCAAGACCATACCGCCGTCCAAACCCACCGGCTCTCAGACTGGACGACCCCTAACAAACAAAAATGAGGAGACCATAAAGCCAAAAGCCGCCAATGCCTCAGCCGGCGGACGTTTTAGCCGTGCTAGATGCTGGATGCCCGGGTAATATGGGCTAAACGGGATCTGTTTAATCGCACAGCCTCGAACTATAGTGGTTCGTATAGAAAGCCCTCCCCGATCTTAAAAATACACAGGGGCTCTCCCACCCAGCTTTGGATGTTGCACGAGGACCCTTGCGCCAGACATTATCGCCACGGATCGGCCACGCATAAGTTGGTCTCTCGGCCTCCGGAAGGAGAAGCACATCTAGGGGATCAATTGATCACAAATGACAGTGTATCACTAATAGCCGTGATTCCAGACCTCCCCTTCCCAACCAATTGGTACTAGCAGTTCTCCACTGCCAGGGCACAATTCCGCCTGAAGTCCATCCTGCATACGAGCCGCGCCGGCAACGTGCTCCCCCCGGGACGTCGGCGGGCCTCAGGGCGGCCCCCGGCTAGCGTACGGGCATGCGCGCGGGAGCATATTACACGGCAAGCAAACGAACGCTTCCCGCCCCCAGCCAGCTCCACCAACATGCACCATCGTGGGGTAGGCCCCTTCCGAAATGCCGGAGCAGGCACTGGAGACCCCAATTGACTGCCGTCGAGTGGAGAAAAGAGCTAGGCATATCCCGATGGGCCGAGACGGGTGTCCTGGGCGGCGGGAGGGCCGGCAGGTGCAGATAGGCGAGGGTGCGGAGGCGGTCTCTCGCCTCGAGCTCGCTACTCGGAGCCTATATACGTCACCGGCCCCGGGCAACCCGCTGCGAGCGCGTGCGCGTGCGCGACGGCCTATTCCCCACATCGCTCCTTTGGCTCGGTGATCATGCGGTCCCCGCGGCTTCTCACCCCCGCGCTCCTCGCCTCTCTGGCGACGGCAGCCTCCCTCGAAGCGACGCAGCTAACTGACGAAGACATCGGCTCCTCCTCTGCCCTCGCCTTCGGCAAGCCCGACGATGCCCCGTCCAGCGCACCGTGCCGCGCATTCCCCGGCTCAGATGACTGGCCTTCCAGATGCGACTGGTCCCGCCTGAACACCGCCCTCCAGGGCCGCCTGCTCCACCCGGACCCGCCGGCGGCAGTCTGCTACGAGGGCGACCTCCACGATGAGGACGCGTGCGAGGACCTGGTCCTCCACGCGGGGGACACGCACTTCTACATCGATGACCCGCTGAGCGTGCTCTCGCAGTGGCTGCAGGGGAGCACCTGTCTCCCGGACCTGAGCCCGGCGGGGGAGTGCACGCGGGGCGGCTTCCCGGAGTATGTCGTTAATGCGACGCGCGTGGCGGACGTGCAGGTCGCCGTCAACTTTGCGCGTAACAAGAACGTGCGCCTCGTGATCAAGTGAGTGCTTCCCGCACACCCACGGCACCCGGGACCCACACAGGCGAGGATAAATAAGAAAGGAAAACTGACAGGGCATCAGGAACACCGGCCACGACTTTGGCGGCCGCTCTCTCGGCGCCGGCGCCCTCTCCATCTGGACCCACAACCTCAAGTCCTTCGAGTTCCTCCCGGAGTACTCCATCGGGCCCTACACCGGCCCCGCCGTGCACTACGGCGCCGGGCTCGAGACCTGGGAGCTGTTCAACTACATGGCCGAGTACAACATCTCCGTCCCCGCAGCGGGCGGGAGGACCGTGGGTGCCAACGGGGGCTGGTTCGCGAGCGGCGGGCACGGGAACCTGGCGTCGTTTTATGGGCTGGGGTGTGACCAGGCGCTGGAGATCCATGCTGTGACGGCGGATGGGAGATTCGTTGTTGCGAATGAGGTGGAGAATGAGGATTTGTTTTACGCCCTCCGCGGAGGCGGTGGGAGTACGTTACCCCCCTTGTCCCTTGGTTAGCTATCGTCGAAGGAAGGAAAGAGTGCTAACAGAAAAAGGCACCTACGCGGTGGTCACGTCCGTCATCATGAAGGCCTACCCGCCCATAGACACCGTCCGCTCGAGCCTGCTGGTCACCGCCAACACGGGCTCCTCCACCGACACCACCTTCCGCACCGACGACCCTGAGCAGTTCTGGGCCGCCATGGCCGTCTACTTCCGCTTCTCCGCCGTGGTAACAGACGCCGGCGGCGTCGACTGGAGCTACCTCACCCCCATGGGCTCCGACCGCTACAACTTCAACGTCGGCATGACCTTCCCCAACCGCACGGGCGAGGAAGTCACAGAGATACTGGAGCCGCTGTACGAGGACCTCAACGCCATCGGGGTCAACCTGACGGTCCCGACGAACCTTAGGGCATCGCCTTACGCGGGCGGCCAGTCCGAGGCCCCGGGAGCCGTCCTGGCCGACACGCGCTACCGCTCGCGCCTCTTCCCGCGCGCGAACTGGGACGACGACGACCTCTTCAACCGCACCTTCTCGGCCATCCGCGCCTCCATCGAGGCGGGCTACACCTTCCACGGGCTCGCCATCGCGCCCACCGAAGAAGCCGCCGGCTGGCCCGGGCGCTCCGGCGCCGTCAACCCGGCCTGGCGCAACGGCACCCTCCACGCCATCCTCATCGGGCCGCAGCCGGCCGGCCTGACCGCCGCCGAGGCGAGGCAGGAGGAGGAGGACATCCAGGTTTACATGGACATGTGGAGGGAGGTGAGTCCGGGGGCGGGCGCGTACATGAATGAGGGGGACCCGGGGGAGCCGGACTGGAAGCAGGCGTTCTTTGGGAGTAACTATGAGAGGTTGTTGGAGGTGAAGAGGGAGAGGGACCCGTGGGGGGTGTTCTGGGCGGCGACGACGGTGGGGAGCGATGAGTGGGAGGTTAGGACGGAGGATGGGTATCCGCGGTCGCAGAATGGGAGGCTGTGCAGGGCGGGGACGGCGGGGAAGTGCCGGAGGGATTTGTAATTTACATGGAAAAGCACGTCGCGATCGCCACATCGTCGCTGATCCCTAGCCGACTCCGCGACTAGCCGAATCCGGGCCTGTTGTGGCTCTCCGTCTCGTGTGAATCCAAGACATGCCTCGATGCCTGGTGAGTGCTGTAGTCACTCGTCCTGTAACTAAAACGTAGCACGGCGGTGGAATGGGTGCTACACTGTGAGCGTCGTTCTCGGAGTTACGGCTGGAGATTCCGAGGGAAGAAAAAGGATTCGATAGGTGGTAGTGACTGTGGTCTATGTAACAAAAGGATCTTCTCGGTCCCGAGCTTGCCTTCCTGCCAGTCTGTCGCAGCCGTCCCGCCGGAGGGCCTCCCTTATCACGCCCGGCTTGGTATAGTACAACTGCCGGACACACAAAACTCCTTTCGGACGCTCATTTCACCCCGTTGACACGTTCCGCACCGGCTGGTGACGAGGGTCGAGCATCTCCTGCTACATAACTATTAGCGGGCCGCTTGGAACGGGGGGAACTGCGGAGAAACGATCTTACCAGTGTCGGGTTTCTGCTGGAGATCGAGAAGCAACTGCACGGTACTCGTAAGCTGCGTGATCTGCTGCCTCATGTCCGAGATTTCGCTCGCCATTTTGTCGATCGTGGACATTACGGTCCTGTGTTGGCTGACAGCCAGAGCCTCCTTCGAACGCTTTTCGAGCTCCTCCGTTTCTCTGTCGAGTTTTTCGATTTCCCCATAAACTGTGGATTCCGGAGATCGTTGCGAATTATGACGCACCAACGCTGAAAATATGAGTTCGAATAGCTTTACCAATGCGTCTTCTAGGACGGGGTCATGAATGCTGTCCCCGAAGGTCTGGATGAAAGTTTCGTGCTTAACTAGCACCTTTGGCAGGTTCTGCAGATGTGGCTCCTCCTGAGAGTTCGGCAAGTTCGACATGATCGCCCATATGAGCACAATGGGAACGTAGCCGTCACTGGCCATGTTCGCCGTTTGGATGCTTTGGGCGGCGAGCGAAGACAAACAAGCCGCTCGAGGGTCGTTTGGGTTGGCGTAATTGCGCTGGAAGCTCACGCAGAGGCGAAGAAGTTCTAAGCCGATAGTCAAGACCGTAACTGGTAAAGGGTCCCTCATCAGAGAGAGAATTCTTCCTAGGAGGACCTCCCTATGGCGTATGACCGACCCTGACCCGCGAAACGGGCGCCAGGCCTTGGCCCAGATCCTACCCCGGTAGTCGTTCGGATCGTATAAAGCCCCGTGGTTGACTAGGGACGGCAGGAGGTCTTCGTCGTGCACCGCTAGTGCTATCTGTACGGCGTTTCCGAAGATGCGGCTGGGGGCGTTGACATCAGCGTTGTACTCGTCCACCAGAAGGTCGTAGACCTCTCTCTGGCCCCCGGCGAGTGCCGCGTGTAGCGGCGTCCCCCATTTATCGTCCCCTTCGTCGACATCAATTTTCCTCAGAATTTCGCGCACCATCGACGTCTTTCCCTCATGGCAGGCCAATTGTAGGGCCTTCCCACGGGGCCCGCCTCTCCAGGACGAACGTTCCGTCTTGTCGAGAACGAATTGAACGGTATCATCCAACCCAGTTGTAACAGCATAGTATAGGGGATCTGGAGGTCCAGGAAGGCGGTCTTCGTCGTAAAGATTGACCCATCGCTCGAGGAGGGCAACGTTCGCAGGGTCGAACAGGGCCATTCTCATCTCGATCAAATCATCAGATTCCTCTTCTCTCCTCCTGACAACGGCCGAATACATGGTCCAATGCCGGCAAGCATAGAGCAGAAGCCGACTTGTCTTGGCGTTCGGACTCCCGTCCTTGGACTTTCCACCTGAAAATATACTTTCGCGACTAGTAACGATCTTCAGGCAATCGGTAGCAATTTGGCAGCGTGCTATGGAAGACGCGGCCTCCTTGGCCTCTCGAAGGATGATTTCTTGACTTGTATCCGACTGATTCTCGCTTTCCGCGGCCCTGATGAATTCTACAATCCGGCCCGTAACTTTGAGACTGACATAGTCCCAGACGGACGAGTGCAAGGCCCCGATTCTATCGTCAGCCGCGTGGAGAAAGTTCTGGCAGACCTTCAGAGTCTGCCCCGCCGGTGCTTCGTTCTCCTCGCCGGTCTGCAGCTCGAGGTATTCCTCCTGGCTTAATCTTTTCGCCACGAAAGCCCATAAGAGAGCTCTCTGGGAAGCACGCTGAACTGTAACTCGCCCCTTGGGATCCCCCTTTGGCAGGCTTTTGTTCCAGAGGTACTCGTAGCTCTTCACGAGGTCAACGAGGAGCCCACGAAACTGTTGCAGCTTCACAGACTCCCAGTATTCTGCGATCTCGGTGGAAGATTTCTCATCGTCGAGGACCCGGACGAGGCATAGCTCTGCCCACTTGAACCTGCAAATTTCGTCAGGAGACTTGTCACCTTCCAATTATGGTCATGATGGCAAAACTCACAGTCCTTCAGCCTTTGTTGAGAGCGTTTCCACAATGTCCTCCGAAATATCCGAGCTTAGCGTTACCGAGGACGTTTCATTGAACTGCTGAACCCGTCCACTGATGAAGGACTTCATGTCGGCAATGCTGTCTCGCCCTCCCGCCACTGCCAGTTTCACAGACGGAAAATACGTGTTTACCGGAACTACGCTCTGGCTTGCGAGAAGCAGCCGCAGCTTTCCTGCATCTGAACTCTCATGGATGTCCCCCAAGGTCCGAAGTAGATGTCTGTAGTTCGGGACCTCGTCCAAGCCGTCGACAATGATGGTGGTGCAACGTCTAGAGTTGATGACCTTCACTAGCAGGTCTTTGGCGTCTTTGAGGCTAAGCGGAACTCGACCCAGGGCGCCAGGCTGCGAAGAACGATTGAA
This sequence comes from Sordariomycetes sp. S4602, assembly GCA_023628835.1. Taxonomy (NCBI): domain Eukaryota; kingdom Fungi; phylum Ascomycota; class Sordariomycetes; species Sordariomycetes sp. S4602. The sequence continues at coordinate 249,741 of JAMAJV010000024.1, read as the reverse complement.
GGCGACTTCGATCTCTTCGGCAATCCTCCTCCTGTCCGGCGACATGGCGAGCTGCCCTAGCAACCCACGGATGACTCGAGTCGCGGCAACGTCGTCTTCAATACCCTTTGGAGCATGGGTCGTGCCCATCTGGTCGACCATGCAGTAGAAGAAGGCAAAATCGCTCTCTTGCGTCTTCCGCATGTGGTCCACGATGATGGCAACTAGCGAAGACTTCCCTGAACCAACAGCCCCTTTGATCCAGAACTGACCCCCAACCTCCTCTTCCCACGACTTGAAATTGCGCGACTCCAGGAGCCAGCTCCCAGCCTTGTCGTACCCGGAAGCCAGCTTCGGCTGCTTGGCCTGGTGTAGCTGCGCGACGTTGACATCATGTATCAACCACTCCTCAACGTCCCTAATCAGGTCCTTGAACTCCATCCTCGACAGGTCTTCCAGCACCTTGTCAATCTTCCCCAAGGAGCTGGAGCACCCCAGCATGGAAGCGGCCCTGAAGCACTCCCCCTCGGTCTCCTTGACCGACTCGAGGGTGGAGATCCAGGCGTCCGCGGCGACGAGGCCGCGGACCGTCCGGAACGGGGTCGACCTGGCGAAGTAGCAGGCGGACTTCATGTAGAAGTACGCGAGCGCGCGGTACAGCAAGACCAGCAACCTCTCAAAGTAGACGCTCTTCCCGAAGCGGCCCGAGACGTAGTCGTCCTCCACGGTCCTGAACCGCGCCACGACGCGGGCGACGTACTCGACCCCGTCGACCGCGGCGCCCCGCTCCTCCGTGTCGTTGATGATGAGCTAGGGCCAGAAGTCAATACTGCGTCTTTGGGTTAAGCAAGAGCCGGGTTTAACTTACCGGGAGGATGACGCAGACTCCGGCCCAGGCGAGCCCGGCGGACGGGTTGGAAGAGGCGGCCTGGCCGACGAGGCCGGACATGTGCTGCATGATCTTGACGATGCGGGTGACCTGCTCCCGGACGGCGAAGACGTGGCCGTTCCACCTCATGACCCACTCCTTCTCCTGCATCTCCCCGAGCTTCGCGACCGCCATCGCCCTCATCTCCTCCTCGCACCCCACACGGCGCTTGACGACGACATCGCCGCCCTCCGCCGACTCTGAATCCGAAATGCTGCGGGCGCACTCCCGCGATTCCTGGTTGCCGCCTTCGTCTTCGGGCCCCTGCTGGACCATGCGATCGAGCAGGGCGTCGTAGGCCGCGACGATGGCCCGCGTCTCGTCGTTCTTGTCGTCGATGATTTCTTGGTAGGCAGCCTCCCAGAAGCTGAGCTGCCGCCGAGCGAGGCCCTCCCCGGCCAGCGCCGCTAGCTTGGTATCGGAGTCTCGCGGGAGAGGCGCAGGGCAGCTCGACCGCACAGACTCGGCCAGCGTGCTACCCGGCACGACGACCACCTGCACCGTCTCTCCGCCTCCCCTCATCCCGCTACTGCTGCGCGAGGTGGATACGGGCGGGACAATCGTAGAGACCGGGGATGAGCTTCTGGACCCGAAAATACGGAATCCCAGGCCCCTCTTCGAGTCATTGCGTTTCGACATGGCGAAAGCCGCAGTGCGCAACGCCGTTATGGTATGGAAAGGAAGAGTCCGCGAGAAAAGGAGAGCCGGCGGGAAAGGGCGAGCCCATGCTCGCAGAGTGCGCGCCGTCCCGCGCTCTAAGCGCCCGAAATCTCCAAGCGCCGAGAACCGCATGTAGGGGTGATTGGCGCTGCTGCTGCGGGCGGCCGCCTTTCCGCCCCCCAGCCTGGCTCGGCCCGGCCTATAGCCTCCGCCACGGCCCCCACGGACTGTGCTAAGCCCCAGCAGACGGCTTGCATGCACGGAGGGCCAGCACTTTCATGCACGCGGACCAACGCGCCAATGAGGAGTGCTAGCAGCACTCAGGCATTGCTTGCCTGGCTGCACCGCAGCGAAAGTGTAAGAATGGGCACGTAAAGGAGGCCCAGCAGTCCGCCTCTTTCGCACCCGGCTCCCTCCGGCCAAGTAATCGGGCCACCACAGAGGCATACCGCTCCGCCCTATGGATGGTGGTGTAAATGGGGAGAGTTTGGGAGGGGGAATATAAACCATGGATTCCCCCTGGGAAAATGATGTAGGCACATCACCTCCCCTATTTTCTCACCACCATGCTCACCAAGGTATCAGCAATCGATCAGCCTCTTGCGTCTAGCCCACGAGCACTTGCGCCCACCAATCCAAACCACCCACCGACATCCACTCAACGGCGTTCCACGCATAATCTCGTATCCACCACCTCCACCATGTCAACCGCAACAACAGGTGACCTCACCCTCCTTGCCGCGCCCCCAACGCCACCCCCCTGCTTCCTCTGCAGCCGCCCGAGCACGAGGCGCGTCACCCGCAGCTCCAACCGCAAGGGCAATGCCGAGCGCCCCTTCTATAAGTGCCTCCCCTGCAACAAGTTTCTCGTCTTCGCCGACTCGAGAGGCAACGAGCCGGGGAACCCCGCGTGCGGCTGCGGCTTTTCGAGCAAGCGCGAGTTTTCTCCGACGGGCGCGCGCGCGGCGAAGGGGGTGTACTTCGTGTGTAGGATGGGGACGTGCAACTACTACCAGGCAGGCAGGGAGGTGCTGGATGATGAGACGATAGCTCGGTTTATAAGTTTGAGGATTGCATGAGCGTTGCTAGGGCACACTGGTGCGAAGGGGTGCGGAGGTGGACTGCGATGATTGTGGGTATGCTACTGGGTGGATATTTTGTTGTTTAGCTGTACATTTAAGTGTTATATTCCTCCATGGATTTCCTAACCCATATCTTAACAAACTATAACCCTGTTAACTTTATCCCCTAAATATTTGGGAGAGAACCATCTATACTAGTCGCTTACGATCCGAGCAGAAGCCGGGACAATCCTTGGCCATTCCGGTCAAGTCCAGGCACCCGTTGTGGCACTTCTTCTGCCAGTAGCACAGCCCGGAGGAAAAGCAGACGCCTCGGTTCCCCATTTGAGCGTTCTGCACGGGGACCGCATATTCCTCCTCGGCTCAGCCCCTCGCGCGTATCCCCGCCAGCATTCCCCAATGGACCCCCCATCTACCTACTTCACTGACGGAAAGGCAAGCTACGCACCTTGTCTTACCGGAAGAATGGGCGGAAAATACCAAGCTCCTATAACCTCTTACAACAAAACTGAAAAAAAAGTAAAGAAGCTGCCGCAAAGCACTTGCCCATCACGCTCCGTCCGCTAACGTATCCCCCAAACGACACACATCCGCCTTCAGCCCGTCCACCTCCCCAGCGAGCTCCTCCAGCCGCGTCACCAGCTCCGGTGACCTCTCCGCCTGTTCCAGCGGCCGAGACGCCACCAGGACGAGCTCCAAGTCGCCCCTGAGCCCGCTGACAACCCTCCTCGCCGCCTCTCCCAACTCCCTCTCCATCTCGCCCGCTATGCCCCTGACCCGCCCTGCCGTCGTAATGATGATGTTTGGGAAGAGCGCCCCGTCGTTGATGCGGCCCTCGACGATCCCCCTCTGGCGAGCAGCCATCCCGCCACCTAGTCCTCTGTCTTAGCGCTATAACGCCCTCCCCGGGGATAGTGCCGGGTGCTCTAAAAGAATTAAGACATACCGAACTCGGCCTTCGCGGCCCTGTAGGTCGGGAGCATCTCGCCGAGGATGTACGAGTTGTGGCTTGATTCCGAGGCGTAGCGCCGGACGAGCCTACACGGGGCAGTCAGTACAGTTGCCGACGAACGCGAAAACACGGGCGTCGGCGGTGGGGTTACCTGAACTCCTGGGTAAAGCGCTGCTGGGCCAGAAAGCCCTCGTGTCGAAACTGTCGGAGCGCCGCCTCCACCGCGTCGTCCACGAGCGTCCGGGAGCCGCCGGCGCACCGTCCTATAAACACATACCCCCAGGTCAGCAGGCGCCCCCAAAACACAATCCACCTCAAGCAGAGTAGCCTCTAGGGGGGGGCATACCGAGGACCGCCGCCTTTACGTCCTCCAGGGCGGCCGCGACATCGGCGGTCAGCGCCGCGAACAGGGCGGGGATGTCCTCCTCGACGATGTCCCACTGAAACGCCAGCTCGCTGCGCATCTTCCAGATGATCTTGGCGTTCCAGTCCTGCCGGCCGCGTTTGGGCGTGCAGTGGTGCCCGTCATTGGCGCACCAGGCCTTGTATTGGGCTTCAAAAGTCCCGCAAGGGTCTTGTTAGCGGAATAGAGAATGAGTGGGCCCGGGGAAGCTTCATAACCTACAAAAATGCCACTGGCATACGTGTTAGCTAGTTGCGTTTGCGCGAGAACAGCATGCTCGCTAGGAGTGTCCTGGGGGTTGTTCTTACACTTCGCCATTCCCGGGACTCGGCGGATGCCGCACTCTGCCATTCGGGCTGCCGCTGAGCTGTTTGAGAAAAACGCCGGTATTAGCACCTAGCCGTGCGGAACAGAAGAAAAGGGCTGCAGTCAGGCGGTCATACGCAGCAGCGCCTGGATCTGCTCCTCGAAGCACTCGTCGAATTCTCCCCTGAGACGCGAGACGGCGCTGGCAAGCCGCGAATCCTACTCATAGTCTTAGCCCACATAACACGGCCCGGTAAAACCAGTTTTCCCAACTACGGGGCAAATCAACAAATGGTGAGGAGAGGAAGGACGCACAGCATCATCAACCGCTTCGCGAAGCACCCGCCCCGTCTCCTCGAGCGAGCGCGCCTCGTCCCCCTCCCGCAGGGCGCTGCCGCACCAGATGCACAGCGAGTTGAGGAGGCCGAAGAGCGACGAGCGGAGGTAGTGCCTCGCCTCGCGCAGCTGCGCGTCCGCCCCGACAGCGTGACAATGCCTGCGGACGGCGGGTATCATGCTCGCGCGGACCACCGCGGCGTCCCCCCTGCGCGCGAACTTGTCGTAGAGTCTGTTCGACACGCAGAAAACCTCCAGCCCGCGACCGTTCGCTCTGGACGCGTAGGCTGCCTGCAGGCCTTCCGTGACGTGCTCGTTTCGGGCCTCGATGAAAGCGAGTTCGCGCCTGGCCGGCACCTGTTAGTCCCTTTCTTCCCGTGAACTGGTGTAGTGAGAGGGGGCGGCTGGGTTGCCTGAAACCTTAGCTTCATCTCCTTCTTCAAGGGCCTGTTCCCCGAGGCCCTCGCGGCTTCCACGTCCGCGTCGAGCGCGGCGATCCGTGAGGGGGCGATCCGCTTCCCGGGGCCGCAAAACTCCCGTCGCGCGGCTTCCAAGTTGATATCCTACCGATGAAATGCTTCAGCTTTGGCCTATGCAACGCACTTCACAGACAATGGGCGAATGAAGGGGGGTGGAAAACGGGGAGGGCTGTCTGCTTACGTCTGACTTCGTGCACACGACGGCGATGTTCAGGCTCCTGGCGGCAGACTCTTCCCACTCCTGGGGTACATGCCGCGCGAACGCGGAGAAGAGGGAGGACTGGAGCGACCTGTCCGTGACGGCGCGGGATATCTTGGCCACGATGAGGACGTTGTCGCACCGCATGAGGTAGTCCTGCGTGGCCCGCACCCTGGCCAGGTTAGTGTCCTGCAGGCCTGGATGTCACGCTGTCAGAAACGTCCGCCTCCGCTGTCCTCTATCACCCGGGGCTAATCTCACCGGGCAGGTCGGCGAGCACAACACCCGTCCTGAGCACCTGAGCATCCAGGTAGATTCTGTTCAAAGAGGTCGCGAACATGTCAGCTCGCTCCCGCCGCCATAGGGGTCTGCGGCGGCCCTACCGTATAACCTTGGTAAACGGCCAGTACCGGTCCCTCATAAAGACCTGCACCTTCTCGCAGCACTCGTCCGCGGAACCAGCCGTCGACTCCCACCGCCCGTCCGTGACGCCATCCGGCCACTCCAGCTCCCTCGACCACCCCACCAGCCGCTCCCTGTTCCTCTCCAGCGCGCCCTCGGACACGTCGCGGAGCTGCTCCTCGCGGAACCCGCCGCGGTGGCCGAACGCCGCCTCCAGCGCCGACCACGCCTGCGCCGACTCCCTCGTGTAGCGCGCGTAGTCGGCTTCGGACGTGTCGGGGGACTCCGCGGTGGGGAGGTACAGCTGGCGGTAGCTCCAGAGGAGCTCGGAGAGGACCTCCTCGATCTCGGGCTGCGGCATGCACTCCACCTCGATCGAAATGGGGCGCGACTGCTCACCCGCCCTTTGGTGGTATTCCGTCACGACGGAGGTGCAAGCGGAGCCAATATCCCCCTTGAAAAAGTCCCTGTTAGCCAGTCAAGTAACGGCACAATGGTCCAATTACTAGCGCTCGGGGTAGGGAGGGGGCCCTCACTGTCTTTGCTATCCCGGGGAAGCCTAGGAGGGAGTTTATAAGACTGCTTTTTCCTTGAAAGAAAATATCAACGGTTAGTGCTTCGTGGGTCGTCGGGTTCTCGGAAACCGTGGGAACTCACCCTCCCCCGAATCGCCAAGCACGGCAATGGTCTTCGTATCCGCTGCTCGGAAGGTGCTGAGCCGCCGCGCATCCTCCCTCAGCCGGTCCAGCGTCTCATCCTGCCCAGCGACACCGGCCAGCCGGTCGATAACGCCGGCGGTGATTCTCGCCACCCTCGCCCCCTCCCGCAGCTTGTCCTGGACCTCGTCCGAGAAGAACCGGTGCGGCGGCATGCGCTCGCTGTGTACATCGTAGGGCGTAGGCCCACCGGCGGGGCCCCCGAGGGAGAGCCGCCCGACAGCGGCGCCGAGCGGGGTCGGGCTCTGCTCTCGCGACGGTCGGGATCCATCGCGAGGGGTATCATGTGTCGAAGGGGGCGACGAGCGCGGTGGAAACGGCCTGGTGCCGCTCGGGGTCGAGGCGGGTGGGGTTGGGCTGGAGCTTGAGGGCGAGGGAGACCTAGTGTCGCTCGACATAGTACTCAGCGCGGATGGACTACTCGACGGTGTATCAGCTCCCACAGTCGAGCCGTTCGCTCCACTAGAGGTAGACGCCAGCTCGCCGGGGTCGTCCAGGGTCGATCCCGCATTCGAAGGCGTCGCCGAAGGACGCGGCGGCAGGCGTACCATGGCGGCCAGGGGACACGGCGCGCGGAATAGATCGGGGCAGAGGGTCTCCAGCAGTAGAATCCGCGGCTCATGCGCGGTAAAGTGGCGGACCAAGAAGAGGTTCGTCGGCCTCGAGAGGCGCACGGTTGTTTCTGTTTATACCAAAGGGAGAAGGGAGCCAGACGGTCGTGCGAGGCCAACAGGTGAAGCCGCCTTCCCGAGTCGGCCGCGCACTGAAACGGATGAGGGCGCCTTGGAGCCCCGCACGTGCCAATAGGAACGATTTCCCCGCAGTGTTGGTTCTTGATTTGGAGGGATGGCCGTGGGGGCGGGCCGCCGCGGGCCCGGCTCAAGGCCGCCGATGGAACCAACAAGTTGGCTTGGCGGGGCGCCGGTGCCAATGGACACCCGCGTCCCTGGCGACATTTCCGACGTGAACGTGTTACAGCAGCATTCAAGCACTCCCGGCCACAGAATTCGCCAAGGTCCCGCCGTTCAGGTCTGGATGGCCCGTCCGAGCAGGCCGTTCCGCAGCGGCGACCCTTCTTTGCAGCCTCAGCAAACCGGATACCTTTTGCGATATGGGATGTCGTTCTATTGCCGCACATCCAAAAACACCAAACCTATCGGTACAAATCTAAGAGAGGTAGCTCCCATTCTTCTTCGCAGAGCCATACCCCCAATCATCCGCCGCCGGATCCGCCCCCCTCGACACCCTCTCCGACTTCACACCAACCTCCTGCGTCACCACGATCCCACCGCCACTCTTCCCGTCCCCGCTCCTCCCCTGCTGCGGCAGAATAATCTGCTCATCACTGCCCCACGCCGCCGTCTGCGGCACCGACAGCGGGTGCGACGCCGGGCCCTTCCTCCCGGCGGCTCCGCCGAAGCGGCTCCCGGGCTCGTTGCTCTGCAGCGGGTGGCTCTCGCCGTAGGTGGCGCGCTGCCTACTGAAGAGGGCGCTGAGGCCGATCTTGCTGGCGCCCTTGCGGATGAGCGGCTGGATGATGGGGAGGTTGGTGACGACCATGGCGACGAAGGTCTCGCGGCAGGCCCACTGGCTGCCCGTGACGGCGCCTTCCGGTCCGGACTGGAAGGCTTAAGTTAGTGGGGAATTAAGGGGGTATGGGGGTGGTTTAAGGCTCACGGTTGAGATGACCACGGCGCGGATGATGCCGGCCATCATGATGAAGGCGGCGCCGCTGAAGAGAACCATCAAGATGAGTCTGCGGCGGAGGCTAATGTTGACACGCCAGAGGAGCTGCGAGGCGGGTTAGATGGGGTCGAAGCTATACGAGGATGCTGTTAGGGCGGATATGCGGCTTACCGGCAGAGGAATCGAAAGCAGGTAGATATCAGTGATGACATTCGGGATCACAACCACCATCACATCTGTCCGTATGTTAGCCGCGGCCCAGCTTCACCGGTGCCCTTTCTGGCTTTCTTACATGCGGGGCTGTTGGTCGGCTTGCAGAGAGGCCCCGGGTCCGGGCTAATCTGCCAAAAGTGGTGGGTCGGCTGGCACGACAGGCACAGCGTAAGGACGACGGCCAGGTACGTGACCGAAAGCAGTCCGTACGCGATCCTCACGCGGATCTTCAAGTGGTCCAGCCCAGCCCTGCATCACCCATGTCAGCAAAACCACCCAGGCCAGAGTCTCGTTGTCTTCCAACAGTCGAGGATACGCACGTCAGCCGCGAGTAGAAGGTCGTTACGCAGAACTTGAGCAGCCACAGGATCGCGGCGTAGAAGTTCCACCCGATGACCTGGATCTTGGACCCCCACATCCGGTTGAACGCCTCGCGCGAGTTCGGGTCGATCGCCGCGCGCTGCTCGTCGGTAAGGTAGCTGTTCGTGAGGCCGCCGAATTGGGCGCCGACCAGGTACGCCGCCACCACCTCTAGTGTGAAGATGATCTAAACCGCCAAAAAAAAAAAAGAGTCAGCCCATGGGTCGTCCCATGACGGAGAAGAAGAAAGAAAGAAGGGAGACATACACCCGCCAGTGGCATCAGGTAGTCGTCGAGCTCCCAGCCCGCGACGCCGACCTGGCGCGTCCGCACAAAGACGCGCACGAAGATGAAGACCCAGCCGATGCCCAGCAGGATGAACTGCTCCTCGATGTCCATGGCGACCCTCTAGCCCGCCCGACCTGCGGGCAACGTCGTAAAAAAGGAGCGTGTTCCGGACCCGTCGTGGGAAATCGCGGGTCGAATCGGCAAGGGGATCCCTCAAAGGACCACACGGGGAGGATGGAAATGCTACCGCTGGTGGTCGGATTCGCGCCAAGGTGAGGCGGTATGCGTGGTTACCTCGTAATGTCGCAAAAGGGAAAAGAAAAAAGAAGAGTCCGGGCTAGCCAAGGCTTTCAAAGGATGGGTCGGAAGGATTTAAACTTGCCGACCACCCGGGGAAGGATCAGGAACCCCCCATCCCGCAAAGTAAGACCTTCACTTGGTTTCTCCGTTCCTCCTAATGCGACTGTAGATCCATTGTATCTGACAGGGTCCGGGGTATTCGGGCCCTCCTCAACGGGTTTCTTGTTCATCTCGCCACCCCTATCTTCGAGAAGAAAAAGGGGAGCTAGTTTGCGAAGGGGGGGCCACGCAAGAGATGAAAACCCCTGCCATGTACGTACTGCACGCATGGCTTGACGATCACCGTCGACAAGCGAAGCGCTAGCAAGCCAAGTGCCCTGCGGGATCTTGGTTGCGGCTCCCCAGTCGGGCTTAGTCCGGTGGGCGTTGGGCTCTGCCACTAACTTCGTAGGGAACGCATACCGGTTCGCCCCGGTGACGGCGATGCAGAGCCCCCGCCCGGGACTAAAAACGGTCGAATGGGGGAAAAGCTTGTGCAGATCCTCGTATCAATCTCGCCCCTCCCGCGTTGCAAGACCCGCTCCGCAGAAGACCCGTCCGGGTTGAGAGATCTCGGCAAGCGGAGCCAAAGCATGTCACAGGGTTGGATTCGGCAAGAGGTGGGTGGGCATTCAGGGGCCGACCGGTGAAAACACCGATAATCATCCGTCTTTTGTGGGGAAGAGGACAGGGATCGGCCGACTTGTCCGGACCCCGGCACCATGCGTTTTCCCCCTCCGGGTCTCCGCACACTCGCGTCGCCGGGCCCCAGTTTTGGAGGGTCAGAAATGCAATGCTGCGTCCGTTTCAAGGCGGTGGGGAGAGGGCCTCCGCTCGCCCCTCGGAAGAGCTTGAGACGAGAAAGAGGGGGGAGTCTTGTCAGAGCATTTCCCTCGCTTCTTCGTGGTACTCAGCTTACGGTTACATCGAAAGAGAGCGTGGCCGGCCCATTACCTTGGTTAACCCCCGTACGAGGTACATGATCTGCAGGGCGAATACCGATCCAGTGCAACCCTCCATCAGAGCTGCCGTTCCAGCTGCCGGCCCGTCGGCACATCGTTTCTCACTTCGTGATAAAATCAACGGCTGACTCCGCTGCCCTCGGGAAGCACAGCGCATCGTCCCGGATTTTGTATTTGATCACCGGCTAGTCCCCGCACCTTGCAGTGAAGCCCTCATCCGGCTCAACCCCCGGACAACCCACAGCACTCACAATGGCATCGTCCACCTATGACTTCATCATCGTCGGCGGTAAGCACCCCCCGCGACACCACTCCCCAACCGTCGAGCCCGCCCAAGCTGATCCCCAACCAAAGGCGGTCCCGCCGGCAGCGCCCTCGCAGCAGGCCTCGCGGCGGCCGCCAAGAAGCCCAGCATCCTCCTCCTCGAGGCGGGCGGCGACAACTCGGACCGCAACCTCCGCGTCGACGGCAAGCGCTGGCTCACCTTCCAGAACCAGCCCATGAACTGGGGCTACAAGACCACGCCCCAGCCGCACTGCGCCGACCGCGAGGTCGACTACTCGCGCGGCAAAGGGCTCGGCGGCTCGACCGCCATCAACTTCGGCGTCTACTCGGTCGGCGCGCGCGACGACTACGAGGAGTGGGCGCGCGTGGCCGGCGACGACGCCTTCCGGTGGGACAAAGTCCAGCCCCGCTTCAAGGCGCTGGAGACCTTCCACGGGGAGCTTCCCGCCGGCGTCGACGCCAGGTACGCGGCGCCGAGGGCCGAGGACCATGGCCGCGAGGGCAAGCTGCACGTTGGCTATGCGGGGGAGTGGGAGAGGGACTTCCCGCCGCTGCTTGATGTGTTTGAGGAGGCGGGCTTCCCGCTAAACCCGGACCACAACTCGGGCAACCCGCTCGGCATGTCGGTGCTGATCAACTCGAGCCACAAGGGCCTGCGGTCGACGGCGAACGACCTGGTGACCCCCGTACCCGAGAACCTCACCATTCTGACGAACTCGCCCGTCCGGAGGGTCATTCTCGAGGGCACCAAGGCCGTCGGCGTCGAGACCAACGGCAAGAAGTGTAAGTCTGAACAGAACCCAATTCCCATCTAAAGTTTGGGGTGATTCTAACGCGCCCCGCCTCCCAGACCTCGCCTCAAAGGAGGTCATCCTCTGCGGCGGCTCCCTGGAGAACCCCCGGACCCTCATGCACTCCGGCATCGGCGACCGGCGCCAGATGGACAAGTTCGCCCTCCCCGTCGTCAAGGACATCCCCGCCGTGGGCCAAGGTCTCCGCGACCACATGTTCTGCCCGCTCGTCTACACCCGCAAGGACGGCGCCACCGACCGCGCGCCCTTCTACGGCGACGAGAAGGTAATGGACGAGGCCCTCGAGCAGTGGAAGAAGGACGGCTCCGGGCCCTGGGCCAAGTTCGCCTGCGAGCTCGGCATCGGCTGGTTCAAGCTCGACGGCCTGCCCGAGACGGAGGAATTCAAGGCCCTGCCCGAGAGGGAGCAGGCGTACCTCAACAGGGAGACCATCCCGCACTACGAGATCCTCACGCACTTCCCGATCCACTGGTTCATCCCGGGGTTCCCGGGCGACAGCCTCAACTACTCGTGCCTGCTGGTCTTCTACATGAACGCCCAGGCGCGCGGCCAGGTCACGCTGCAGTCGGCGGACCCGGACGTGCCCATGCTCCACGACCCGAAGTTCCTCTCCGAGCCCTTCGACCGGCGCGTGGCGATCGAGGCGCTGCGCGACGCCATGAAGGTCGCCAAGCACGAGGGTTACGCCAAGGACAACGCGGGCCTGCTGACGGGTCCCAAGGGCGAGTCGGACGAGGAGCTGCTGGCCTACTGGGAGCAGACGCTGAACTCCAGCTGGCACATGACCGGCACGGTCAAGATGGGAAAGCCCGGGGACGAGGACGCGGCTGTTGATAGCGACTTTAGGGTGTTTGGGATTGAGAGGCTGAGGGTGGCGGATATGAGTGTTGTCCCGGTGCTGCCGAATTGCCATGTGCAGGCCGTGGCCTACGTTACGGGCCTCACCTGCGCTGAGAAGCTGGTTGCCGAGTACGACCTAGCTTAAAGGGGACTAGACGAGGTCATGGCTGTACTGCGTGACCTGTAGCCTTGATGATGCATGTAGCGCCGCATTTGCGAAATAGCTCCGAAGAAATACATCGGAGGTTAAAACAGATCAAAGTCGAAAGTGCCCCTGAGACCCTCCAGTGCGGAGTCGCTGGGTGGCAGTCTGGAGAATATCCACTTCCGCGACGACGCCGTTGACGGATTCTCAAATAGGCTTGACTGCATCAGCGGGCCGCACTCGACATAGCTGACGCAGCGGATGCCCCAACGTCACCAAGCTGCACACGCCTACCAGGCGAAATCTCCCGCCGCATACACAAGTACACCCACTCACCCGAAGGCACTAGCACCCGAACAGCCCCCTAACCCACGTTAAAACGACCCGTTCCCGCGCCCAGACACCGCCCCAACCTCCACCCGTCAAAACAAGCACTAGCAGGGAAGAAGCTTCTTCGCTTGACACCTCATACCCGCAGGCACTACCTTCCGCACCTGCTCAGCCCCGACAAAGGTGGGTCCCCGGAGAAGGGCGCGGGAAAAGACCGACAACGCCGGCCCACTTGGCGGGGCAAGACTCTCGGCAGAGCCGCGCGAAACCGGCGCTAGGCCCCCTTCGGGTGAAGCAATTTCCGCAGGACGCCCGCAGCGCACATCACTCTTTGGGACCGGCGCGGAGCCATATAATAGCCTCCGCCATCCTTTCCGCTCTGGCGCAGGGGGGCGACATGGGTGTCGGTCTGATAGCTTTGGATCGGAGATAACCCTGCCGGTGTTGCCGAGTTTCCATATATCGAGTTAAGAGGACTTGGTTCAGAGGTCATCTCCGCCCGTTCCTCGGCGAGGGGTGGGGCGGGCCCATCCCTAGCGCGCTGATCTCTGACCGGTCTCCGAATTTGAAACTTGTCCCCTGTCGTTTTAGATTTCAACTGCCAACTACATACAGTACATACGAGGTATCTCGAAGTTGATTCCCCGCTCGACCGACTTGCTAATACCAGTATAGCCTCGGCCTACTCCAGTTTTTGTCGTACAAGTATCGGGGGGTATCTCCTATCTTTAGAGTATGATTTAGGCGTTAAACGGCAACCGCTGTGCTCCGGCCCCATTAGTCGAACTAAATCGTTGTGTGGGCGGTCCCGCAGTTTTAGTACAATTATGCTCCGTCTGGCAGGAACTTGCGGACTGATTACAGTGAAGTCTTAATCTCAGGTGTCTGTGGAGAACAATTCTTCTCTTTTCACCATTGACCAGGCATAACCTGTTACCAGACCGCATCTAGTGCATAACCCGCTATCAACCAACCTTATTCTGGCCTCAATAATTAGCAATGCTGTCTGAATACGACCTTGACCGAGATTCCCTGTTGGCTTCTGGAAGGCGATGACGTCACAGCGTGAGGAACGGCGGTCCCAGTTTTCCCCAGGGATCAGCCAATCAGCGACCAGAATTGCGATCCTTCGCGGTGTTCTCGCCGCAGAACACCGCCACGCTCCTTCACTCAACGCACTCGTATTACGCTGAATCAGGCAAGTGCAGGTCACCCGCTTGGCAGGGCTGCAGGCGGGGACAACATCTCACGCGATCGCGTCACCGAACAAACGTGAGCGTAAACCAGAAGCAGACATCGCCACGAGCTATCCGCTACGAGCTGTCCCCAGCCGACTCAAAGCCCGGGAGCTGAGCGCCGGTACCCTCGTGTCTCACCTCAAGAGTGAACCCCCAGGTCATCGCCTGCATCACAATTTCTCTCGCCCACAAGCGGTCACCCACAATGGGCTCCTCGCAATCCACCCACGTCACCCCGCAACTACCCGCCCACCTCGCCTCGGGCGCCGTGCCCCCCGTCCTGCAAGTCAAGCTCAAGAAGTCCTGGACGCGCCTCACGGCCCTCCTCAACGAGCCCGGCGCCTCCCCCGCCTACTGCCTCACCATCCCCTACGGCTGGGACGGCCCCATGACCCTCCGCGACGGCACCCTCGAGACCGGCGCGCCCATAGCCCACTCCGACACCAAGGGCAAGATGGGGCTCGAGAACCGCATCTCCCTGCCCCTGCCGACGAGCGGTGACGCGCGGACGGGGGAAGAGATCATGCGGTACAAGTGGGGCAGGAGGGAGAGGTACTGGTTCGCGATGGACGTCGGCGCGGGGGCGAGCCTGCGCGTCGAGAAGTTCGAGTGGAGGCGCTCGAAGGGGAGGGATGTTAAGAGGATCGGGCAGGGGAGCTTTGGGTGGAAGCTCGTGAGGCTTGCGCCGGGGGATGAGGTGGGAGGGAAGGGCGATGATGAAGGAGAGGAGGAGGGCGAGGATGAGGAGGGTGCGGTTACTAGTGACGGCAAGGAGGTAGTCGCTGTGTGGGCGAACGCTAGCTTGAGGAAGATGTCCATGACGAACGTGGGGGAGCTGAGGCTCTGCGGGTCTGGGGCGACGGGAGAGCTCGGGGTGCGGTGGGGCCTGGTGGCTGTTATGACCTCCTTGGCTGTGTGGCAGAGGGAGATGGCCGCCGCCAATGCAGCAGCGGCTTGAGCTGTTGCGCTCTGTAGGACCGCCGTTTACGGATTGAAATGCCTGATACCTGTGATTGGAACATGATATTTCGCGCCTCTACCTTTGTCCCCGACGCAAGTGACGCGCTCCGTCGAGACTCTCGGCCGGAATATCTACGCTTGGAAGCTATGCTTATAGTTCCCTGCTTCCTGAGCTTACCAACAGTATTGGGTCCAGATGTTGTTCAAAAGAGGGGGCGGCGGGCTCAACCCGCTCAGCCAGAGTCCATCTTGTAACGCACCCGGCGGAATTTCTCCGCAAATCTGATTGGGAAGGAACCGAGTATTTGATATGAAGCGGGAAGCGGACGCCGTGAAGGTCCTTCATTGGGCCTAGTGGGACCGGTATCCCATGGTATCCCGGGCTGACATGCATCGGGCCCGCGCCCGCAAAGGAGCCGGCGATTAGAGAAGTATTTCCGCGGGGTACACCTTCTGACATGCATAAGGGACGAGGCGAGGTGTAAAACAGGGCCCAGGACTAAACTCCCCAGGCCTGCAGGGGGCAGAGTACATTAGCTCCTCTATATTGTAAACTCTATATTGTAACGACCAGCTCGTGTAAGCACACCATACCCGGAAGAGCCAAGGGCTGCAGGCTACAAGCCCCGCGGTGAAAAGGACATGGAGGAATAGGACGAGGAGGTAAGCTTACGGGCTTTATACTTCTCACCTCCGTTGATTTAATCGGCGAGGGCACGGGGTAAGCAGTCTTGGCGGCAGAAATGGCCCTCCTCCCCCCGCGGCAACGTTGCTCTGCTTCTGCAGCCGTGAGTCTTACGCGGCGGCGCGACCAAGTTCACGGGGATGCCGGGGTTGGATTCAAGCCCGGGTGGCCTACAATGGAGAATTAATCAAGACTTAGAGTGAGATGCAATTATAACTCCAATAAAACCCCCCCATTCCCGTTTGCTCTCCCCTGGGCGGGCCCTGCAGTATGACGCCAGATCTTTCTATATACACCCCTCTATTCGAATCTCAGGAAGCTCACCAGCCAAACGATGCGGACCGGCGGCTAGCGCCCGACGACGAATCGCTCTCCTCCTCGCTAGGAGCGCCATCGGACCCCTCGTACTGCCTCACCAGGAACTCGAGCACCTCCTCCCCGTAGGCCTCAATGTACTGCACGTGCGCGGCCGCGGAAGGCTTCGAGCCCGCATCGCAGAAGACGTCGCCCGCGTCGCAGTACGAAACCAGCCGGTCGCCTAGGGCCTCCAGACCGGCGGTGTCGTGGCGGTTGAAGATCTTCTCGCCTCGTTAGTTTCTAGAGTCTGTTGATGGATAGATGTGGTGGACTTACGCCTTCGCGGTCGGTGTCTGCCGTTCCCTTTCTGTACTCTGCGTTGGGGGCGAGGGACGGGTCGCCGAAGAGGACGACGGCCGCGACTATCGTTCAGAGTTAGTTTGCCGACTGCCTTTGGCTATTGCGGGAGCGGGAGTGGGAGCTTACTGTTATCGGTGACGTTCTTGCCGAGGCCGGCGAGGTTCTCGCCGCTGTCCGGGTACGGACTCCACGCAATGGGCACGCCGCTAAGCGCGTTCGCCACAATCTGTGCGCCCTTATCCGGTGTCAGCTACAGTCCCCGCAGGTAGGACCCCATCTCGCAGTTTCATACCTGGGAGTACCCAAGAACGGCAACCTTCCCATCAGGGCACGCCTCCGCATACCCAATCAGGCTCTCCCTCACGGCATCCGTGCCGTTGCGGACAGAGTCGAAGTAGACGGGGTCCTCCTCGGTCGCGGGGTAGTTGATGGCCTGGATGGCGGAGCCGGGGATCTCGTCTAGGACGGTGTCGGCGAGGGCGCCGGTGGCGCCCGGGCCGGGGTCCTCGCCCGTGCCGCGGGCGATGAAGAGCTGGAGGCCTGAGGCGCAGTCGGGGGACTGGGCGTGGGCTACGGCGAAGAGGGATGTGAGGAGGAGGAGGGCCATCTTTACTTGAGTGAATGGCGGGCAAAGAAGACAAGGATAGTGATGGGGTCTTTGAAACGGAATATGAATGATAGGATATCGATGGAACTGCTAGTTAGTCCGCAACCTGGAAATGTGGCTGGGCGTCCCGGGCCTTTTAAGCATTTCGCTCTGTCACTGGTTGTGGAAGCGCAAGCAAGCCCGGGGGCGAGAAAACCCAGCCTCGCCTCGCCCGTCAGCCCAGCGGGGCACAGCATCCCACGAGCGCGCGTTTGGGGCGTGTAATAGGCTGGAACGGGGAGATGATGCCCGTATCCTATCCCGATTTGGCAAAACACGACGGTCCGGGATCGTCGGAAGCGCGGTGCAGCCGGGGCGCGGGGGCTGCGCCACTTTACCAAGACTTTCCCAATCGGGCTAAATGGTGCGCATCAACCCCATAATCCCCGACAAGACAACTACTAGTGGCGGAATCCCCGCGAACATTTTAAAGACAGGCGCAGAGCAGGGCCCCAGGAGAGCAGCTTATATGTCCCGTGCATTTCAGGCCCAGGATTATCACGGAGCCATTGTTCTCAACGTATCCCGCTCCTGCCACGCCAAACAACTGCCAGGAAAAGCATCGAGTGGATTGACCTCTTGAAACTGGGGCACTTTACAATCCAGTTGCCAGTTTTGCACCATGTCCCGGGGTCCCTTTCCAGCCGGACCTTTCTCTTGATGCCATGGAATTGAGTCTCTCGATACCTTCTACTGGCCGTTATGGTTGGACCCGGGTTCCCTGTCGCAGACTTCGACAGCTTGGGAAGCGCACGTCGAGGAGCACTATCACACCTCGGTAGCTTTGCTCACCTGACATTGGAGCAATCTGAAGGCCCCGGCGGTTGACGAATAGCACTTTCCGCAAAAGGGTCGGGGAAGGCGCGACCGTTGCCTTGTCATGCCGCGAAGATGCCTCCGGAGTCTGTACAGCATCATTCAGGCAGGAGCGATCTCGCTGTGCGCAAGCGTAAACAAAATCGCGGCAGCGGACCGCGAGAACACATCTCTCTCAACTCTCCACCCATCATATTTCCATCCATATCAAGCATCGACATCAATCTCCGTCCCAACCCGCCGTCCATCGCCAAGATGAAGCCAAGCAACATCGTCACGAACCTGGCAGGCACCTACCTCCTCCTAAACCGAACAACGTACGCCCACCCTCCCCACCCCCCGTCCCCATCCGCCCGCTAACCCCCCCAGCACCCAAAACAACCGCCCCGTCCCCGAGGTAACCTGGGGCCGCGGCTCCGAGGGCGTCATGATCTACGGCAACGCGGGCTAGATGTCCACCACCGTCGCCTCCACCGACCCGCTCCTCCTCCCGCGCGACCTCAACGTCACCTACCCCGCCCGAGAGGGCCAGCTCGACGCCAACTGGGCGCGCACGGGGAAGCACACGCTCTCGTACGCGAGCCCGTACTACGTCGCCGAGTCGCGGCTGCACAAGGACGGGAGGGAGAGGGGGAAGGTGAGGCACGGGCCGGTGCGGGTGGCGCACATCCCGGGGATGAAGGGGTCGGTGCAGGAGAGGGGGTACACGCTGGTGAAGGATGCGAACAGGAAGTGGAAGTGGTTGGAGGTTGTTTCGGAGAGTGAGGGGGTGAAGACTGTGCTTTGGTGGGTGAGGCTGGATTGGGTCTGAGGGGTGTCGCAGAGGTGGGCGGTCCGGGGCAGCGACTGATGTTCTCTAGCGATTGACGGTTCAAGCGGATAGTATGTTTATTCCTTCTTGCGAATCATGAGGCAGCGGGCGTAGAGTGCGAGGCAGTTATTCAAGCTCCTTGTGATGTACACCGCCAATCCGGGGTGCAGCCATCAACCTGCATGCACTTCTCGCCGGCAACCCTCCAGCCCTCTGTCGCCAAACCACGTGTGATAAGAATCCTAGCACCACATCCCTGCCATCACAAAAGACGAACGGATGAACCTTGTCCCCTAATCGATGTGTCGATCCCTCTTATCTCGTTATCTCGACGTTGCTATCTCTCGGCTCCACCCTGATGCCGCAACCACGCTGCAACGTCCAATAGCGCAAGCAAGCCCCGCAGCCAAGACCCGATCTCGGACGACATTCCACCACCGGCAACGTCCGGGGTTGGGACTTCCTTGACTTCCTTTCCCTTGCCGAAGTTGTCGGGATGCCGGGGTGGCTTTTAGGCAGGACCGGATTACCGGGGTTGGGAGTGCCAAGACAGGACGAAGCTCCGTAGCCGAGCTGCGCGCTAACGACAGATGGGCTAGCATCGAATATGCTAGCAATTCCAACTCCTTCGCGAAGATAAGGCATGGCCGACGGGCTGTATATATAAATCCAGCTGGCTAACTGCAAACGACGATCATAACCCTCTCCACACACCCAACCCACCCCAAGCCCCTTAACCAATCATCACCATGCTGCGCTCCCTCCTCACAACCGCAGCCCTCGCGGCCACCGCCCTGGCCTCCCCCGGCAGCGACCTGGAGTGGATCTCCCAGGACGCCTCGCTCCCCAAGGTCGTCATCTACAGCACGGGCGGCACCATCCTCTCCGCCTCCAACTACAGCCGCATCGACAACATCGCCTACGGCAGCGGGCCGGGCCCGACGCCCTTCGACCTCGTGGGCAACTACTCCGAGGTCCTCTCCGTCGCGCAGCTCGCCATAAGGACCTTCCCCGCCAGCGGGGGGAGCGCGTCGCTCAACTCGTCTATGTACCTCAACGTCAGCCAGCACGCGAACGTGGATCTGTGCTCTGAGGGGTCGGATGTTGCGGGGGCCATTATGTTCCACGGGACGAACACCTTGGAAGAGACGGTTAGTATTCTCTTTCACTTTTATTTCTTCTCCTTCCAGTCTTCTTTGGGTTTTAAGTTCGGGGGATGTGGGGAAGGGTGGGTGGCTAACTTCCTTAGGCCTTCGGCGTCGACCTGACGCTCAACTGCTCCAAGCCCTTCGTAGCCACGGGCTCCATGCGCCCCAACACCTACCTCTCCCCCGACGGGCCCTCCAACTTCTACCAGGCCGTCTCTGCCGCCGCGTCCCCCTCCTCGCGCGACCGCGGCGGCCTGATCGTCTTCAACGACCGCATCACGTCCATCTACTACTCCACCAAGCTGAACGCCAACACGCCCGACACGTTCAAGTCGGTCGAGCAGGGCACGCTGGGCGCGTTCCTGGCGGGCCAGCCGTATTACTACTTTGGGGCGGCGTACCCGACGGGCAGGCCGCATTTTGATGTCTCGGGGACGGAGGAGCTGCCTTCTGTGGCGATCTTCTTTGCGCATCGTGAGTTTTTCTGACGCATTGGGTTTGTTGGGGGTGATGGTTTGGAAACGGGGCTAACCTTCTGACAGAGGGCTTTGATGCTACGCTCCTTCATGCGGCGGTAGCTAACGGCGCCAAGTAAGATTCCCCCCGGACTCCTTTTTTCCGTCTTTAACCTTTGTCCGCAGGGGCCTCATCGTCATGGGCCCGGGTGCCGCCAGCATCAGCCCCAGCACCAGGGAGGCAGCCGAGGCGCTCCACGAGGAGGGCATCCCCACCGTCCTCGTCGCCCGGCCCGCCACCGGGAGCGGCATGCCCGAGGCGGTCCCAGGCTCTCTGTAAGTTCCCACCTCCTTCTCTGGTAGATGACTGTTATACTGACCAAGGGACGTTTTAGGTTCTACTCGAGTTACGTGGGCGCGGAGCAGGCTCGCGTCATGCTGCAGCTGGCTGTTAACGCTGGATACTCGATGGACGAGATCAGGGAGCTTTTCGAGGCGCCTCTTAGGGAGGCGATCTACACCTCCGCGAACGTGGATATTTATGGGCTGTCATAGACGTGGAGTCTATTAGGCATCCGAGGTTAGAGACTAGAATTTAGAGCGACATGATACAATGACAATGTTTTGCACGGGCGCATACGAATGGAGATCGTGAAGCACGTATTCAAATTCCCGAAATCCCACCCAGAGGAAACGCCACACTATGAAAAGAACGATCCCCACAAGCACGCTCAGGTACCCGAGCTCGAAGCCTTCAAGCGCTTGTCCCTCGCGTAAACAACCATCGGCTTCCCCTCCGCCGGCCTCTTTCTGCTGATATCAAACAACCCCGTCGCAAGCACCAGATCCCCCAGCTTCGTATACCCGTACGTCCGCGGGTCAAAGTCCGAGTGCTGCTTCGTGATAAGCCCGCCCACCTTGGCCAGATTCGCCCAGCCCTCCTCGTCGCTCGTCGCCTCGATCGCCATCCTAAGCTGGCCCTCCAGCCTCGGCTCCACCTTCTCCATCGGCTGCGGCGCGGGCCTCGGCGCCGCCGCCACCACCGTGCTCGTGCTCGCGCTCGCCGCCCTTGGGATCGCCATCTGCTCCTGCTTCAAGATGTTCTCGATGTAGATGAACTTGTCGCACGCGGACACAAAGGGCTTGGGGGTCTTGCGCTCGCCGAAGCCGTAGACGACCAGGCCGGACTCGCGGATGCGCGACGCCAGGCGCGTGAAGTCGCTGTCGCTGGAGACGATGCAGAAGCCGTCGAGGCGGTTGTTGTAGAGCAGGTCCATGGCGTCGATGATCATGGCCGAGTCGGTGGCGTTCTTGCCCTGGGTGTAGGCGAACTGCTGGATGGGCTGGATGGAGTGGGTGAGCAGCTGCTCCTTCCAGCCGCGCAGCGAGGTGCCGGTCCAGTCGCCGTAGGCGCGGCGCACGAAGGTGGTGCCGTACTTGGTGACCTCGGCGAGGAGGGAGCCGACGGCCGAGGGCTGGGCGTTGTCGGCGTCGATGAGCACGGCGAGCTTGGTGGTTTCGGAAGACATCGTGGGAGTTGTTCGGTAGCTGCTTGGTGCCGGGTGGCTGAGTGGCTGAGCTTGGGGTATTGCGGGGTATTCGGCTGGTTGCCGGTGAGGTTGTCTAGATTAAGTTGGGCTGGAGGAGGAAGTGGAGTGGACGGGTTTATGGGTGGAAGAGGGGCGATGCTCTCGTCAGCTCCAGCCTGGTCCTTGTTACGCGGCAGATTTCAGCCCAATTGCGGCCGCCTGGGTGGTCGCGTCCGTCTGCTGCGAGGCCCAGCAGGAATGCGGGCGCGAGTGTGGCGGCCTGGTGGAATGAGTATTCCTCGAGGGACCCTTAGCATTAGGCATGCGCTATAAAGAGTGCTGAGTAATCAATCATGAGCGCCCGACTATGTTTGAATTGAGCACATGAAGCCAAGATGTAGGCGAAATTCACCCCGCTGCTCATACAAACCTGTCTGCTGGTTTTGTTCCCAAGCCTGACAAGGTGGGACAACACACCACATGTTGATAAATCCAGCACCGTCCCGCGCGACTATCGGGTTACGAAACGCCTGGGGCAGTGTGGGGGCAATATCCCATGGCTTTGGCCTATTCAATCCGCCCTGCCACAACCGCAGCTCGTCGACTATGCGTTAAGCGAAGAGGTGAAGAGCGTGGTTGGGCAGGTGGGAGCCCGGGTTCTTGAACCTGGGCTGGTCCGCGGGGGTGGAGTTTTATACGTTATAGACGGTGTCGGCAGCGGTCTCCTCAGGGACCTTCAGAGGCCGAAGCCCTGTCGGGGGCAAACAAGGGCATTGAAGGACATGGTGGGGTTCAGGACTGTGGAATCGCTTGGCTGTTGCGGGATAGGCGGGAGAAGAAGTTGGATGGGTTCCGGTTGGCAACACTCCTCCCTATATCCACCAGGTCGGAAGAGAGAGCTATGCTGTCCAGCAAGGCCCCTCTTGATGCGGCACGCAATATCCCCATCTCGACAAGGTCGCTGGGCGCGTTCTCCCTTTTACGGCGGTTAGACCTGCCCGATTCGGACAAGTCCCCCTCACCGCGAGGATTTTAGCGCAACCACCAAGCCCTAAATGTCGCAGGTGACGTATTCCCTAGCGGGCGCCGGCGAAAGCCAGAGAGCTGATCCAGAACGCCGCTGTGGAGGCCCTAGAGCCACTCACCACCCAGCGCTCTCCGGGAGTCTCGGCGCCGTTCAGATGGCCCGAGAACATCAACCCCCTGAAGCGCCCCACTCAAAGCACCGCCCCCGCACCCATTCCCCACCGTCCCCCGGCATTCCGCTCGTCTCCCCCAGCGACCCATATTCCCATCGCAGTAACCCCAACCGCCAAAACCCCTTCGCGAGCCTCAACCTACCCGATTCAACCTCACCATCGAAACCAGGGCCACATGTCCATCTCCCCGTAACATCAAGCCTGGCATGCCGTCCGATAACCCCAAGAGGGTCCGCACGGGCTGTCTAAAGTGCCGCGTCCGCCGGCGGAAGTGTACGTCCCCATTTCCCCTTGGCCCCATGCGCGGCGTAGCCCCACCTAGAGGCGGAAATGTGGGAATTTGTTGCTGAGGCTTTTGGGGGGTAGGTGACGAGGGGAAACCGAGGTGTCAGCGGTGTGTCGAAGGGGGTTTCGAGTGCCAGTACGGGACGCGGCTTTCGTTCCTGCAGAAGAATGCTATCACAGCGCAGGGTGAGGAGGCGGGTTCGTCGGGGACTTACAGGAGGGTTCAGGTGAGCTTCTTTTCCCCCCTTCTTATGTTAAGAGGATGGCTTCGGGGTTACTGATGGAAGTGATAGTTCGTGCCAGAACCTGCAAAGCGCTCGAAGCGCGAGGCCTCACGGCCAGACTCCTCGGGCTCGGCGGCGGACCTGCGGATCGTCCACGAGTCGCCCCTCGCGGAACCAAAAAAACCCGTAACGACGCGGCCGTCCGATGCCCTAAGCACGAGAGGAGAGCACGCCGCGCCTCCGCAGGCGCCCGCGCAGGCCGGCCCAGCTACCTCCCCGCAGTCCAACTACTCGTGGTCAGAAGGCTTCGCGCCCGTCGAGGGGTACGAGATAGCGCTCGATGCTCTGCTATCCCTCGGAGGTGACAAGAGCGGGACGCCGACGGATCGGGGACATACCCCTGGATATGCCCCCAATCCTAGAGGTAGCGTCAGCAATATCGACCCGGCGGTGGCGGAGGACTATGTCCGTAGCCGCGAGGCGGATGAGCAGGTTTTAGAAGACCAGCGGCCGCTTGGCTTCTCTGATAGCAAGATACTGCATCTCCTTAGGTACTACCGGTACGAAATCGCTCCATGGGTATGTACATCCCCTCTCCGCCCCCGACCTGCTCGCGCGTCCTGACGTCAACAGCTCGACATGTGCGATCTCGGACACACGTTCGGCCTAACAGCCCTTTGCTTGACGTCGGTCTCGGGCCCAGTGTTGAACTCGGTAGTCAGCTTTACCGCTCCCCTCGCGGGACAAGTAGGCGACCGAGGGGGTGACTCGAGCCGGGATGGCCCCGACCCGGCGGTCTCTGGAAACCATGTCGTGCAATTCCACGAGGCGGACTTTTCGACGAAGCTTTTATGCCGAGTCCTTTCGGTAGCCAAGAGTATATTAACCGACGAGCTAGGCGGGCCATCGTGCCGTGGCATAGATGACCTCGCCACCATCTTCAACGCATCCCCTCCATTTCTCGCCAGTGCCCCTCTAGACACGGCCCTCTACTACCTCTCCCTCCGACTCGGTAAGCCTTCACCCATATCCCCTACCATCTGCACGATCTAACGAACCCCCAAGGCCTCAGCGAGTCCCTCGCAAACAGCCACCCGCCCCGCCTCCCCCTCTGGCCTCCAAGCGACCTCCCCGCCCACCACACATCCGAGCCCGCCACCCTCGTCTTCCGCTCCGCCTCCGAAATCCTAACCCTCTGCGCCCATTCCCTCTCCCTCGTCTTCGCCTCCCCCTCCCCCTCCAACCGCGTCGAGCGCTGGACCTCCCTCCTCGACGCCCTCAACGCGTGGTACGCCTCCCGCAACCAGCTCTTCCGCCCCATGGTGGAGGTGGACTCCAAGACCGACGACTTCCCCCTGATGCTCTTCACCAGCGGCGCCGGCCTGATGGCGAACCAGCTGTACCACACGGCCATGCTGCTGATGCTGCAGAGCAGGCCGCGGACGTACAGGGTGTCGGGGGCGAGGGTCGCGTCGGGCATGTCGGCGCTGTGGCACGCGCGGAGGGTGTGCGGGATTGCGCTGGCGAACGAGGCGCGGGAGTGCTGGGATCCGAGCCTCGTGGCGTCGTTTGTGGTTGCGGCGAGGGGGATGACGCATGCGGAGCAGCACGGGGTTCTGTTGGAGAAGCTGGAGGGGGTTGGGCGTCTGACGGGGTGGAAGGTGGGACGTTATCGTAGCATGCTCATGGAGGAGTGGGGGATCTGAGGGCCCCAGCGTCTTGTTTGTAGTTGTTTGATACCCAGCTAGGAATCCGAACCCAACGCCAGTTGTATATTACAGTCATTCATGAGTATCGGCCCCAGAGACACCACATGTGAGGTTACCAGAGCTACCCACTTCGCCTCACCCTATACCCCCAAACCGCCTCCAAGTCCGCAACCCGCCAACTCATCCCCCACCCCGTCAACGCCTCAATATCCCAAATAAGCCTCACAAGAACCGCATGCTCCGCCCTATGACTCAAGAGCCTCCCCGCAACCCACAGCGGCTGGATCGCATTGTTAAGACACCCATGATGCGGATTCGTCGCGCTAATCCCGCACACCCGCTTCGCATGCCACAGCGCCGACCCCGCCGTCCCCAGCCCGCTGCGCACCCGCGCCGGCTTGGGCATCATGTCCAGCATGAGGATGCACGCCGTGTGGTGCAGCTGGTTCGACGAGATGGCGCTCCACCGCGCGAACAGGATCTCGGGGAAGGGGCTGCTCTCCACCGTCCTGACCGGCACGAAGTCCGCGGGCCGGTCGTCGCTCCACGCCTGCAGCTCCTCCCACAGGGAGGCCCAGCTGGACTCGAAGGCGGCGCCGGTGCAGCCGTTCTGCTCGCCCAGCTCGGTGAAGCGCGTGCGCTCGGAGAGGAGGGCGCAGGCGCGCGCGCAGAGGAAGACGGCGTGGTTGGCGTGCATGTCCGGGTGGGAGCTCGCCGCGAAGAGGTGCCTCGCATCGGCGACGTCGGTTCCTGGTGGCAGCCACTTGTGCGGCGGGACGAGCGTGCTCTCCGTGCCGTCGGATATCAGCGCGCCGCAGACGTCTGCGCGTGTTAGCTACGAAACGCCGTGCCGAGAGAGAGCAATGAGACAGGGGGTCGCACCCATCCTCGCCTGGCACCAGAACACAGCCTGCAAAAGCCCGCCGCTAAACCCATGCACCCCAAACGTGTCGAACAGCGCCGCGCACCCCTCCAGGTGCCTCCCCCAGTCCTGCGCACTCGCCGACATCATCTCCATGCAGCACAGAATCGTACAGATCGGCACACTCAAAAGATCTCTGTTCTGCAGCAGCGGGGCCAGCAGGCGGATGGCCTCCTGGTAGAGCTCGAGGCTGTCGAACGAGTTGCGCCGGCCCTCCTTGCGCTCCATCTGGCGGGCGGAGAGGGCGAGGATGGCGTAGAGGAGGGGCGGCGAGGTCTGGGCCATTGCTGTTAGGTGGGTGCCGAAGGCGCGGTCGCTGTCGAACATGTCGAGCTGGGGCTGTTAGCGGCGGGGTCCGGGTGG
Organism: Sordariomycetes sp. S4602; assembly: GCA_023628835.1. Classification (NCBI taxonomy): domain Eukaryota; kingdom Fungi; phylum Ascomycota; class Sordariomycetes; species Sordariomycetes sp. S4602. The sequence continues at coordinate 223,392 of JAMAJV010000024.1, read as the reverse complement.
GGGTTCAAGGGGGAGATACCCATGGGGCAACTTGGTCTACGTAGTTCCGGAGGTATTTCACTCTACTGCCGACCGATAGGATCTCGGCCGTTTCTCGACGGTGCTCCTCGTCGAGGCTGGGTACGAAGTGGCGGTCATGCTCGTCCTCCGCATCGGGGCTCGCGTGCCGCGTCGGGACCGCCGAATTGGCCGTATTAAAAATGAGGCACCGCAGCTCCTCCTTGTAGGCCTGGTAGCCCTGGTGGAGCGAGAACTCGTCCGGCCGCACCGTGAGCGAGGGCGAGGACCCGTCGAGGGAGACCTCGGGGGAGAAGGGCGGTCCGTCGGCGCCGGGCTGCCATGAGGGGAGGAGTGTTTGTGAGGGGTTGAGGGTTGAGTCTCGCATGTGTAAGTCTGGCGCGGTGGAAGGGTCCATGGCGAGCACAGGTTCCGGTCGCGGCCGAGCGACTTGGTCATGTAAGGGTCAATGTTAGGAAGGGCGAGGACTGGGGATTTATGCTGGAATTGTGGGGCTTATGCAATCTCGCTTGGCTTAGTCTGGGAGGTTCCAACACCTGTACCCTTGTATTGAGTTTATTCTATGATATTATGCACTACTCTTCCCCAACTCTAAAGCCACCATTTACAACTCGACAAACTCCCTCCTCAGCATCTCATCCTTTTCAATCATCTCCAAGTATCCCGTAACCTTTTCAGTCAGCGCGTCCACATCAAACCCAAAGTACTTGTACGCCGCAGTCCCGGGAAGACTGTGCCCAAAGGTCTTCATGCACGCCGCCGCATCCGCGTAGCGCTCCCACCCCGTCGCAGCATACGGCTCAATCGCCACGGCCGGGATGCTATGCCGGCGCAGGACACCCCGCTTATACTCCAGCGACTGCCTTTCGAACAGCCTCCAAGACGGAAAGCTAACCACGCGCGACTCTACACCCCTCTCCGCTAGCTTCTCCTGCACGCCCACCGCGTGCGAGAGCTCGGCCCCAACGCCAATAAGCGTAAGCGCAGCCTTCTCATTCTCGCGCAGCACGTACGCCCCCTTTAGCACGCCCTCGCGCCTCGTCTCCTTCAGCTGGGGCAGCTTGTGCCGGCTAGTGGAGACGATGGTGGGCGTCTCTCTAGCCTCGATGGCGGCGGTCCACGCGCCGGCCGTCTCCTCGCTGTCGCCCGGGCGGATGTACTGGACGTTGGGCATGGCGCGGTAGAGCGTGGCGAGCTCGATGGGCTGGTGGGTGGGGCCGTCCTCGCCCATGCCGATGGAGTCGTGTGTTGCTGCGTGGATTACCTGGAGGCGTTGGAGGGCGCCTTGGTCTGTTAGCGGAATGCCGTATAGGGAGGGTTTGGGAGGCTGGACTTACCCATCCGGACTGCTGGGGCGGCGTAGAGGTAGAACATGAAGAAGGAGGAGGTTACGGGGATGATTGTCCCTGGTGAGTAGGCGGCCAGGCCGTTCGCGATGGCGCACATTGCGTGCTCGCGGACGCCGTAGTGGATGTAGCGCCCGGTGTAGTTTCCGTTGATTCCGCACCCAGTCTTGAGGTCGGGCTAGGAGCTAAGTCAGTATTAAGCGCAGGGACGACCTAGGGTTGACGAGACATACGTGCTGAAAGTCGACCTTGCCAGGCCAAATCATGTGCACCGACGGCGACAGATCAGCCGTCCCCACCATGAAGTTGTCAAGCTCCCTCGCAATCGGGTTCAGCACCAGTCCCGAGGCAGCCCGAGACGCAGTAGCCCCCTCAGGGAAGTCCTCCTTCTTTGGCACTAGCTCCTTCCACCTGGGCGACAGCTCCCCCTTCACGCGCGCCCGGAAGCTAGCTCCCAGCTCGGGATGCTCCCGCTCGTATCTCTCCACGAGATCCTCCCACTCGCGAACATGGGCCTCCCCACGGCCAGGCAACCCAGCAAAGAACTCCCTCACCTCCTCACCAATGAAAAAATACTCCCCAGAGTTGAACCCATAGAGCTTCTTCATGTCCGAAACGGCGGGGGCGCCAAAGGCCGCGCCGTGAGCATCTGCCGTGCCGGCCTTGTTGCTGTCGAGGCCGATGACGGTGCGGACGTTGATGAAGGTGGGTTTGTCGGACTTCCTGGAGGCCTCGAGGGCGTCGACGATGCCGGCGATGTCGAAGCAGCCGTCTTGGATGTCGACCACCTCCCACCCGCAGGCGCGCATCTTGTCGTTGACGTCTTCCGTGTTCGTGAGCTGTGAAGGTTAGCTCCGACCCACGACCTTCCACCGCGCACGGAAAACGGGCTCAGGCTTACATCAACGCTGCCGTCACAGGTTATCTGATTATTATCGTAAATAATCGTCAGATTCCCCAGTCGAAAATGCCCCGCCAGCGAGATCGCTTCCAGCGCAACGCCCTCCTGCAAACACGCATCTCCAATCATACACCACGTATGGTTATCCACCAGCCCCTCGAACCCCGGCCTGTTATACGTCGCCCCCAAATGCCTGCTCGCCATCGCCAACCCCACCGCGTTCGCCACCCCCTGACCCAAAGGCCCGGTAGTAACCTCTATCCCCTCGTGCTCGATCTCCGGGTGGCCCGGGCACAACGCGTCGTACCGCGGCGAGTGGTACGACTTGAGCTGGTCCAAGGTCATGGCCCGGTAGCCGGTGAGGTGCAGGAAGGAGTACTGGAAGAGGCAGGTGTGGCCGTTGGAGAGGACGAAGCGGTCGCGGTTGAAGAAGGTGGGTGTGTGCGGCGCGTAGCGCATGGTGTACTTCCAGAGGGCGACGCCTATGGCCGCCATGCCGATGGCGCCGCTGCTTCCTGTTAGAACGGGTGGTTTTGGGAGGGGAGTGGTGGGGATTACCCTGGGTGGCCTCCGTTAAACTGCTGGCAGAGGTCCGCGATGAGGATGCGGAAGGTCTTGAGGACGATGTCGTGTTTGTCCTTCTCCGCCTGCACGAACTGTGCGGTCGAGAGCGCCTTGCCGGCTCCATTGATCTTGTTGTCTGCGAGAATCCCGGGCGCCATTTTCGTGGTGTCGAGATTTGGCAGTGTTTGTTCCTCGAGAATGATGGTGAAGCTGACGATGCAAGGGAGGTCGCAGGAGGAACAGCTTTAACCACGGGACCTCGCTCGCGGATATGCAATGCAACCGGGATATATGCCGCTGTCCATGTGCCCCGAGCCAGCGAATCGCGGCCAACCTCTCATGTATACCGGATCCGGCATGTTCAAGCGCCGCGCTGGCATTGGTGACTTGCCCGATCGGGAAGGTTGAAGCACTCACTAGTAAACCGCGCGGGCCACGATGCGAGCTTGTGCCCCGCATTCCTGTGGTCCCCGCAGCCGCGACTCCACATGATCGGTCAGTCCCTCCGAAGTTGGGGTCTTTGGGTGCAGAGCTCCATCCTTCCCACGGGCCGCAAGTTATCTAGCGAGGCAAAGATCAACCGAGAGACTTCTGGCTCTTACTTTTTCTTTTCATCCATTATATTCTCCTTGTCAACCCCCTTCAACCTCTTCATATCACCAGCTACGGCACGCTCCCCGGGAAACCGTCTCCGTCTAATATACCATCAAGCCCTCGCCGCCAGCAGCCTGTAGTCATCGCCGATATGCACAGCGAGTCGGCCCCCAACGGGGCGGTGACAAATGGCTCCCTCGCGACAAGCCACGCGAACCCTTCCCTCGTGGTGACGGCGGACCACAAGGTGTTAATGGCCGAGGCGCCGGTGCACGCTCCCGGGCCGGGCGAGGTCCTCCTGCACATCAAGGCCACTGGAATCTGCGGGTATGATCCTAGGACAAAACGAAATTGAATGCCTCGGACATCCTCTCGAGGGTTCTAACAATCATGAAGGTCTGATATCCACTTTTGGAAGAGCGGACGCATCGGCGCCCTCGTCTTCGAGGGCGACTGTATCCTCGGCCACGAGGCCGCCGGCATCGTCCTAAGGTGCGGAGAAGGAGTTGAAGATTTTAAAGCAGGTTCGTCTCTCGTCTCTCTAGCAGCATGTCAGCGCTCTACGAATACTTACCTACGTCGCGCAGGTGACCGGGTGGCGGTGGAGCCTGGCGTGTCCTGTGACAAGTGCTTCCTCTGCAGGGAAGGCCGCTACAACCTCTGCGAAGACGTGCAGTTCGCGGGCGTCTACCCCTACCACGGGACCGCACAGCGCTACAAGGTCCACCCCGCAAAATGGCTCTACAAGTACACACTCCCCGTCTCTCCCCCCCGGCTTACCAATACTGACGCAAGAGTGCAGGATCCCCGACAACGTAACCTACGAAGAAGCCGCCCTCCTCGAACCCCTAAGCGTCGTCCTCCACAGCGTCCGCATGGCCGGCCTCTCCCTCGGCCGCCCCGCCCTCATCTGCGGCGCCGGCCCCATCGGACTGATCGCCCTCGCCTCCGCCCGCGCCTCCGGCGCCCACCCCCTCGTGATCACCGACGTCGAGCCGAAGAGGCTCGCCTTTGCAAAGGAGTTCGTGCCCGGGTGCGAGACCTACAGAGTGGATCCGAGTCTGGGGGCGGAGGGGAACGCGAGGGGGATTAGGAGGCTGTTTGGGGCGGAGGGGGACGAGTACCGGGCGCCGCCTGCGGTGCTGGAGTGCACGGGCGTGGAGGCCAGCGTGTGCACGGCGGCGTTTGCGGTTAGGAGGGGCGGTGTCGTGTGTGTTGTCGGGGTGGGGAAGGCGGTCATGAACAACCTGCCCTTCATGCACCTATCACTCGCGGAGGTGAGTTTCCTGTCCAACCCGGTTCGGGGGGCACTGTTATTGACAACTGCAGATTAACGTCAAGTTCATCAACCGGTATCGCGACACGTGGCCCGCGGGAATCGCCTGTCTCGCCGGCGGGATCCTCGACCTCAAGAAGCTGGTGACGCATCGGTTCCCGCTGGAGAAGGCGGTGGATGCGATGAACCTGTGTTCGGACGTGTCCTCCGGGGGCATCAAGGTGCAGATCCTGGACGAGGCGGACGCGAAGCTCCTGTGACAGGGGATGGAGGTCAGGACGGAGCCCGCTTGTAGTGACCCCGATGTTCATACCTTGTGTTTTATGTGTAAAGAATCTGCATATAGATCGATTAGGCCAAGTTGTGCTGTTGTTAAAGTCGATATATACTGCGATAACCTAACACCACACACAATCCCTACACCTAAATGAAACAGCCTGGTATTATTAGAGCAGCAGAAAAGCAAAAATAACGCCACCAACTTAGGAGGCAAAGACAAAAAATAAGAGGGCCGAGCGTGAGTCGAACACGCGACCTAAGGATAACTTGCAGGAGTAACTGCAATCCTCCGCTCTACCACTGAGCTATCGACCCGCTTTTAACTGGCGGATTGTCTCCCATAGTGGCCCTATAGACCGCACACCCTTTTTGGTAAGCCGGACAGGACTTTTGCCAAACGCTTGGCGCTGAGGAATGAGCCTGAGTTCTTGCTTTTTTTCCTGTGTGAAAAGTGGTCTCCTGCTGCTGCTGTGCTCTTCCAGACAGCCATGTAATTGGCTTCGCCTGTGGGCTAATAATCATGCTTGTACCATGCAGGAGATGGTAGTTACGTTCTGCATGCCTCTTACACCTTTATCCATCCGACGATGCTCCCTTCTACAGTGCTCTGTATCCATCCAGGTGGTTACCAAAAGGACCTTAATTACCGACGGATGACTGTTTTTAGTTTGTTTTGTTTGACAAAAATACGACCACGAAAGGTCGTCTGGCCAAAATGTATCGTTCAAAGATAGCGAGCTAAAATATCCCGTCAGAGAGGCCCAAGAAAGTAAGTCATGAATCTCTCTCCCACCAAAACAGACACAAGCTATGCTAGCACTATCCCCCATCTTGCCCCGTAAGTGAAATTTCTCCTGATCAACCCCCAATGGAATCAAAGTAGGCAGTCATCTCCCCCTGCGCCTTCAGCACCGCATACTGCTGATCATAATACTCAGCGTCCGCCTCCTCGCCCTGGCCCGTGGGGCTGATGACAACCTGCTCCTTGGGCTCAAGATCGACCTCATACGCGCTCACGTAGAGCTCAGGCCCGACGGGAGGGTAGGGCTCCGTGGAGTTGAGGTCCCAGTTGAGGCCCGGCGCGGCCATGTCGTAGGCCCCAGGGAACTTCGCCCCTTGGGGGGTGGCGTCGCCGTCGCCCGTGACCTCGAAGTTGAAGCACGTTAGGTAGAACTGCGGGCCGATCGGGAACATTGCGAAGTCGCCGGTGGTGTCGACGGCAAAGTGCAGCGCGATGATCTGTGGACGGGTGGCGAAGTTAGTAGGATGAACACGACGCTGCGTACGGCATATGCTGCAGCCATTAACAGGGGAACACTCCATACCTCTTGGCGGATGATGTATTTTCCCGGCTTGATATCCGCCGGGATCTGGGCACTCCACGTTCCATTCGTATCGTCCATCATCCGCACATTCGCCCAAACGTCGTTCTCGTCGACAGTGTCCTCCGCAAACTTGATAAACTCAAGCTCATTGACATCCAAATCAGCAACATCACCCTCATACGGCGCCATCCAGGCCGTGATGGGACCCTTGTGGCTGTACAACCAGCCCGACCAGTGGAAGGTGACTTCGCTGCCCGCGCGGACCTCGGCGATGTCGCCAGGGGCCGGCGTGTGGACCGTGTTGCAGGCAATGTCGGGAGCGTCAGCGTCGGTGACGGGGCCGACGTCGCCGCCGCCAAAGGCGATGCGTTCGGGCGTGGGGTCGAGGGTCGGGTCGATGCGGACGTCCCAGCCCGGGTAGCTGTGAAATGAGAGATGAGTTAGTCGGTGAAGCGGGGAGGGTCTAAGGGGAATCAGACTTACACGGTGTTGTCTGCGGTGACCCGGTAGATGTAACCGTGGCCGAGGGCCTGAGCCGCAAAGGCCAGGGTGCCGGCGAAAGACGCTCTCATTGCGAACGGGACACGGGGCGGACTTTTCAAAATCTTACTGATTATGGCAACAAAGTCGAGACCTTGGTAACTATTACTAGCTGCCGATGTGCGAAATTCTCCGTGGTTATATAACTCGGCGGTCATCTTTAACCCTATACCTGCTTCTCAGTCCATGATACCCGTTTCGCCACATCCCACAGCAAAAGGCATTCTGCCGATTGGCTCGCGAGTACCCGACGATCACGGCCGCTCAGGACGTGCGTAAGAGAATTGGGTGGCAGCTGTCCGCGTCAGCCCGTTATTTATGACCCGGGCGGGACAGGTCTGCGATTGGGGACGCGGGCTTATATTTAGGCTTAAGTGGAGGTGCGGCTTCTGCCCCTCGCAAAACTTCCCGGGAACGTCGAGAATTATATATTAAGGACGATACCGTCCGAACTGCCGTGCCCACGTCGGGATGTGGGGCCGATGGGGGAAGACTACGCGGCTCCCACTGCTGCCGGTGGCCGGTGGCACTGGTGGATGCAAGACGAGGGTGAAAGGTGCCGATCCAGCCGGCGAGAGCTGTGTGATAAGACAGTCATGTTTACTCGGGGTGAGGGCATATGATAGACGGGGTTCGGCCGGCATGGGGAAAACCCGTCTTCCTTTGGTGCCAATGCTTTGATATGCGCAAGGGCCTACATGTAGCTAGTCGAGATGTATAGGTATCCAGGGGTGCCGACGATCCTCAAGCTGAGCCAAAGTTTCCCTCTTCCACCGGTCGTAGGCCTCCGGCTCCATCGAAGTATCTGCGCCTTCCATTTGCTTGAAGAGCTTTTTGCACTGGCCCCTAACAGAAGCCAAGGATCGCCTCCCTGTCAGCGTTTGGGAAAGCAGGTATTCCATCTTACGCGCCCACGAAACTGAGGGCTTTATCCAAGACTGGTTCTGATCCCCTCGCTTGACAGAAAATAGGAGGACCTCAAAAATTGGCTCGCAAGTCGCGTTGTGTCCGAGACCCTGAAGACCCCGCAAACCTTCCCGGGAAGCTAGACATTGCTTCAGGAACAGGTCATTACAGGCCACCATGACCAACGGGGTGCCCACAAATTTATCCTGCCTCCAATAGATACAATCCTGAGAAAAGCCGAGGTGTAGTGAAACGACATAACTGCGGCTCCAGCAATGACTAGAGACATCCAGCTTTGTGAACCATTCCATAGTATCCGCTGCACTCTTCCGTATGTGCTGGATGTGCTTTAACCTCTCTGGCTGGGAACCATAGATATATAGAATGAAGAAGAGCTTCCGGAGAAAAAATGATAGCGCAAGACTGACGTCACGGCTCAAGTCCTCCTGGCTTCCATACATTCCAGCATCCACGAGTTCGCTGAGTCGGGAAAGTGTTCGGCGAACAACGTGGAGCCACTCGCCTGGGCCATCGGTACCATTGCCGCTGCGCAAGATGACTGGCAAAGCAATGGAAAGGTCGGCACCCCCTAATTTTTGGATGAATCCAATCGCCACTCTCGGGTAAAATTGCGTCAGGGCCTCGATAAACTCGATGAGGCGAACGGAAGTGGGCTCCACTGGCAAGCCGAAGTTTCGGCGGTAAACTGTTTCCCAACGGTCACTGCCGAAGCACCCCTTCAGCTGCCACTCCCATAAAGTCTTGACCATTTCGTCGACAGTTGCCGATATCCCAGGGTCATAAGCCTCATACCGGCCAACGAGCCTGACTGTTTGAGCGAAAGGGTTTAAGAAGTAGATGGAATTGTTGAGGTGGTTATACGCAACCTCGGCGGACCAGTTGCGAAGGTAGCGGGATCTGAGCATCGCGCTTTTCAAGAATATTGAAAAGTACTCTCTGTTCGTCAAGGAGGACTCAAGGAGTATGTTCCGTCCATCTTCCGAGTCAGTGAAGAAGTCAAAAACTGATCGGTGGGTGAAGTTGACCACATCCTCGGCACACACCCCAATCCTATTCAGAGCTGCGACGTCCATGCCCACGTCCAATTCAGGTTGAGGATATCTGTCTGGTACGCATTCCAATAGTCCAGCGGTCCCAAGCTCGACCCGTTTCTTGGTCTTTTCAACCAAGTCAAAAAGCGTCGTTGTGGTAACCGAATCGTAGTCCTCGAAGAACGTTGTCAGAAAGTTCGTATCGGCCATCATGGCCAGCTCGAGGGCGGTCGTCTTGTCCAACCTAAAAGCCACTGGGAGGAGGCGACGTTTGACAAGCAGGTTGAAGTAGAGCGTGGCCGTAGCGCGGTCGATTCCGTAGTATGTTGCCCGATCCCACATGTCCTTGTACAGCAAATTAAGGTCCTGGGCCATGCGGGACACTCTCTCGAGGCACTCCACCGGCGTCTCGCGTTCAATGTTCATCTCGACACTATTCAGCACAAGAATAACCCACATGAAGACGCCCTGTGCCCTGTACACAACAGTCTGAGCTAGGTCCCGTCGAAATTCCGGGTCAAGATCCATGCCCTTGATCCGCGAATTGACGAGCCTCTTGATGTCTCTGCTCGTCAAGTCATGGATGGCAAGCTGCTCGGTCTCGGTGAAGTACTTTGAAAACTTTGGCTCCGGCCGGCCCGAAGCACAAATCTTGACGCCGTCCAGCTGCGTCAGCCGATCAAGAAACGACCCGATTTCGAATTTGTGTAACTTCTCAACCGCTTCATCAAGCCCGTCAAGAAAGATGCAAACGGAAGCATCGGCCTCCTTCAGAAGACGGAAGAATGTGTCTCTCAACTCCTTGGTCGACCAGTCGTGATGTGACCGTTTGGCCTCCGGATCGAGCCCATCTCTGCTGATAGATTCCACAAGGGAGGGTTGGCTCTCGACGATCTGATAGAGGATGGAGCACAGCATTCCGTCCACAGAGTTCTCCATGGAGACTCCTGGCTTCCAGAAGAAGTGATGGATGATACGAACGTTCGGTTTCCACTCTTGCAGGTATTTCGAGGTTTTCGGGTTGGTAATGATGTACTTCATCAAGGTGCTCTTCCCGGAGGCTGGTTTTCCGCTGATCCAGAACAACCTGGAGTCCGATCGAAGCCAGGGGGCAAAAGTCGGGACAGCGAATTTCTCGCTTTCGGTATCGATTTCGGCATAGCTTCCGATACTATATCCGTCCTCGTCGCTGTCGCTGTGATCGCCGTCGCTCTCGCTTTGGGGCTCCCCGGGGATTGAAAACACCCACCCAAAGGTTTTCGGGTAGTTCTCCTCAATCCTATTCCACCTAGAGTTGCGCTCCGGGAAGTATAGGCTCTCAAGAACACGCTTCTGCCGCTCTTGCTGCTCCGCCCTAGACTTCTCGTCCAATCGGCTGGTCTCGAGCGCAGTAAGATCCGATCGGATGACGTGCTCCGTAACAGCTAGCTGACGGTCCACATGCGTTGTGATATGCGTTCCGGTCTGCTTGATACACGCTTGCGTCTTTTCAGTTTGCTCCGATATGAATCCCTGGATGGTCGCGTTGTCTGTTTTATAGGAGTTTAGAAGCTGCTTGAGCCTGTCGTCCAGTTCGGCGAAGGACCTGAGGTTCTGCGTCTCCGAGGACCGGACGTTCCCTGATATGAGGCGGAGTAGGTGAGTATCGACCAGCGCCTGGTACCGTTCCAGGTCCTTTTCGAGAGCGGCGACTTCTTTCTTCCGCCACAGCGACGAGACGCTGCGGCCGATCACCATCATCGTCTTCCGAGGCCGGGAGCAGTTTTCAGGAACCGAAAGCCGCGACACCATCCGGCTGAGTTCCTCCGTTCTTTCAACACACTTCTGTGCCCCCTGGATAAGTGCTTGCTCTTCCTTTCCCATCGGGCCTACATGGCCCTGGGTATCCTGAAGGAGCCCCTCGTAGGGTATCTTGACCGCCTCGCACATTTGCGCGAGGCGAGGGTCGGGGGAGTGGTTGTCCTCGATGCTCTTGTAGGTGATAACCACGTCCCTCACGAACGTCACGATCTGGATGATGTTGCAGACCAGGCTGACGCCCGCGAGGGCCTCCGCGCCCGACATCTTCGACGGTGCGGCAGTCGGAAGCGGTCAGGTCGGAATCGGGGCGTAGCGCGAGAGGTTGTTCGTCGCAACGACGGTGGTCGTGGGAGTGAGTGAGAGCGATTGACGGACAACCAGAGATGGACAAAGAGAAAAGAAATGCGGGGTCATATTTGGGCACCAACCAATATGAGGCGGCGGCAAGGACTGGCGAATCGAGTGCTGCCCTCCTCCTGCAGAGCCCAGAGCCTTGTGCGACCACAGTGACTCGCCCAAGGCATACTTTCAGCTGCGCCCGTTGCGGCGCCAAATCCATACGCTGCCATGTTTAAGAGCCCGCTTTGTCTTCTGGCGGAGGGGCTGAGAAGGCGCAGCGGAAAGGAACGAACGGAGGAGACTTACACTCATATTATCCCACATGGGAAAAGGAGGCCCAGCATGGCTTTTAGCTTGCACACGGTTCCCGCTGAGCCCGGTACCCGCCCTGTTTCCCCGCGGAGGATTCTCGCGCCGATCCTTGCCTTGTTAGGAAAGAAGACTGGCCAAGACGTCCCGCCCAGCCCCCCATCCGTTCTTGGCAATGACGAACATCCCGCTTTGCCCGACAGGCACAGCCCGAAACGCCTGGCTTAAAGCCTCAAACCTGTAAACCGGTCAAACCAGCTGACGCGCCAGCCCGCCCGCCCTACCTTGCACCAACTCACCTGCTGAAAGGTCCACATCCGGCCAAGTACACCTGCTGCCTCTCAGCCCTACGCAAAGCCAACGCCCGACACACACACAACACCCACGCACGCACACCGCACATGGGAAGCCCCGCCGAAGCGCGGGGCTCGACCCCGCCCGACGAGAAGCGCCCCTGCTGGGAGTGCCAGCGGCGGCGGCTGGTCTGCGACCTCGCGCGGCCCACGTGCAAAAAGTGCCTCAAGACGGGCATCGTGTGCCCGGGCTACGGCAACGCGAAGCCGCTCAAGTGGCTGACGCCGGGCAGCGTGACCTTCCGCCGGCGCAAGGACGTGCCGACGCGGAGCTACCCCACCAGCGGCTCGCCGTCCAGCGCCGGCTCGTCGCCGCGGAGCGGCTCCGGGAGCGAGGGGGGGAGCCCGCCCGCGCAGCGGGTGCCGCGCTTGGAGATGAAGTGCGAGTCGACGGAGATTGTCCAGGCCTACACCTACTGTAACGCATTCCCCCTCATGACCCTGTCCGAGCCCATTCTTTGCGATAGGGACTTGACTGACTCGGGTCGGCTGTAGATAACGAGGTGATTTACCCGGCCTACGAGGCCGCCTCGCTGTGTAAGAGCCCGTACGTCTCCGCCGTCTCCCTCGAAGCCATCGCCCGCTCGCCGAGCTACCTCTCCCACATCTGCGCGTCGCTCTCGCTGCGCCACCGCATCTACCGCCTGTCCTCCACCCCCGAGCGCAGCTCGCTCGTGGACATGAAGCTGCAATACCACCACCAGAGGTCGCTCGCCATCCAGGCCCTCAACGAGAACATCGCGTCGGCGGAGAAGGAGAACCCCTACGTGCTGATCTTGGGGGTGAACATGTTTGTCTTTGCAGAGGTACGTCGTTTGATTGGAAGCGTGCTTACATCTAGACCGCCTCTTCCTTTCTGGTCGGGCGTAACTTACTGACACTTCTTGCTTAGCTCCAGAATTCCCTTGCGCCAGCGTGGAAGTTCCACTTGGACGCCGTCCTCGGCATAATAACCCGCGTGGGCGGCCTCACGGGCGTGTGCAAAAAGGCCCCGGGCATGAAGATACCCTTCATATCATTCGTGATGTAAGAGCGAACACCCTCCCACCTAAGAAACCCTCGCCATCGTGGACCGCACTAACATGACGCAGGGCCTACGTAACCGGCTGCACAACCAGCCCGGCGTCCACACTCAAGCTAAAAGAAGCCCAGACGAAGGACATGGTGGCCTTCGTCCGCAAAGAATGGGAGGAAATCCCCTACCCCAACTTCCTCTGCCCCCTCGCCCTCCTCCTCCCCATAATGCAGGTCAACGAACGGCGCTCCAACAAGGCCCGCTCCCCCACCGCCGCCCTCGACGGGCCCGCCCCCGAAGAGATCCTCGAGCAGATGACCGACTTCTCCCCCGAGGCCTGGTCCGCCACGAAATCCAAAGACCAGGGCGCGGCGGACTGGCTCCTCCTGGGCCGCATCTACCAGTCCGCGGCCATCCTGTTCTGCCTCTCGTCGCTGGCGGGCCAGTTCACGTGGGCGTCGGACCAGGACCTCAACAACATGCTCGCCGTGCACAAGACGCGCCTGACGTTCTACCTGGGGCGGGCCGCAGAGTCGCTGCCCGTGGTGCGCGCGTGCCTGTGGCCTGTTGTCGTGGCGGCCGTGGTGGTGGGGCCGGGGGACTTGGAGGTGAGGGAGCTGGTGAGGGGCGCGCTGGAGAAGATTGCGGACGAGCTTGCGGTGGCGGCGCTGCTTGAGGCGAAGGCTGTTTTCGAGGCGTTTTGGTGGAGTGGGAACAAGGGGTGGGACGACTGCTTTGACCGGCCGTACGCATTTGTTCAATAGGGTCAGAATACGAAGTTGATGACACGAGCACGTATATTGTGCACAGATCCAGGGATTGCTCTCAAAACCAATCTCATTCCCAAACTGACAAAATCCTCACTGTGGTATATCCTCTATAAAAGCCCTTCCCATCAACGCCCAAACCTCCCCAACAAGCTCTTCAGCCCCTTCTCCCCGTCCTTCTTCTCGACCTCCTTCTTGGGGTCCAGCTTCTCCGTGTGCTGGTTCATCAGCTGCTGCGCCCACGACACGGTGCTCGGCTCCTCCAGCTTCTGCTGCTCGGTCTGCTCGCCCAGGAACAGCTCGGCCACCTTGCCGCGGCCCGTGATCTTCTCGTACACGGCCGCCGTGGTGCCTAGCTCCTTGTAGACGCTGGCCTTGATGGCGTCGAGGAGCTGCAGCACGTAGGTCTGGCAGTTGTTGGTGATGAGGTTGTAGACGGGGGTCTTGGACCGGATGTCCTCGATGACCGCCTCCCCTGGTTAGTGTTAGCGCGGCAATTCACTTTGGGGAGAAGCAGTGGGACGCACCGGCTCTCCGGATGGCGTCGTCGTTAAAGGTCGTGTCGCCGGCCTCAAAGGTGTGCCACTCGTCCCGCTTGATCTTGTCGTTGGTGTAGATGACGTGGAACTCCTCGTCCATCCACAGTTGGTGGGCGTAGTCGCCGACCAGCACGGCCCAGTGCTGCGTCGGGTCCGGGTACGCGTTGATCTTCTCGGTGATCATCTTGCCCAGCCCCGTGTCCTCGGCCAGCCACTTGCCCGCCCCGCCGGCGACGGGGTGCCACCCGATCTCGACCTTCCTCGACGGCCCGTCCAGGACGGGGGGCGCCAGGGGCACCACGTTGGGCGTCTTGCCAAGGCCGACGGCGTGCTTCATGGCGAGCTCGCCCTTGGTGAGATTCTTTTTCCTTCAGCTGAGGGTTAGTAGTTGGGCACGACTAGAGGCGCAGGGATTTTCGGGGATGACGCGTACAGGAACTTGGCGGCTTTGTCCCGCTTGCTCTTCTCTTCTTTGGCCATGGTGACGGGCAAGCCTCGAGGGCGTGGTGAGGGAGACCCCGGACTGGAATTGGGCTGGATAGTTGATCAGGGGAAGGAATTCAGGGTCCTCGGCACTGGTTCCTGGAGGGTGTCAGCATGGGCTCACTAACCAGAAGCATGAAGCCACTCACGTGAGGCGCAGTGCTTTCCGCATTGGGCAATTTCAGGTCCAGCTGAATCGCGGCGCCACACTAACCCCTCACTGTCACAACCGCCGATCTCTACCAGCCACACTCCTCGCCTCCTCCCTCGCAGATGCGCGTACAACCAGCCACAGTGCCACAGACCACCCCACCACCAGCCTTAGTCATCCCCGCCCGAAAGGACCTTTTGAAGCCATCGCCGCTGCGCCGAACGTGCCGTGATATCCGAGTTGAACGGCGGGGTCCCACCAAAAGAGTGGTTCGCCCGCGGAGATGGGCCTTCCCTCCTCCTGCCAGCGATTGACGTCCCTCCGGCCCGTCCCCCTTGTTTTCGATCGATCCCCCACTGCGGCTCTGCGGCTCCACTGGTCCCACGACATCCGTCCGATCCGGTTTCCCCGACCGCGCGGGTTCTCGTTTCCGAGGAGATGGAGACTTTAGCGACCGGGCTGTGATAGGCTGCGTTTATATCGCGCGGCGATCGTCGCCGACGACATTCCAAGCTCGACCGGGGCCCCTCGGACCCTTTGGAGGATGGATTCGATTGAAGATGGGATGCGTTTTGATCTTTGGATTTATAGGGAAATGTCAGCGCCACAGTCTGAATGCCCAGAGAACGCCAAGCAGCGTCGGGACTCACTCTGCTCGACGACCCGCGCCACAGCTGTCGTCCTGGCCTGGGCAAGCCTCGGCGAAGCATTGAGGAGCCGACCTTGGCAAACTGGCACCATTGCGCCCGCAGGCCCAAGTCCCGCCCGTCGGAAGGACACTCGATTCCCACCCAATGGGATCAGGGCGTGTCCTTTTGAAGAGCCGTTCCCCTCACGTCTCCGCCCATCGCGTGCGGGAGAAATTCCCCTTCGCATCCCGCTAGGGAGGAAAGCCGCGCCCGACCGGAAGCCATGGCGCAGGTTCCCGGCGCCGTAATTATGTCGCATGCGGCTGGAAATGAAGCCGCCAATTTCCACCCCAATTCCTTCGTAAATGCATGCATCGTCAGCGACGGGCAGGCCCAACCCAGCATGCCCGACAGGCTCTTTGCTGCAGGGACGGCTCGCGACACGGAAGACAACCGCCCAACGCGAGATCTCGAGGATTTAATTTACCACTGAAAATCTCTTATCAGGGTGTTATTCACCGGCCCGCGGCCCAGCCATGCGGTTCCCCGTCAATATCGAGGGAAACGTGCGCCGTCGTTTGTGAGACATTTGTCGAGTCATGATGCGGAACCGAGTGTTTTGGTGGAGATGGCCACTTTGACCGGTCCGGTGGGCACAGGCCCTGGGCACCGAGGGCGCAGCTGGAACGGAGGCTGCTCCACCGACAGCGTCCCATTTGTTGGAGCGGAGAGGCCGTCGCTTCGTATTCGCTGCCAAAAAGCCAACCCCCAAAACTCCGGCGCAAAAAGCAGCAGAGGGATACAAAAGCATGGGCGGCGCCAAGGGAAGAGACATCGCCACGTATCCCTGTTTCTCTCTCTCTCCCCGCCGATCTGCCTCAAAACGGAGCGGCCACCGAGATTGGGTGCCGCCAATGAGCGCCGCCTACCCTTGCTGACGCGGGGATCAATCCTCGCCGCCAAGCCCCCTTGCCGATGGAAAGAGGAAGGGGACGAGACACACGCCCCACACCCCAGCATCATGGTAAACCGCTTTCCAATATCCGCTGATCCGGCCGTATGTCGGCGGCCTACGTTCCGCCGCGTCTGTGCCCTCCCCCATTCGCCGAAAGGAGCTCCGCGAACGAGAGAAGTGCAGAAGGGTGGGTGAGAGTTTGGTTCGCCCGGAGGGGGGAGCATGACGGTATGGAACTGCCGCAGCATTAAGCTTGACTAGTATCGTGGCAGTGAACCCCCGAGGAGGGAAGACGCTTTGCGACCAGTTCCGCTGCAGCGGGCCATTCACGTCGCGTCCTTTGCAAAAGTTCCAAGGCGGGACCCGCCATGCGGCGCCAAGCAAAGAAGGCTATCCCCAGATCTGCCCGGGGAAAATCTCCAAGAGGGGGAAGACAGATCGTTTGTTAGCGCGCAACCTTGACGGGGAAACGGGCGAGAGGACCTGCGGCCCCATGACCTTGCTCTCCCCTCTCCGCTCTGGTTTCTCCAGGTTTTTATCGGGGCTGTGTGCGCTCCACACGCCCCCCGTATTACAAGCTTATTTAAAATTGCGGAGAAAACGAAATGTGCGGGGAGGACGAGGGAAAAAGAGAACCGGTGGAGCTGATCTAGCGCCGGGTTGGATCCAACTTAGGCTTAAAATTAGGCTTCTCGGGGGGCGGACACGTTCCACGACGCTATTCCCCCTCCCGAGACCTGCGTTGCCCTTTCCCCCTGTCACTCACTCACTCGTCCTCGCGTCTGCCCCCCCTCGCGGCGATCCCCGCTTGAAACTTAGCGGCGAAGCAAGGGACCAAGGCGAAAACCCTCACGTCCGAGCCCCGCCTGGGAGGAAATAGAATTCTTCCACGGCCGTTCTAACACGCGCCGCACGGACGGTCGAACAGGCCGTACTGGACTAACGGGAATGCCAGACCACCCTCCCACCGATCGCTCCGCACGTGGGAGATGCACCGCCCTTTCTCCCGCACCCCCGGCCAATGTGACCCAAGACACTTCATCTGCGCCTTGGTATCCCCCCTTCATCGTCCACCGAGCAATCGGGTAAAAGGGAGTCTTCCAAAAGCGGAACGTCCTTCGGCTTCCACGTTGCGTGTGTGGAACGAAACGCGCTGCTGCCCACCCCCGGTGCGCCTCCTCCCTTCCCCGATGCCTCCCTTAGCCCGCCGATCCCACCGTTCTCCCGCGCCCTTGGCTCCGGCCAATGTACCCTCCCTTCGCCTTCCCCTCGTGTCTTGGCCCGCCAGCTCCCCCACCTGTCTACTTATTCGACAGGGGTGCGTGTGTGCGCGTGGCAGATCCCCCCCCCGGTCCTGTCCTCGCACAGGTTTGTTGTGTATAAATCCCTGTGTCCCCACGTTCCCGCTTCCTTCTTCCCTCCCCGCTTCCTCGTAAAACCCACCCCCGGCTTCCTTTCCTTTTGGCGAGCACATACCCTAAGGCCTTCCTCAATCGCCAGTGATCGACTTTTGTCCCTCTAAACTTAGGGTCCCGGAAAGGAAAAAAAAAAGAGCCATGGCGACCGACGACGGCGTGCTGCCGACGCAGACCAACGGCGTCGCGCCCATCGACGAGAAGAAGGATGCGGGCAGGTCGGACTCGTCGTCGGCCCTGGAGGCCGGCACGCTGGAGACGAGGGGCGCCGACGAGGTGGACCCGGCCGCCGAGCAGGCCATCTTCCGGAAGCTGGACTACCGCATTGTGCCCACCGTCATGTGGTGCTACCTGATGAACATGATGGACCGAGGTACGCGCTTTGAGCCCCCTTTCCCTATGTTCGGGTTACGGCGCGCTAAACTAATGTTCCGCAGTCAATATCGGTAACGCTCGTCTGTTCGGTATGGAGGAAGAGCTCGGCATGACGGGAACCCAGTTCCAGCTCGCCGTCTCGGTGCTCTTCATCACCTACTGCGTACGTCTCACCCGTCCTTCCCACCGGTTTCCCCCCTCTTCTCCCAATGAGCCACTCTAACAAGACCCCAGCTCTTCGAGGCCCCCTCCAACATGATCATCAAGAAGATGCACCCGTCCCGCTACCTCGCGGGCCTGATGCTCGCCTGGGGCGTCACGGCCACTTTCTCCGCCTTCGTCAGCAACTTCGCCTCCCTCGTCGCCTGCCGCCTCCTGCTGGGCCTCTTCGAGGCCGGCTTCTTCCCCGGCGTGGTCCTCTACCTGTCCATGTTCTACCCGCGCCGCCGCCTCGCCCTCCGCGTGGCCTACTTCTTCGCCACCGCCGCCGTCTCGGGCGTCGCTGGCGGCCTGGTGGCCTACGGCATCTCGTACATGGACAACGCCTCCGGCTGGCGCGCCTGGCGCTGGATCATCCTGATCAACGGCGCCCCCACCATCGTGACGGGGATCATCATCCCCTTCGTGCTGCCCAACTCGCCCGACACGGCCAAGTTCCTCAGCGAGAAGGAGAAGGACGACCTCCGCAAGATCCACGACGCGCAGATGGGCAAGGCGCACAACCTGCGGAACATGGTGTGGCCCGACGTCAAGGACGCCATCAAGGACTGGACCACCTGGGCCTACTGCTTCGCGCTGTTCCCCACCCTGACCATGCTCTACTCGTTCGTGGTGTTCCTGCCCACCATCATCAAGGGCATGGGCGAGTGGTCGTCGGCCGAGGTGCAGGCCATGACGGCGCCCGTGTACGCCGTCGGCGCCCTGACCTACATCGCGAGCGCCTACTTCAGCGACCGCACGCAGTTCCGCGGCTACTTCGTCATGGGGTCCATCGTGTCCGCCCTCGTCGGCTACGGCATGCTGATCGCCAACGCCGGCACCGCCACCTCGTACGCCGGCTGCTTCTTCGTCAGCATCGGCATCTTCACCTCCTCGGGCATCGCCTTCGCCTGGGTGCCCACCAACAACCCGCGCTACGGCAAGCGCGCCTTCTCCACGGGCATGCACCTGTGCATCGGCAACTCGTCCGGCGTGGCCTCGCCCTTCCTGTTCTCCGACGTCCACGCGCCCACCTACCGCCCGGGCTACGGCGCCAGCATGGGCATGCTGGTGTTCTCGCTCGTGCTCAACCTGATCCTCCACCTGCACTTCAAGAGGCAGAACAAGCTGCGCGACGAGGGGAAGCAGGACTACCTGATCGAGGGCAAGACGGAGGAGGAGATCGAGTCCATGGGCGAGAAGAGCCCGCGGTTCAGGTTCGCCATCTGACAGGACGCCCGAGCCGCGATGTGTGGATGGTGTTGTTTTCCAGGTGTCTAGATGATGACAGTTTGGCTAGCTTATATACAAGTTTAATGCGTACATTTATTCTAGGCTTAAATTGTTTTTTAACGTGTCTCGCCCCGTACGCCGCCTTGTGGATCTCGTAGTATTTGACCCCTAAGCTAGAGTAAAATCCCGATTTGAGGCAAAGGTGAATGAGCACCCACTCACTCCCGTCCTGCCCTTGCACCTGGAAAACTTGCGGGTTGTCTCTCACGACATCGTCGAGTTTTAGGAAGGGATAGATAAATTCGTCTGCGCTTTTCACATTCATTCCGGTCGCGTGAGTCGCCGGTGTACCCTAGACGGGACTTTTATGAGCCCGAGTGTGTTCTTGTTAGTGAAGCAAAACCACGCTCGTTTCTGTAAACTCGAGTGGCATCGTCTACAAACCTGGCCAAGTTGATCGCACCTGAGAAATAAATCACCGTCCGGTCTTGAAGAGGATCTTAGTTTTTGGTGAACAATTTGAAGATTAGTCAAAGATTTTAGCTGTATGTCCAAGACAGGTATATTATTGGCCTTTGGCTCGGCTGTTCTGTTCGTCTGCGACACCAAGGACACAGAGAAAAGGATAGCCGAGCCAAGGATTGTGTTTAGGTATAATGAGACAGTCCTGTTGGAACACGGATTAAATAATGAGAATCCGACATCTCGGTACCATTCCTAGACGTTACCAAGCTCGTGGTCCTCGACCCGTGCTTCCATCCGATCACACGACGTCTCCAGTGCAAGACATGCTATTTCAACTCGCCAGCGTCATGACACATGCACAACGATCACCAATTAACATACTGAGCGCTCCATTTTCTGCATCGTTCAGAAAGTAAACACAGCCCCATCGCATCTAGCGCAAGATATAACATTAGGAGGACACTATGTACCGATTACACGTCCGGCCTGCCTTCGAAGCCTTGGCAAGTTGTCCCTAAGTTGTAGAGCGCGAGAACCATATTAGCACATGTAGTGTTCAAAGCCCTCGGATGCAAGAACATGTTGAATATGAAAGCAATATTAGATGAAGGCGCATTATTAATACATATTATGCTCTGTACATCCACTCATATTCATGCCTACACCCACTCCGTCCGCGTCCCTCATCACCGGAGCGGCCGCCCTGCCGCCTCAGAATCCCCGTTGTCGCGCCGCGCCTCCATGCCGGCCGCCGCACCAATTCCCTTCCCACCACCAGACCGTGTCGCGCGTTTCATCGCGATGTTGCCGAGCATATCTGTCAATGCCTTGTTGATGCTGTCGTAGGTAGCCGTAGCGCCGCCGGCCGTGTCCGCAATGAGGCCAGTGACGTCGAGGAAGAACGGGCTGGGGGCGCGCTTGTGGGTGTTTGCCGGGGCGGCGAGGGCCAGGTTGGCGGCGGGGAGGATGACGAGGAGGGCTGAGAGCTTCATATTGGGAGAGTATGGTGTGTTTGACGCTGTGGGAGGTTTTGGTGAGGGAATGTACCAGGATCTGCGTGCGAAGACAACGGGATATCTCGGAGAGCTGGGGTTTGGCTTTACTATGGGGTAAGAAGGCACTCGCTCACTGGGGTTGGTGGCGAAAGGCAGTCCTTTATAGTCCACGACGAGATGGTTGTTGTTTACAGGGCGGTTGTTTTCTTCACACAGCTCCCCTTGGTTAGCCGTCGCTGTTGTCTCATCCCGCATTCAAGGCCGTTCCTCGGCGCACTTAGAGGACTTCAGTTCTGGGCGTATCACCGGTACTACCCGTAAACATGGGCTAGAAATGTTCTCAAGCTTCGCTATAACGATTTCCCTGGGCAAAAGTATCTCGTCCTGTGGTTGGGCAGCCGGTCCGGGGAGAGCCAGTACTGAGACAGCTCGTCGGACCGTGGCCCACCTGTCTCACACCGACCCGCTGAGCTTAAATTTGGTTTCCGTGTTAAACTGCCTGGGATATCCTACGGAGCGGGGAGGTCGTTTGTCAGATGTGCAAGGGGGATTGACTGTTCCTCCAAGTAGACGCCAAGGCGCCTATCAAATTACTAAGTTTCATGTCTGGTCTGGGGGGAAGCTGTAAGAGGCTAGGGGCATTGTATTTAGTGAAAAGAGCCGGCCTCCTCTCCACGGGAACGGGGCTGCGTGAGACCCCATAGGTAGTAAACACTGGGTAATAACAGCTCTGATTAGTATGGCAAATTTTCTCGCCCATGAACTAATACCACCCACAAAAACAACAATAATAATACCTTCCATTCTGGCTCACAGGGTAGTCCGCAATCTTAGACTCGCGCTATACATCATTCTCCCGACGACCGCGTCGTGGTGCCGTGCCCGAGTTCCAGAATGTAAGTTAGATGTACTTGGCGTGGAACTTCGCTATGAAAAGCCTAGGGACAATGACGGGAGACGCAGAGATGGCCCTGCCCTCAACCTAAGGAGGTGTAACCCTGTGTCCTTGCGAACACCCATATGGAAAAGGCCAGTTTCCTCTGAACCTTTCCAAATGAAGGGCGTAGCTGCAGGGCCCCCGTGTAAAGTCCCGACTCGTATTTTCGGCTCCCAGTCAAAAGACACTTTTCTCTCGAGATTTAAGTATACCTCCGCGTATGGCACCATCTCCTCGCCACGAGCCTCTTTCTTAACCTTACTGAAGGACGTGAAGCTTGGGTTATCTGAGAGGGCAAGCCGTGCTCATAACACACTTAAAAAGAAGCTACGACGGTATCTAGGAAGGTGTAGTTGCGAACCCACACCGTCCGGTGGAAGGCGATTGCCGCCGCGCTTCTTGGCCAAGAGTCGGGGGACAAAGGTCAGGGTCGGACGAACTGCAAGGAGCGATTTCTGACGGACGGCAACATCGACTATCCGATAGCGGGAAGACCAGAGGTCCGGCGGGAAGGCCTCGGCAAACCGGAAGCCGTCGGGGATGCCGCTGACGCAGATGGCCCCGTCCTTGAAGTCGCGGTCCAGGGCCGACGATATTGGCCGCACGAGGAGATGGACCTGCGTGGACCTGCGTGGCCCTCTACACCTTCCACTCATTGTGGCTGAGCCTGATCGGCTACTCCCTTCCCCTGGCGTAGTGCTTGGGTCCGGCGTCCTGGGTAGACGGGGCCCCAGAGTCCAGCGCGATGTCCCAGGCCAGGATGGTCTGGTCGTCCAATTGTCTGACAAGCTCCTCCTGGAGCCTTATGAAAGTGGCTTCTCTCTCCCCGTACAGAAGCGGCATGGGAATCCCCAAGATCCCCAGCATGCAATACGCGACGTCCTCGCTCCGCGTGGTTCGCCGGCCCGAGGCCCAGCTCATCCTCTCGGCGACGCGCGCCTCTTGGAGTGAGAAGGGGGAGGGCGCAGGCAGAAAGAGTGGAGAACCTCGGAAGCGGTGGGCCTGTGGGTGGCTGGATGCACGCCAAGCACTCGCTCTCGACGGTCCGGAGAAATACCTCAGGCCTTTGCGGGAACCATGATGCGACTCCGCGTGGAGCAGATAGCGCATAGGTTAGTGTTCAAGCTTAGACATAGGGCTTAATAATTTGCACTTATCTATGTATGTAATTCTTGCACCGCCTTGGGCAAGACGGCTCTCCTTGCTCGTAATTTCGATGTCGATGACAATATGGAATGACGCCCGGTGGCTTGCGAACGAAATTAAGCTTATGAAGTTGTGGAGACGCGACGATCGACACGGTTCAAGAAAACCCAGCCCGGTGGTCCCGGGAGTCATGCGCGATAAGCTCACTGGCCCAACCCCTGTCTCCCCAGGGCCAGGGCCCCGGCTAGCGCCGCGTATCGACAACGGTCCGTAAGCCCCTGGCCCAGTCGACGGTGTTGAGATGAACCCCCCTGCAGTTCCGGTGGGCGGAGGCATACAAGCAGGGACTTGTGGCGCTGAAATAAAGTGACGGCCACTCCCTACCTCGACTCTTCTCCCACCGTTGATCTCCATCGCAGAACCTTTTGAACCGGACTCTCCCTCCCGTCATACACTCGACGAAAGAATCAGACATTCTCCTGCAGTCTGTTCCCCGCGTCGCCATCGCTCCACCACGATAAACACGTCTAATAGCAAGAGACGCGAAGATGCAGCTTTCAACCGTCCTGGCTCTCCTTCCCGCCTTGACCCTCGCTTCCGCGACCTACAAGCGCGCCCCATCCGGTCTGGGCGTAGAACCCGAGTTGGAGATCGAGAAAGGCAAAGATGGTGTAGAGGTGGAGACGGAGCTGGAGCTTACCCATGCTGGCAAAGAGTTAGAGGTGGAGGTGGAGGCTGGAAGTGAGGGCGTGGATATAGAGGTGGAGCGTGAGGATGATTGAGACGATGGGGCAGGTCGCCGAGAGCTGACTAGCGACGAACTTGAATGGGTACATGGTTGGTAGGGAGAGGGAGATACCTGCTGTCTAAAACGAAAACGTCGCGGAGAGTCATTGGGTAAACTTATTCGGAAACCTTTTGAATATATTTGTGGGAAGTTAAAGAATGTATAAATATACCAAGCGGTCGGCGCCACCTGCTCGAATGAACAAGATTCTCAAGAAGGAGAGATTTCCAGGTCAAAGCACGAACCGTATCACCCGGCCTTTAGGCTGGTCCTATCTCCAACGCCTGGCTTTCAACAACAAATCTACGAGGCAGGCCACAACAGCACGGGCCTGACGATGCGTAGGTGAGCCCTCTCTCACTGGGGTTGTGCGGTGCAGGCCCTGCAGCTAACCGCAGCCGACAAGCGCCGATCAGCCGGCTTCCATGGGCCTTCCTTCGGGACGAGGACGGTAGAGTGGAGCCAGCGGAGAGCCGAATGTCCAGCCGGATGGGATTCCGCTGACCAGATATGCAGATCTAATTCTAGATCAACCCGAGTCTTGGCTGCATGTCGGCTG
Source organism: Sordariomycetes sp. S4602 (assembly GCA_023628835.1). NCBI lineage: Eukaryota > Fungi > Ascomycota > Sordariomycetes > Sordariomycetes sp. S4602. The sequence continues at coordinate 199,141 of JAMAJV010000024.1, read as the reverse complement.
CATGGACGGCACGACAGGCCCAGCACTACCTAGCGGGGGCCAAAGTATAACACATCCACACCGGCCGCCTCAGACCGGGGGTTTGACGCGTGGCGGATGTGGTGTTACTTAGACGTGGGCGGAATCCCCCAACGACATTGGTCGCGCCGAAGATTCGCTGGCGCTGAACGCGGACGAAACTTGAGTGTTCAGCCCCCAACAACCGTCTCCCATACTCTCGAGGGCTGACAAATAATTGCGTAAGAAAGGGAGAACCAGTATTGAAGAAGACACCGAATGTACGTGTACTATTTTAGAACGTTGGTTGCATCCTTCTGCAGGAAACTCGGCGGTTATTAGACGACATATTGTAGGACCTCGGTGCAGGTAGTAGGCGAAGGAGAACGTAAGTCCAAGTGTGATGTGCTGTTCCCGCTGTGTCGACGTCTCATTCCTGGGGCGTCTGAAGTAGAACAAGTGTCGTAAAGTCTGGAAGCATGAGCGTTTATCAACGGGGTCACTCTTTCGCATACGGAAGTTTGGACGACTTGCCTACTCTGCACTCACAGATCAGCCACTTTAAGACTTGAGGGATGAGATAGCGCAAGGTGGCAAGCGATAGCTGGTATAATCTCTGGGATGCCTCCGCACTCGGATCATCAAAGGCGGCTAACCATTTTATCATGATTGAAGGGATGAATATTTCGCTTGATGAACTATGAAAGATGTATAAAGTGTATAAAGTGGCTCTGACCACCCATGCCCATGAACAGATGCGTAAAAGAACAATTATCCAAAAATCGCGAACTGTAGCCCTTTATAGTCTAGGAAGCAGATATCCGAAAGAACAGTCTTAGAAGAAAAAGCCGGTGAAACAATAGTTGAACATCAGGCGAGTGCCCGGGAGCCGAATCGAAATAAGAAAAGAAGCCGCATCCTATCAACCCTGCCCGAAGAACGCGCCAAACCTCCTGAGCTGAACAGCAGGCGGCCGGTTGTCCACCCGCTTGGCGACCACAGGGGCCTCCTCACCCCCGTTCTCCTCGCCCCCGTTCTCCTCGCCGTTGTCCTCGGCGCCCCCCAGCGCGTCCCCCGTGAGGAAGTTGAGGGCCGAGAGCCCGACGCTGTCCCCGGCCTGGATGAGCTCGTCGACGATCTCGTAGAGGCGGTTGAACTCCGCCTCGGAGATGGGCGAGTCGGCGTCCTCCACGGGGGCGGGGCTGGCGGCGCGCGGGGTGATTTCGTGGGGAAGGCGGAGGGCGGAGATGGCGGGGGCCGCGAGGAGGAGGCTGGCGAGGATGAAGGACTTCATTTTGGATGAGGCTTTTGGTTTTTTGGTTTGGAGTTTAGGCGAGTGTGTTTGTTTGGCGGAGGTAGAAGTGATGATTGAGTGAGGTTGATGGTGTAGCTGTGATGATGCTTTCTGGATGTTCTGATGATCTGGAGGGGAAGGTAGGTTGAAGGAGGCGCGATCGTTGTCTTTATGTAGATTCCAGAGGCCACTATCGCGCGTAGAAGAGCGCGGTGCGTCTCCAATGCAGGCTTCCAATAATAGATCCAAGCCTCGCCCGGAGCCGACAACGGATATATCGCTGCGCGGCTGTGCAGCAAAACAGCCGCTAGCAAGCGCCCTAAACTTTATTCTGCGGGCCCTCACATCCGGAAACCCGAACGGCGGAGGTGGACCCTGCAGGAAAACGGAACGCAGCAAGCGTATAGTGCGTCCCTGTCGAGAATTATATTGGCCCACCGAGCAGGTCGGGCCGGATTGGCTGCGCGGGTCTAAATTTAGGTGCCGCGCCAGCCGGGTCTTCGCCTAGCCGCGAGTCGCAGCACGTTGAAATGGCGGTTGGCTGCGATTACGTGTGCGACCGGGGACGAGCTTGGCGAATGAGAGGCGCAGCACCGCCCCGATTGCACTCTGTTTCTGGCCCCCAGCGCCCAGCGGGGACTGCCAAAGTTGGCATGCCCGCACTGAGCCACGCGGGAGAGCGTTCTCCCGTGCAGGCAGGCCATTCCGTAGGCGCCGGCGGATAGATGTCCCCGACACAGCCTTCTCTAATCAAATCGCATCGCGCGAACAAGCTACGCTGGCGCGGTCGCGGCCTCGATTGGCTACCCGGCCAGCCCCCACGACAATATGGTACGCGCTCGCCAGATGACAACACAGTCGCGTAAGCAGGGAAGAAGGGGGAAAGGAGCGACCTGCAATGTAAACGGGTTATTTTAAGGGTGCAATTTCGGCGGGGAGATGTGCCTGATTATCGGACGATGCGAGGAGATTTTGGCGCAGGCTGCATGTGCAGGACGCAGAAGACCCAAAATGATGTGTGCTTTTGGGGGCTGCCTCAGAGGCCTATTCCTGGAAGCGGTCCTGGAATAATTGAGGCATGACATAAGCATCGCTTCCTGCTCTGCGTTCCATCCCGTCCCCGGCTTGGGCCATGTCGCGCAGAGGGAGATCTCCTCCTTCGCCCATCCTTTTCCTCGGCAGTTTCCGATCGCGGCCCCGCTTTTCGGGGCCATGGCGTGCTTTGCTTGACGTCCCTCCCGGCAACTCTCCTCACCTCAAGAGGCCGTGCCCTTTCTCCAGAAAATCCAGGACGGGAAGGGTAGCTTCTGTTTAATTACAGGGGTACAGCAGGGATGTGATTGATTTGATGTTGCGTGCATCGCAGCCGTGAGCACCGTGCTCAATCCGGGGTCGTCACATCGCGTCTCGTTTCCCATCGTCTAGAATCTCGCGCTCGCCACACACGGGGATCGCACGCACAAAATGTGACCGAGCGGCCTGAGAATCTCGTTAAAGTTGGGCGTGGATTTCCGATTAGCTCGGGCGGACCAATGACAGGCGGCGAAGCGCATGCCGCAAGGGATTGGCGGTGTTTGAGAGGGACGGCAGAGGCACTGACACCAAACGCGGGACAGCGCCGCGCCCAAGATCTCAAGTCTGCGAGGTGATTGCCCCTGCATCAGCACGGCATGTGAAACCGACTGCACAAACCCCGGATATGCGCGCTCTCGACCACCCCGGTCTTCTGAAACAAGGGTCCTCGAGCTTCAAAAAGGAGTATTAGAGCAAGATGAGGCGGAGACGAAGATCTCGCCCCCGTGCGCTCGTCCCAATTCCTTCTTCCCTCTTAAAGCGTCCGCCCCTCTTTTGATCGGCTGCCCCCGGACATACCTTGCTCTTGACGAAACGGAATGCGACGAGCACCACAACAGCCATGTCATTCAACCCGACGCCGCCGCAGCCGTTCATCGGCCTGTGGAAGAACCACGCGGTCGGCGGCCAGCTCACGCTGACGCTCGACGAGACGCAGGCCGGCATCCTGGCCTCCTTCCTCGTCATCTTCGCCGGCGTCACCGCCCTCAGCGGCTGGAACATCGCGCGCTTCCTGCTGCACCAGTCGCGCTCCGGCGGCGCCACGCGCGACGGGCTGCACCACCAGGTCCAGGCCATCCTGCGCAACAGCACCGGCCTCGTGCAGGCCCTGCAGCTGATCTTCCAGGTCGCGCGCGCCTGGCGCGAGCGCCTCGGCCTCGCCCTGGTCGCCCGCCGCCTCCTCGGCGTCTTCTCCGTCGCGCTCGCCTTCTTCGTCGGCTCGACCTTCGCCCAGCTGTTCATCTCCCTGGCGTGGTCGACGGCCGGCGAGCAGTTCCTGGTCGGGACGGGCGCGTGCAGCCTGTACCTGCCCAACGCGCCCGACCAGCAGCTGAGCCTCGAGCAGGCCGAGTACATCTACGTCAAGAGCCGGCTCGAGGCCGCCATGATCTACGAGCGCGTGTGCTACTCCGAGGGCGCCGTCCCCAACTCGCCCGAGTGCTCCACCTTACCTGTGCCCGTCATCGACATCGAGCAGGAAGACGACGACTGCCCGTTTGCCGACCCGACGTTGTGCATCTCGGCCGACAGCGTCCCCGTCAAGTTGGTGGCGACGGTGGACTCCAACAAGCACCTCGGAATCAACGCGAAGCCCGACGACACGATCGTTTACAGGCGGACGGCGAGGTGCTCTCCCATGCAGAACGACCGCACCGTGGAGACTCCGGATGGGCTGGAATTTATGTACGGGCCATTCACCGGCCGTCCCGATGACCCGGCGACCTTTATCTACCCGGACAGTCAGCGCGCGGCCCAGAACTATCAAATATCGTGAGCCACTACCCTCGACACCCGTGCAGTGGAGTGGCAAGGATGCGCTAACAATGTCCCAGGGCGACCGGCTACGACTCCGCCTCTCTCGCGCTCGGCGACCCGCAGTGGGCAGCGAACACCAGCATCATCCAGCGCCCAACCGGCGCGGAACCCAACAACTCGGCCTCCATCTTCTTCCTCTCGACCAACAGCGTCTCCAACCTCATGCCCACCACCGACCCCATATTCCGCCTCGACGACACCGAGACCGGCAGCCGCCCCGTCCGCATCCTCGCCTGCGTCGAAGAGCACGAGCTCTGCAACCCCCGCGGCGGCGCGGCCTCCCCGGGCGAGTGCAGGAAGTTCGCCCCCGCCGACGACCCCTTCGCCGTCGCCTCCGCGCTCTCGCTAAACGAGCGCCAGAACGGCACGGCGCTGCGCGTGGCCATCAACCTGCTGCGCCAGGACCTCAGCCAGGTCGTCAACTTCGCGCCGGGCGACGTGGTCATGGCCGGCAAGACGGTGCTCGACGCGGAGCAGTACGACATCCTGCCGGGCGACCAATGGCGCCGCGAGGTGCGCCGCTGGTTCGCCATGGCGCTGTTCCTGCTGCAGTCCGACGCCGTGCAGTTCTCCACGCCCCAGCGCGACGGGCCGCTCGCGCCCTTCTTCACGCCCATCGCCGACGAGCCGTGGCTGACCTCGTGCCAGAGCCAGCGCGTGCGCAACGCCGGGGGCGTGCGCAACTTCAACTTCCTCGCCATCGTGCTCATCCTGTCCATCGGCGCTGTCATCATGGCCGTGGGCGGGTTCATCGAGCCCATGGCGGGGCTGCTGCGCCGCGCGTCGGGGCGGGACGAGGACAGGGCGCTGGCGTGGGTGTTTGACGGGGTGCTGCAGCTGCAGCGGCTGGCGTACGGCGGCGCGGGCGTCGAGAAGTGGGAGCCCGGCGCCGCGGACGTGCCGACCACCGACGAGAAGGTGTGGCCGGTGCTGGACCTGAAGGTCGTGGCCACGGCGGAGTCCGTCTCTGATCTGGAGGGCAGCCCTATCTCGAGGACGAGCCCCGTCACGCCGATCTCCAAGACGAGCAGGACTTGGGGGATGAAGAGGGACGGGTAATGTGGAAGGGTTTCTTAGCGGCGCCTATTGTGATATGTATTATAGCGTGTGTTTAGCGTGGCGTATTGTAATGTACTAGTAGTTAATACTTGGCACGACTTTGGAGACAGAGTTTCATTTCCACCTATGTCTCTCGGTGCGCAGGGAGCGCTTCGCTTTCAGGGGTGGAAGAGACTTAGAGAACGATTAGCGTTCCCAGTAGAGTCTCACTCACTTTGTGCAGCTATGACAGGGACGTCGCATGTTCCGCAAGTAGTATTTGAGGCTGCGTGGCAGGCAGCTTAACTCTTCCACGATAGCCAGCATCGCGCTCGCAATGGCCGACATCTTTCTGGGCCTGGACTTCACCCGTGTAGTAGCCGAGTAGCCAAACATGGCCTGCTTCACCCAAGTCTCTATAATATCGCTGGCCTTCCCATAATGCAGATTCCCATAACGCGGACAAATTATCCCATCAACTACATCATTCCCGCCGCTAAACCGATTTGAAACCCCCTACGTCCACTCCTCATCCTTCCTCCAACTCTTAAACTGCCTCGTCGGCAGACCAAGGTTAAACATCTCATCAATCTCCAGCACGCTCCTCCCCTTCATCTCCGGAACGGTGTAGAAGCAGACCGCAATCCCGGCGAAGCACGTCCCGACGTAAATAAACCCCGTCTTGGCCCCCAGGTCCCCCTTGTCGGGGTTAAACACGAACGGGAGGACAAAGCTCATCATCACCGAGGTCCCCTGCTGCAAAACCCCGCCGAGGCCCTGCGTCTTGGCGCGCATCGTCAGGGAGCTCGCCTCGCCCATGACGGCGTACGCCGCCGGCCAGCACCCCATGCCGCTAATGACAATCACGCCGATCATGCACCCCGCGACGATGTTGGCGACCGTCGCTCCCGTCCAGAAGCCCGCGACACTGATCCCGACCCAGAGGACGCCCGAGGCGCCAAGGCTCCAGAAGATGGCGGTGCGCCGCCCGACGCGTGAGAGCACCCAGATGCCGATGCCGTTCGCGATCGCCCCCCCGACGATACCGCCCATGAGGATCAGGAGGCTCGTGCTGGAAGCCATGCCGACGATCTGGAGGAAGTAGTTGGACTTGGAGATGAGGTCTAGGCCGAAGAGCATGGGGATGGTGTTCGCAACCATGGCGACCATGGTTCGCCGGCGGTGCGTGGCGTTGAAGCAGGCTAGGTAGCTAGCGCTCCCGGAGATCTCCCTCTCATCCATGATGCTGACGCGGACCTTCTCTAGCTCCTGTGCCGGATCTACCCGGGGCGCGTAGAGTCGTGTCGCGGCCTGGAGCGCCTTCTCGCCTTCGCCCTTCTGCACGAGGTACGATGGGCTCTCCGGGAGGAATAGGGATAGCGTGAAGGGGACGATGGCGAGAATCCACTGCGAGCCGAATGCGCCGAGATAGCCTGCATTCCCGGGCACGTCGTTGATGAGATACGCAACGATAGACCCGAGGAGCTGACCGAGAAGGTTCGCCGTGGGAACTAGCCCCATAGCTGGGCCACGAAGAGCCGTGGGCGTAGTCTCGGACACGTATGTCAGGGCTGTAATCTTGAGCCCGCCGATCGCGAACCCCTGAACAACCTTTCCGGCGAAGAACATAGCCCTCTTGGCCTCGATATCCGGCGGTAGGTACGAGAAGAATATACCCGCCACGCCAACGGCGCAGACCGCGGCGCAAGTCATGAGACTCACCCTCCGGCCAACGACATCCTGGAACCACCCGACAAAGATGGAGCCGAAGGCCATACCCAGCGGCGTGGAGGCCAACCACAACGAAAGCCACGTCCCGGGGATGATCTTCTTGCCTTCGAACAGCTCGCCGTAGTCGTCCTGGAAGGGCTCGACGCCGTTGATGGCGCCGATGACGACGAGGTCGTAACCCCAGCCGACGACGATTATAGAGAGGAGGAGGCAGTATCCCACGACCTTGGGGTAGCGGCGGATGACCTGTCCAAGTGGGAGGTCCGGGTTCTCGGAGCCTCGGCCGGCGTCCGTGGTCGCGCCGGTGAGGGGTTTCAACGAGGAGTTGGAGATGGTGGTGGTGGCTGTATTGCCTGTGCAGCTCGTGTCGATCTGATCGATGCGGGACATCTCGATCTCCGCGTCGGCTGCGCTTACTTCCCGGTGGCTTCTCGACATGGTGGGTGGGGGATGAATGAGGCAGTATTAGGTGTAAGCATGGGGTGATTGCGGTAGGGAACAACAAGGTATAGCTGGATATATAGAGATATCGTCCGCTCGATCGTGGATGATTGCCCTTCGACGATGGATTGCGTTTGATTGATGATGGCTCGTGTGCGAAACGGTTAATACAAGGTATGGGCAAGAAGTGAAAGCCATAGGATGGATGGCACTTGTTAGCCAATGCCTCGGCAGAGAGTCTAATTTTTGAATCTCCCATTTCTGTTGTCGAAGAGAAGGCATCTCACGTCTCAAATACCCAGAGCCGCCCACCATATTAAGACTCCGAGAAAAACAAGCATTTGCCTTCGCCACACGGCCTCATAGATCCAATCGCAGAGGGATCAAGGAGCGAGCTGACGGTTCCGCGGAGCAAGCGATCACTGCCGAATGAAGGGAACTCAGCCCGGCTCCGAACCAATCAGATCCCCGAGCGGATTTCGCACGCTGGCCCGCATTTCGCGCTCCTGAGCGAAAGCCGCACTCCACGCGTAATGCTGTTTGTAGTTAGGCGCAGTCTACAGGGCCACCCTGATCAACATTACTATGGATACTATTTTTGGGGGTGTGGTAATACCGGGCGCTTGTAGAGTCTGGGGCTGGGGTCTGAGCCGCGAATCTACCCGTGTTTTCGTGTTGCGGCGACGTGGCCATGGCGGGTTTGTCGTCGCCGCATCATAGGGCTCGCCACGGCAGATCTGGCTCAAGGGAATCCTTTAAACTCTATATTTGCGTGCACATCGGACTAGATACTCTATGGAAGCGGTGTGATGACCCGGCTGGTGTGGCAGTGCACCGAGGGCGCATCGCGAGTTTGACGATTCCCCTGCATCTCCGGGGTATTACCCTTGGTGCAGTCGGCTCTTGAGCCTTGCCCTCCCCTCATCCCGTTCCCCCCGGCTCTTGGCAACCTCCCACAGGGATGCATTCCCCGCCTTCTTGGCCCTCGTCCACGGGCACTGGGTGAGCACTAGGACGCTCTCGGTGTAGTTACATCGAGCATTGCTGTGTACTCCCTGCAGTTCGGGTAACCCCTACTATTACACAATGTACCACGAATTTCGCCTAATCCCAAGTTTCATGATCATCCGGGCCTGGGACCGCTCGATCTTGGCACGATGCTGCGAAGACGACTATGTTCCCTGCGGGGGGAGTAGAACCATGTTGTACGGTGAGCCCAAGTAGTATATGTAGGGCGTCTTATGCGCCCCCCTTAGAAAAGTGGTACTTGTCGGCGAGGTGCTTTCCGGTATCGTAACACCTCTAAAACCGGTAGCCCCAAGAATGGCACACAGAGGTCTAACGTTGACCATTTTCCTCGTTGCCTGACCCTCCCTGACAGCATGCATCCAGGTTTTAACTTCCCTCTAGAAAGCAAAGTCCGAGCTGCCTTAAAAATAGAGTAGACTTGTTGTGCTCTGCGTAGGTCGTACAGAACAAGCGGCTTTCGGCCCAGGGGCGGATTTCGGCCTCAGAAGCGGATTTCGCTCCAGCCTAACACTACCCTGAAGGCACTAGCTCTGCCCGCCTCCCCCCACCCCTTCCCGGTCGACCAACTCCGGCCCGGCGGGTTTCTCGCCCTCACGGATTCCGAGTCAACCAGGGGGTGCGAATAAACATAAAGCCATAACCACCTCTCTCGAAAAGAATATCCAAATGACAGGTTCGATCTCCTGGTGAGCACCTCATCCTACTAATACCACCACAATCTCACTGCGCCAGCAACATCCCTAAAATGCCCGATCTAGCGAGCAGCCAGGAAACGGCCTCCCGGCCCATTTGCCACATCGTGACGCCCGTCGGAAACATGGGTTACGGCTTCGACGAGGCCACCGCGGCGCGCGAGCTCGCGCTGCTCGTCCCGACGGGCGTGCCCACGGCCATCATCCTCGACTCGGGCTCCACGGACAGCGGGCCCGAGAAGCTGGCGCTGGGCGGCATGACGTGTCCGCGGTCTGCCTACGTGAAGGACCTGACGAAGCTGCTCCGGCTCGTGCACACCTTCCGCGTCCCGCTGATATTCAGCTCCGCGGGGGGCGACGGGTCGGACGAGCACGTTAGGCTGATGGGAGAGATATGTCAGGAGATCGCCGCGGCGGAGGGCAATGAGTAGGTAGCTTCTGTCTCCATAATGCCCCCCCGGACCGAGTTGTTCAATTGCTTGGTTGTTTTCGCTGACAATCGCTGCGTTCGCAGGGCCTGCTCCTTCAAAACCATCTCGATATTCTCCGGCATCGACAAGACCGTAATCCAAGAGCGCCTAGCCTCCCGCCGAATCACCGGCTGCGGAACCTGCGTGCCCGCCCTCACAGCCGCCGACATCGACTCGACCCCGCGCATTGTCGCCCAGGTCGGCCCAGAGCCCTTCGTCGACGCCATGCGGTCAGATCCGGACTTTGACATCCTCATCGGCGGCAGGGCCTACGACCCGGCCCCGTTCGTCGCCTTCTGCGTCTTTCAGCTGAAGCGGCAGTATCCGAACCTCACACCCGCAGACGTCCAGTCGCGGCACGGCGGCTTCCTGCACATGGGCAAGATAATGGAGTGCGGGGGCCTGTGCTCGACGCCCAAGTCCCACGGTGCTGTGGCGACGGTGTATGCGAGCGGGGTGTTTGACGTCCGGCCCTCGGCGCCCGAGGCCCGCTGCACGACGCTCTCGGTCGCGGCGCATACGCTGTACGAGAATACGCGGCCGGACGTTCTGAGTGGTCCCGGCGGTGCGCTTCACTTGCTGGATGCTCGGTATCAGCAGCTGGGCGACGGGCGGACGGTCCGTGTTAGCGGTAGCCGGTATCAGTCGAGCATATCTGAGGATTTTCCGTTCCAGTTCAAGTTGGAGGGCGCCCGCGTCGTGGGATATCGATCCATGTTCCTCGGGAGCGTGAGGGATTGTGAGTCAGGCAGACCGACGAAGATGATGATCCCCGCTAAATGGTTGGCATAGACATTTTAATCGGCCAGCTTGACGAGCTGATCTCCCGCGTCAAGCAATACGTAGAGTCCCAGCACTCGGACACTCTCGGGGAATGGAACCTTGACTTCCACGTCTACGGGAAGGGCCATAGCACGCCGTCAGGTCCGGGCGAGGTCTTCGTCGTAGCAGAGGCCATAGCACCCACCCAGCACCTAGCCACGAGTCTCGCGTCCAAGGCTCGAGTGGGCATGATAGTAAGCCCAACCCAATCCTAGCCCTAGGTTTAGCCTTTCTAACATATCATTATTAGCACGGGTCCTACGAGGGCCAAAAGGCGACCGCTGGCAACTTCGCCTTCGGCATCGGCGGAAAGATGGAGATAGAGCTGGGGCCCTGCGCGCAGTTCTCCGTGTACCACCTCATGGAGCTCGACCCAGGGGAGGAGAGACTCGGATCAACGGCCACCGAAGCGGGACTCGAAAGGCCTGGCAAACTCATCCGCGCTAGCGTCGCCATGATAGGCAAGGGAAAACGCCTCCCATCCGACGACGCCTTCAAAGCCACCGTTACCCTCCTCCAAGATACATACTCGCTCCAACCCAGCCCACCAATCCCAAAGAAAACAACGGTCGAGGTCAAGCGCCAGACGCGCCCAAAGACCCTCTCCGACATCACCCGCATCCTCCGCTCCAAAAACGCCGGACCGTTCGAGATAACTCTAGACGCCATGTTCCATTCAGAAGAAGCCTACTACGCCATCAAGAAATCAAACCTCCTGTCGCCGGGAAACGTCGCCAAGGCGCTAGGCATAGCGGAGGAGGACATCATCTGGTCGGGCTTCTTCGACCCGGCGCTGGCGTTCAAGGTGACGATACCACGGAAGAGGGGGGGGAGGAGGGCGGCGGCTGGGAGTTTCATGGAGAACGACGTTCATGGATCGCAGCAGCACGTGGGGCTCGCGAATATCAAACTCCCGTCAGCGCTGGGCGGCTTTTCCGGGTATGGGTTGGTGGAGTGGGAGAGGTGGCCTTGGGCGGTAGGAGCGGCGGGCACGTTCTTTGGGGCGGGCGGTTTTGTGATTGGGAAATATCTTTCGTCGAGGCATAGGCGGGGTTGACGGGACTAGACTGGCACAGGACGAAGTCAAGATTGTCGGGAACCGAAGGGACACGACTAGCGCGGATGTAAGGGTGAAGCGAAGAAAGGAAATGTACAGTGCTGCTCAAACGTGTAAGATATTATATGTCCTTTTATATTCAGCTTAATCTACTCGTTCGGAACCATGGCCTGCTCCATATTGAGCAGACTCATGATAGGATCGTCCCAAAACTCCCACAAAAACGTTGTACTCCAATTCTCATACTCATTCCACCCCCCATCCACGTCCTCACTACCTTCACCACCGCCCTGAATCACCGGCATCTCGCCCCCCGGCCCCTCTCCCGCCGGACCCTCCGCCACCTCCACCGGCAGCCCCCTAACCTTCGACGCCGTAGTAATAGCATCCAGCACAATTGACGCCCCCATCCGATGTGTAACCTTCAACTCCCTCCCCTCCCCCACATCCCCCTCCCCTTCCACACTTCTGGGTGCACTTCTCGCGAGCCACTTAAACACCCCCGCCGCCCTCCCATACTCATCCCTCGCCTCCACCGAAAGCGAGCTGAAAACATCCTGCGCCAACCCAACATGGCTCGCCGCGGCCTCCCTCTCCGCCCTCTCCGCCCCGCCCCCCAGATGGAAGAACTTCAGCAAGAAGATCGTGGCAAACGTCACGCCCAGATAATAACTCTTCGTCATCGTCCTCCGAACCCGTATCCACCCCAGGCTCCCCCTCTCCGCATCCGCGGTACGCGACCTCGCCGCAGCGATGGAAATGATCCTCAGCGCAGCGGCCAGCGCCGTGCGGAGGGTGATCGAGCGGGAGGCCGGGTCGAGCGCGAACATGGTAAGCAGGAGGGCGTGGAAGTGCAGCCTGACGATGAGCACAGCGAACTCTACTCTTTCGGCCCCGGGCTCGTCGACCTCGTAGGAGGCGCGTAGGCTGTCGAGATCCGAATCGATGAGTCGGACGAGTGAGAGACCTGTCGCCTCGTTTGTGTTACGGACTAGCAGGTGGGTGTACTTGGCCACGACGAGAGAGACCTTCACGTGGGTTGCGAAGTCTCGCGGGACGGACTGGCGGTTTAGGAAGGTCTCGATGGTTGTGAAGTCCAAGTCGGAGTCGATGGGCGGGCGGAAGCCCAGGTGCATGCTGAGCCTGTGAGGTTGAGTTAGCCTTCAAGGAGTAGCAGTCGAAGATCCAAGAGCTGCGGTAGCCGAGGATTGCTAAACATTGCTTTAACGTACGAGGTACAAGTGTGGAAACACCCGATCCAGGTATTGACCCTCGCCTGCGCCGCACCAGAAGCGACGCCGAGGCAGCGCAGCGAAGGGACGGCCTGGTCCCGATCGAGGCCCATGAAGCGCGCCGCCTGCAGCGCGATCCCGCAGTACAGCCAGCTCGGGTCCTCGGGCTGGGACTCCACAGGGAGGGGCCACTCGCACAGGAACAGCAGCGCCTGGATCTTATACAGCGGCAGCGGAGCCTTGAGCACCTCTTCGTTCAGAAGCTTCGTGTACGGGCCCCGGAGGCGCTCGAACAGCTCGGCGTGCGGAGGTCCGGGGAGGTGTGAGGAGACGATGACGACGATGGTCCAGAAGAGGAGCGGGTGGGACTCGTGCATAGACCGTATAGAGATTGACCCGATGAGCGGGTATTGCGGGAGGAAAAGCTCCGCGAAGCTGGGAAGTGTAAGCGATGAACGTAGTATGGGCACCAGGGGGGGAGCATACGCTTGGAATGCATCCACAATGAGCGAGGAGTCCACCGCTGTCCCATTCAAGGCCACGCTGCCAACACCAAGTTCGAAATTATGCTCCGCCGCGCCCACGGAGTCCTGGGCATCCGGCGAGGGACCAGCGCTCACCGCCGAGGCCGAGCGACCATCTTCACGGCTACGTAGCTCCTCGAGCTCCCTATTTAGAGCCTGAAGCCTCCTTATCAAATGCCACGAGACTATTAGTTCAACCAACTAAAGCCGGCGATCACCGAGGAGTTAAGATAAGGAAGGGGTGAACTTACTTCCTCGCCGGCGTCCTCTGGAATGCCGAATCTACACGACAGAATAGCTGGCGCGACTGACACCGGGAGCAAGGGTTCGGGAACTTTTCCCTAGAGTCGCATCGGAGCTTTTATGCGGAGGCGGAGTTAGCTTGGCCTCGATCGATGCTGGGTGCTTTAGTACATGCGCAGCTGCTAGGTACCGGCAGGCATATAGGTAGGACGGCAGTGGGCGTTGCGTTAATGGAGGAAGACGTACCTTTGCTTGTTTGCACTCCGTGCAGGAGCGGACGCTCCGGGGTGATAGAAGCTTAGACGCCATTTAACTGGCAGCCACCTTTCTTTGCTGCGACGAGCGCCAATTGTCTCTGATCTCGGAGAGGTGGCGCGTGGCAGTTTGGGAAGCGCGGAATGGGTTCATACGTGCCCCGCTCCATCACGTGCCGGGGCTGGCAATGTTGTCATCTGGCGATCAATCCTTCGAGTCGTCCAGCGTCAGGTCAGCACGGCCTACATGGACAGGATAAGCCCTTCTTCAAGGTTATGTTTTTTTCTTATCTTTGCGCTTACTGGACGTGAATCGGGTTTATTCCATCTAGTCGATATACAAATCTCGGCCAGCAGGAAAATCTTAGCGATAGTTCGGCCGAAACTTTCTGCCACATGCTTCTACCTGTGATCCTAAAATACCGGTGCTGGCCCGGAGCCTTGCATGCGAGATAATCTGAGGCGGCTATTTATGGAAGAAAAAAATGCCACTTTTGGAACGTCCCGGCAAGGATAGCGACAATCATAGAGATGATAGGGATGAATTCTCGTTCTAGTGTAGCCAAAGTATGTAGAAGTTGCGCAACCTGAACCTTGGGAGCAAGCAATGTCTATAGTCGGGAAAACATACCTGCTTCTCGGCCTCCTACGGCTCCTTTATACCAGACCGGCTGGGTGCATGGTGGATATAGAGCTCATCCACGGCATCCGGGGGACATAACCAAAGACCCGGGTCTCACCCCCTGCTTGCCTAGCCAACATGCGGCAGGATAGCCGCCAGCGAGTGGCTGAGAGAAAAAAGGTAGGCACCACCATCAACACAACGGCTCGCGGCGAAAGCTCGTCCGCCCGAGTTCGTTTCAATCTCCCGCCCCCCTACTCCGGCTTGCGCCCCCAGATGATCTTCTGCGGCCAGTACACATGGTACTTGTTCGAGCGTATCTCGCGGAGCAGGTGAGCAACGTAAACACGGACCTCATCCCTCGTCCAGCCAAGCATATTAGCCAAGAACAGGATATACCCCTCAGCATCTGACTCTATCGTCAACTGAGTCAAGCCTCCCACCTCTTTCGAAACTGGGTCCTTGGGCCAAGTGCCAAGAGGTCTCTAATACGCAAGTAGTTTCAGCTCTGCTCACCTTGGCCTGGGCCAGTCTGGGTAAATCTTACCTTCCAGTTGTGCTCCTGTATATCCACAAAGCCCGCCTTCTCCATTGCTTTCCTCTGGAGTCCATCATCCACTACGGTGAATGGGCGCCCTGTTTTCTTTCCGCCTTCGACAAGGAACTTGGTCCACTGGCTGATGGCTGCACCATCTGGAATGTCCTCGTGGTCACTTGTCGCGATCGCCGAGGCCTCGTAGCTCTCAAGCCAGCCCCCTGGCCTGCAGGTCTTGTATGCTTCCGCAAAGAGGTTTTCCCAGTCTGCAATGGAGCCAAAGAGAAAGCGCATGTAGATATAATCAACAGAGTTCTCCGCGAAGGTCCAAGGGAGCGTGCAGTCCTCGATCTCACTAAGGAGGAGGTTGTCAGCAACGCCGCGCCCGGTTGTTCAACAATCAACTCACAACTTTAGATTGGGAGGGGCCCAGGTGGGCTGTATGGGCGAGATATCAGTGCCGATAACCTCGGTCTCGGGATGTTCATCTGCAAAGTCGCTGGGAAAGGTTAGTTCTAGGTGCGCATGTTTCTCATGCCTAGCAACAATGTATTAAGGCAGGTGTTTACGAACATGGCCCAGATTCCTAATTGCGCGCGGGTTTGTTAGTTTTTAAGAGCAGGGGCAGCGAGGGCGGTGACAGATACCATTCCCAGTGCCGATCTCAATCGCTTTCTATGGACTATAGTTAGTGGGCGAGTCGGGCGATGGAGACGTTGGACACACACCTTGAGCTTATCCCTTTCCAGGGGAGCGAAGTACAGTTTGTCACCGCAGCCCCTCATCAAGGAGTAATGGCTGAAATCAAACGTGAGCACGGTCCTTTGGAAATGGGAAGGCTTGGGGTAGGATATCATACTTGATGTCCCAGGACTTATTCTGCTTCTCATCGTTGGGACCCCTTTAAACAATCAGCATCGATCCCCACCAAACTCGGAACTCCTATCATTACCAGTAGGCGGCATTGCCAACCTCGCTGTGGTAGCGCCGACCATGCATCGTTCGGTATTTGAGAATGCTGGATGTGACGGACGCGGTCGACAGGTCGATCGATTCGCCAATCGCAGATTCGGCGTCATCCTCGAGGGGCTGTTGCGCCCAGTGTTGGGCGGGGAGAATCCCGGTTGGGCTCGACGGGTTCGCCGGTGGCGACGGGGACTTTCCCGCGGGGGACGTCGCCGTGGGGGAGGGCGTCGTCTCGGGGGCTTTACCAGTCATGCTGGGAAATCCTCGGTTCTGGCTGAGATGAAAGGCGATGGGGTAGAGCCGTTACCTTGAGTTAAAGTCCTCGGGGTTGAAAACTGACATGGGGTCAGAGTGAAGGAACACAATCAGAGTGGAGGAACACAACGAGCTGCGGAGAGGGAGGAGGAGCTTAATATTTCCCCCTGTGCCCAGCCGCGGAGAAGTGACAGCTCAAAAGTACAATAAACGTCACCCTGCGGGAAGGCCCGCATGCGGGCCCCGGGGCAGCGTGACACATGTCCCCCGTCCAATGAGTGCCAGGGTCGGGCTTCCTTGTTTGAGATGCCGGACCCGCAGACTGCAACGCTGGAAAGGATGAGGATATCTTATAGGCTCCACGTTTGAGGGGATTGACCGGGCAAAAGTCCCCCAGCGCAATACAGTATTGTTTATCTTGTCCTGCTTTGTTAGGCATGATGTGCGAAGACGCCCAGACATCGCCGATCGAGCATGCCTCTGCAATCAGACTTGAGACCAAGTTTCAGGACTCGAAGAGCAATAACGCGAGGGTATATTATCATAATTTCACTTCACAAATCGAGGGGTTCTGTGATTCCGGGTTGCCCACGGCACATTCCGGCTCACCCGTCCTCCATTCCTCCTTTCTCCCCATGTCTAGCCTAGCGCTGCGTGCGGTCCGGAACACGGTCTTCCGAGCCACGATATAGGCGTTCCTGAGACAGAGAAGGGGCCCTCTCCGCCATAACTCTCGACGGCGCCTTCCCAAAATCACTGCTGCCATCTCTGCTGTTGAGGTGGCCGGTAGCCTCAAGGTCCGTCTCCACCCTGCCAGAGTCGCGCTCCAGTTCGACAGAATTCGTTCCGAAGACATCCCAGGACCGATGCTCGTTCCTCTCTTCGTTCGGCGGTCGTGTCGGGGTGGATCCGATAGTAGGTACGCGACCGTTGGCGGCCTGCATTTCATCGCTTCTAAGCTGCATGAGGGAGGGGAACCACCTGGAGAGGAGGGGGTTTATGGTCATGATGCAGGCGATGACGACGGTTGCGTTGGTCTCGATGGTGGTCCAGAAGGCGGTCGTCGTGTTATCGTAGAGGATGTCGGTGGTGTGGAGTGTCATGAGTAGATAGACGAGGCGGATGATGGAGATCATGCAAACGCTGTGCCGAGGGTGAGTTTGGTCAGTAACGGTTTTCACTCATTCCTCCCAAGGGCAGGGGATAGGACGAAGTGGACAAGGGACGAACGTACAAGAAACCGAAAGCGAATAGGACGAATATCAAGGCCTTCTGGTGGCGGGGGAGCGTGAGGCAAAAGATGATCGGCATCGGCAGGAAGTAGATGAGGAAGTCGGTCGCGATGTGGAGGTACGTGTTGGCCAGCCATATGCTCTTCGGATGGCAGTGGGTTGCGTGGACAGTAAAGTCCCAGTAGGCTTCGAGCGGGATGCACGCCGTGAATATAGAGATGAAGACGAAAATGTTGTAGGCTGTGATGATGGCGATCAGGGCCCACGTGCAGCGGAGCATCCAGGGATGGGTCCAGAGACGAAGGTATAGCACGAGGATGGCAGTCTGGGAGAACCAGAGGCTCAGTTCGTAGAAGAGGACGGCGATCCAACCCACCTGCACATAGTTAGTGACCCCGAACAAATCTGTTGTGGCCCCCGGGGGGGTTGGGTGGATAGCTGTCGGCGTACCCTGCTCAGTGGCAACAGGTTGGATACGTCTACCCACCACCAGTGCTTCCCGAGGCCGAGAACAGCTTCTAGAATATCATGTTAGGGGCTGCGCATTTAAAAGAAGGGCCGGTTGGCCTCAATAACATGGTCGGTGGAAGGCCCTGTAGACGACTTACCTTGGATGAAACATGCTGACGTTGCAATGGAGAAGACCTACCGAGTGTTAACGAAAGGAGTTGTTAACGAGGAGCCCCGCTCTTTTTTGAAGGTCACTAACCTGCGCGAGGAGGATAAGCCAATCGTCAAGCCCAAGGACGCGCCTAAGCACGGCGCGCGTATAAAAACGAAGCCCGACAAAGGCGCTCCCGATCACCGAAGTAACAACGGAGCACACGATGATATCGACCGAATACGACCGCTCCGGCCCGTGGACACCGATCGGCGGGCCTGCGGGGCCCGGCGGTATCGGAGGCACGCCGTTCGTCATCTCGTCATCTTTGCCCTCCGTTCCGTTCGAACGCGGAGTAAGTGGTGGGCTGTTGATCTCGTGAGATTCCAAAAATAAAGAAACATGGGCGTACCAGATGAAAAGGAGTGGGAATGCGAACCAGAAGAAGCGGAGGTCGCGGGGCGCACGGACCCAGCGGGAACGTCCGAGCGTTGGACCGGATTTCCCTTGATAAGTCGAGACGCGTCGGTAGTTTGGGGCACGCTATCCTCTTTGGGGAACTCTTACGTAGGTAGGTGCATGGGCGGTGTAATTTTACTCTCTGGTGGCTGAGCCCTAAATTACGATCGCTGGACCTGGTGCCATGGAGTTGGACTCCCCCGGTAAGAGGGTGCAAAGACATTCCCCAGGGACACAGGTGTTAGGCTACCGCGAGGAACATGCATAGGGCGGTATGCAGGCGGAGGGATTTGCGGGACGCGCTTCTTCGCCGCCTACACCGCCCCCTCTCATCGCAGGACAAGAAGGATGTTAACGAACACCCGCTAGGCGAAATAGTATTAATATCCCTTTGCCGTTGTTGTTAGAGCATCAACCTTGCAATACCATGTCGCATTACTGTTGGGGCAATGCCGGGCTTTCTTGAAGGCGTGAGCACTTGGTACACCAATTGCTCTCAACTAGAAAGTATCGCCCGCCTTCTCTGGCCTTGCCAACAGAGCTGCGAGTCTGTATTCTGGCAGTCGTAACCCTTAACATGTCAGAGGGAGCGTCATTACAATAAAGGAAAAGCAACACCCGCTAGGCAAAGTAGTATTAATATCCCTTTGCTGTTGTTGTTGGGTCAACTAAGAATCCCAGCTAAGTGCTCTACCTCTATCTACCAAGCAGTCGACGTGAACTGTACGGATATGTCAAGTGCGGGTAGAAGCCTCTGGCAGAGCGGACTGCAGTAGACAATGTCAGCAATTGGCCCAGCCGTTCGAACGAGTCAGACCGAACAGCTCAGCTGACAGCTGGTGAATCGGCGCCTGCCCTCTGGCTTGTGCTGCAGTGTCACCTCCGCCCCAGCCTAAACAACGCTGGCTGGCGACCCCTCCTCGTCCTTGACACCCTGTCGTTGTCCGAGCCCCCCATCTCTCTTAACCCGTCTAGCAAGTTCGCCTTTTCTTGGTCCTCTAGCAGCAAATCAGCTTCGAAGACAGCGTATAGGTCATTTGGGGAGAACCCAGCGGAACAGCCACTGACGGACCGAGTTTGAGGACTTCGAAGACGCCCGGATCCATATAAACTGCCGCTTATACCGGCTGATAAGCGGTAGCGTTGGCGCGCTGACAACCGCATCTTAGCGACGTGTAGAGTGTAGAATATTCGCAGCAAGACAGGGAGCTTGAACAAGAGGAGAGTTAGGAGGGCGAGGAGGTTTGAGGGCGGGGGGTACTCGAATATGGTGCCGCTCCTTGCACCTTGGAACCTTAAGACGGCGCGCCGGAACTGTATCACAGCAGTATTGCCTTCCATGATCCTGGAATAGGTGTTTCCTCGTGAGCAGCGCGACGAGGATCGTTAGGAACAACTTTTCGACTTTGCCTTTTAGCTTTATACAGCTAATCCCGAACTACATAAGCAAACTACTAGCCATTTCTCCTAGACTATCGCGGAGAGACGTAAGTAGGCTTGGTGGAACATTCTCTTCGATGTATAGGCCAGTAGCAAGACGAGAGTTTAGAAGGACCACAGCTACTGCACATAATAAATGTCTGAGATTGGTATCGACAGAAAACCGATTTACTCATTGCCGCGCCAGACCTTCCCGCGCCAGTGCACGAAAATAGTCGGAATGACGCTGACGACAACGATCATCGCCGTAGTAATACCCGCGCTAGGGGCAATGCCTACAGTTTCCAGCATAGGCTCGAACCTAAGAATTGCAAATCAGTAATGGTACACACACAACACGAATAGAGAGGAAAGAGCTCGTACCAGAATGGACCCAGGAAACCCCAGATCTGGCGCACAAAAGTGATGAACACACCAATGCTAGCAGCCTCGTGAGGGTAGCAGTCGATGGCATACGTCATCATCACAGTCGTGACCAGCTGGTTTCCCGCGGCGCCGATAGCTATGCCAACGATAGGGGTCACGTTCCACTTCCCCGCCGGCGATTCCTGCGTGCGGACGAGGAAAACAATCACGCCGATGATGGTTAGCGCGAAGCCGAAGTAGCTGAGCCACAGGCGGAACTCGGGTTCAGCCTTGCGGTCGACGCGATTGCTGCGACGTTTCATCCACAAGTCGGATAAGTAGCCGCCCATCTGCTCGCCGATTACTGAACCGATGATCGCACCCAGGAATTGCAGGCCCAGTTGCTCCGTATTTAGGTCAAACTTCTTTTCCAGGAGGGCAGGGACTTCGACTGTCGAGAGAATGTTGCCGAAGAGGAATATCATGGCGTATGCGCAGGCTGGGATAAGGATGGAGGGGTGGCGGGCCATGGTCAAGGGTTGGACGAACTCGTACCATGTTAGTGGCGTAGGGTCGATTTGTCGCAGGGTGAGGTATTCTATCTTCAGGGCTGATTTCTCCTTATTGATGCTGGTATCAAGGTAGCGAGTCTCGGGTCCGAAGAAAAGATATAATATGAATTGGGCGCCGTTGATCTTGAAACTCGTCAGGTAAAGAACAGAGGCAAAGGGCCAGAGGAACGGAATGGAGACATACCATGGCTAGGATCCAATAGATCCAGTGATGACCTGCGCGGTAGGTTACAAAGCCGAAGATCAAAGGGCCGATGGGGATTCCCAAGGTGATCATCAAGGTCCAGACACCCATATATCGAGCGCGGTCTTTCTTAAACGTCATTTCCATCACAACCGCGCTCCCGATAGCAGAGGCAGGCGAGATGAAAAATGCCACAAGGGCCCGACAAACAGCCAGAGAGTCATAGGTGGTGCATTTCGCGCAGCCAACATTACACACGAGACTGCAGATAAGAGAAAGGAGGAAGATAGGCCGGCGCCCATACCTGCTGGATATGGGTCTCCAGAAGAGCGGGGCAACTCCGAGAATGGCGATTTGGATAGAGGTCAAGTAACTGGCCTTTTGTATGGAGATGCCAAATTCAGCCGAAATGTCTGAATATGCAGGAATGATGGCGGCGGCGATAAATGTGGCCATGCAAGCGTGAAACGCCACAAGGACAAGGTTGGTCATTTTCTACACATCGGGGCATCAGTTTCTATCAGGCGTCTTCTTGCACTTTTGTACCTAATCTCTCTTCCTCTGAAGTGATCGTCCGACTTATAGCTGGGCAGGAGGAACTTACCTTCCACTCAGGCCAGTTATAAGGGTCAGCCGGGCTCATACCGGGGATGGGATCGAGGGCTAATGTCCCATGTCGCTCGATCAGGTAATCTCGATGGGCCTTGGGCAAACGAGCAACCGCAGCTTCGGCGTAGATCCCTGCGCCGCCATGTCCTGCGCTCTCAGCGTGACCAATGTCAACTTTGGTGGCTGGTACCTCCTCAAGCTCTCCTTGCCTCGGTGAGGTCGGTTGCACTTCGAGGGACGGCATCAGGGTGAACAGATCGACAAGTAACTAAGAACGATAACAGATCTGTAAACTGCCGCGCAAGACAACTGTGGCATCTGTTAAGGCGAAGGAAAGAATTAGCACGGATATAGCCGAGGTCAAGATCCCCTATATATAAGCAGACGTTAAACCCACAGAGTTTGCTAAAGGCCGTGGAATCTCCTTACACCTACGGTAATGCCGGATATTCGGCACGGTTGAAGGTCCTTTAGCGGAGGGAATTGCGGAGACTATCCACAGGTCGGGTGGACCTAATGAGGAGGAATGGGGGAGGCATCGGGGTCAGCGAATCACAATACCGCCCATACTGGGTCTGTTATGGGGATCAGGTACGCTATATCTTCATGGCAATTGAACACGGGCTAGACGATAGCCTTTTTGCTCCGAAGTTTCGCGAGTGTGCCGTATCCGAGCCAAGTGCCGAGAATTCATCGCTGTTTCTTCTTTAATTAAGCCTCCGACAGCTAGCATCTTAGCCCCACAAGCATGCCCCCGTCGACGCTGAGGTCATCGACACAACAGGCGGTATTGTTTCGGCATGAGCATTGATTACTACGACTAAGTTGCGAAGGGAACTCCCGGCCACAAAGCTCGTCCGGCCACATGGGCCTCAACGCGCTTCACAAGTCCGACTCAGCCAAGGAGAATAAACTCGTCCACGTCGACATATCACTTAGTCACCCAGAGACAGATTATTCGACAAGACCATGGCCGATATTAAGTCTGCTGATTAGCGAGGCATGCTCTGCTGCTCTCACTCAGCCGCTGTTAAGAACACAAACCCATGGCACGGCAACATGGAGCGCGTGGATAACGGTATGATGTTGCCTAGTCATGTTTACATACACTGCACAACCCCCACCGACGAAGAGCTCGATTGCTCGCGAAACCGGTGGCAAAGTTTCGATTAGCCTAGGGACCGAGATGATGACAGACATGGAAATTGGTTCTAGCAACCCTTTTACTTAGACCCCGCCACGCCCTAGCCACTAGCAAACTTCTGCAGGCCCGCCTCGTCACTATTGAAGATGTCCGAATCTCCGCTAAACAAGTAGTTATCCGAGTTCTGCCATATAGTCTTTGACAGCCAGCCGCCCGAAATCTCCCCCAGCGAGCTTGCATAGCGACCCAGTACAAGCAGGTTATTATCTACAAACATGTCCGAGTTACCAGCGCACTCGTGCGATATATTAAAAGGTTGGTTCCAGGAAAAGATTCCCTTTATTAAAGGCCTTATAAGTTCAATGGCTTGTAATGGAAAATGTTTTAACGTAGACTCTCTTTCTCACTTGTGGAGACAGACGCTTTCATACTTTACTGCTGCAAGCGTCAACAGCATTAGCAGCAGACCTTCTAACACCACCAAAACTACTTTTATTACTTTGATCCATACCTTCCGTTCCTGCACGTGAATTTCGGCAATTCAAGAGGTAGAAGCGACCCAGGGTAACGATAGAAGGGTTGGTGGTGATCTAGGAGTTGACGGCGATAGGGGGTGTAATATCTGGTGATATAATCCAGGATTGCATCTGCGCGCAGTTGCGATTGTATTTGTCAGCAGGCGCGCCGATATTGAATCTGCGCCCGGGCGCGAACGCATGCGTCCAGCTTGGCTGCCTCACAACCTTGGTCAAGCGCCAGGCGAGAGAGACAACCAGATCTCTTATTAGTTCTCAATATACATTAGAGCGGAGTATCGACCAGGCCCTCGGCCCCAATTCTCTACTTCGCTGACCCGTCGGTCGTGACGATCCTCGCTGAAAGGTCGGTACCGCTCTTCTCGTAACGCTGACCGCGTTATCCGCTCGTCACGCCGCCGTCTCACTCCCCAGCAAAAACATCTCAGACAGTAGTTGGCCCCTCGCTCACCGAGACGCATCAGTCGTTCGGAGAATGGCTTCCCCCGCCCCTCGCTACACGTACACGCCGATCTCCCAGCCCGGCCGGATCCGACTGCTCACACTCGAACCCGGGCTGGAGACGGACCCCATCCGCTGCTCGCTGGCACCAGTCCTGCTGGATCAGAACCCGGAGTACGAAGCCTTATCCTACTGCTGGGGAGACCCAACGCCCGCCTATGATATCTCTTGCGACGGCAGAGCGCTTGCCATTCCTGCAAACCTGCACAGCGCCCTCTGCTCCCTACGGCAAGAAGACTCGGCCCGGACATTATGGATCGACGCTCTCTGCATCAATCAAGAAGACATCCACGAAAAGGGGAGACAGATTTAGTTAGCGACAGGCATCTACTCCCAAGCAACTCGAGTCGTCTTGTACCTCGGCGACGACAGCTCCGACCTCCAGGGCCTCGAAACATTCATGTCAAGCGCCCTCCAGCTTCTGCCGGAGGAGACCTATGACAACTCCACACTGAGCGTCACCACGACGACCTTCCTCGAGGAAGCCCAGCGCCTAGAGGCAGACGGAGGGGGCAGCTGGCGCACCCTGAACTGGACGCCCTACCTAAACCTGCTGAAGAGGCCGTGGTTCTCCCGCAAGTGGATAATCCAAGAAGTGGCCTTCGCAAAGCAAGCCGTTGTCATCTGTGGAGATCTATCCGTGCCCTGGGCGGAGCTCGCGACTATCGCCTTCCGGGCCACCCAGTACGACGTTCTTCTCGAGGTGCTCCCCGGCCGCGACCCGGCCGACTGGGCATGCCAGTACGCGAACCACAACGCACACATGCTGCTGCTGATAGGGTTCTATCGCGGACAGGGAGGCTTGCTGGATCTCGTGCTGGCGACTCAACTGTTCGCGTGCACAGTCCCGCAAGACCATGTCTTCTCCCTGCTGAGCCTGGCGAGAGACCCGCAGAAGAGCTCGCTGGTGCCGGACTACACGCTAAGCGTGGGTGAAGTGTTCAGGCGGTTTGCCGTCGCGGCGATCCTGGAGGGTGGCAGCCTGAACATCTTCTCGATTGCGCCGGGGGAGCCGTGGCAGGACGACGGAGCGATGATGCCATCCTGGGTACCGGATCTGAGACGGCCGAACCCGGAGCCCCTGACAGGCTACAGCGTCCGGCCGAGGTAGTTCTTCAGCGGGGGTACGGGCGTACCGGTCGTCGAGGTTCTCACCGGAGGAAAGGCCCTCCGATGCCGAGGCATCATCGTCGACACGATCCGAACCGTCCTGGACTACACACTGCTCGACCGTGTTACCAACTTGGACCACACACTGCTCGACCATATTGCCAAGTTAGACTACGCACT
The DNA here is from genome assembly GCA_023628835.1 of Sordariomycetes sp. S4602. Classification (NCBI taxonomy): domain Eukaryota; kingdom Fungi; phylum Ascomycota; class Sordariomycetes; species Sordariomycetes sp. S4602. Next base: position 174,137 of record JAMAJV010000024.1, on the reverse strand, counting down.
GCTCGACCGTGTTGCCGAGACGCCCGTGCCCAGCGAGGGCCGCCCGGAAATCCTGAACCGGACAAACAGGGCCGTCGCCAACTGGGTGCTCCACTGCCAATCGCTCGCGGGGATAGACCTGCGCGAAGACATCCCCCTCCAGCAGCGCCGGGTGTTCTGCCGCGCCCTGATGTGCGACCAGACAGGCATGCGCGACCGCCTGGCCGACGACGTGGTCGACGGCCTCCTAACGCACCTGCGGCAGTTCATCGACCTCGCCGCCAAAGATGCAGCCGAGACCGCGCAGACACAGTTCAGCCAGAGGTACCTCGGCCAGCTCCGCCAGTCGCTTGCCATGGCCGACCAAAAGAAGTTCTGCGTCACGGAAGCCGGGAGGTACGGACAGGCGGCGAGGATGGCCAGGGGGGGAGACCGCGTCGTCGTCTTCCTGGGCGCGTAGGTCCCCACGATCGTGAGGCCCACGGGCGCGGGCGCGTATTCTGTTGTAGGGGAGTGCTATCTCACTGGAGTCATGGACGGGGAGGTGCTGGAGAAGGGCGGCGAGGAAGATATAATTCTCGAGTAGAACGACGAACCTCTCATCTTCTCCTCCTTGCGACCGTGCTGATGTGATGTCAGGCATTCCGCCAACGGCATGGCTCTGCGCAGGGAACAGGAACCCTGTGTCCCCACGCCCCATTTCATTGTTATGCGGTTCCGGAGGCCGTGGTGGCGCGCACCCAGCTGCTTGAAGATCCAGTGGCGACACTACCATCACTTCATGCTCCACGCGTCAATTCCAGCTCACATCTGCAAAATATAGTACCCGCCTGGATAAGGCCAAAGATCCTCATATACCTCGAAAATGTGCACTTCACATGCCATTTCGATGACACCTACACGAGTATGTGCTTCCATATGCGAAAAGTGAAAGAGCGATCTCTTCCTCTCTGCCAATGGTTTGTGTGGCACTAGCACGACTTTTGAGATCAGTAAAACCATAGTAAGTTTGTATTTCTTGAGAAGATATATTAGCCTAGTACAACTGCTACCTCGGGCGTTTTCCGCTTGAAACTGCTTGATATCAGCCTTCATGTAATCACTCAAACTGCCACCAATTCACGTTGAACAAGAAATCGGTCCCACTTCCTGTATAGACGAAGAACAAGTCCTGGGTACCAGTGGCTTCCGTCACGGGACAGCTCACGTTGGTCCAAGCCTGCCAGTCGCCAGTGCCCGCAACGGTGCAGGTGCCGATGAGAGTACCCGTCTCGCTCCCCAGGCGCAGCTCGATATCCCCGCCGCTCGTCGCCGAAGCCACGCGGGCGGTGAAGGTGCTCGCGCCGTCGCTCCCGAAATCGACGCCCTTGACCTTGATGTAGTCGCCGTTGTGGATGCTGCCCACGTTCATGCCACCCTCGGAACACACCTCGGTCTCGACGCCGCTGGACCAGGCTATCGTCTCGGCCTCTTGGAGGACGTAGGGGTCCAGGCCGCGGATCTGCGCTGCGCCCTCGGTGGTCATGCTCATCTGGGGGATGGAGCCGTCCGAGCTGAAGTTGAAGCTCTCGACGGCCACGGAGCGCGTGTAGCCGCTGCCTCCGTCGAGCGCGCCGTTGTGGTAGAATAGGTACGGCTGGCCCTCGTACTCGATGAAGCCCGGGTGGTTGGTGAAGCTGCGGCCCTCGGTCGCCATGAGCACGCCTCCGTACGTCCAAGGGCCCGTGACGCTAGGGCCGGTCGCGTACCGCAGGTCTTCGGAGCAGCAGTTGGCCGCGTAAAACATGTAGTACTGGTCGTTGTGCTTGAATGGCCAAGGCCCTTCCTCGTATGCCGTGGGACGCTCAGTCTCACTCCCCTCACGCGGACCGAAACCTTGTACCGTGAGTTCCACCTGGTTGACGCCGCCGCTGTACGAGACCATGTCCTCGTTGAGCTTGACGTACCATAGGCCTGGGTTACCCCAATACAGGTACGCCTGGCCGTCGTCATCAATGATCACGGCCGGGTCGATTTCTCCGTTCTCGACCAGAGGACCACCAATCGCATCCGTATAGGGCCCCTCTATAGTGTCGCTGACACCAACGCCGATTGCCATGCTGCCGCCGCGCCGGTGAACTGGGACGTAAAAGTAAAACTTGCCGTTACGCTCGACAGTATGGCCAGCCCAGGCATCGGCATCGGCCCAGGAGAAGGTAGAGAGGCCCATGGGCGAGCCGTGGTGTTGCCAGTTGACCATGTCGTTGGTAGAGAACAGGTGCCAGTCGCGCATGGTGAAATAGGTCGAGCCGTCCTCGTCGTGGCCGGTGAAGACAAAGACGCGGTCATCGTAGAGGAACGGGGCCGGGTCAGTCGTGTAGACGGTCTGCACGATAGGGTTGTCGGCCCAGGCGACGCCTAGCAGCATGCTGAGGCACAGGGCCGCCGTCGTGCGCATCATGGAGACGCGCATATCGACGAAGCTTTGGTATAGGTAGGGGATAGACAATTACTTCCCTGCGGACGAGGACGATTGTCTATGTCCCTATGAACCAGGATTTGGGCCAAACGACGCACATAACCCGGACATGCGAGGAGTTAGAGTCTGTTTATCTATAATGGGCGCTCTAAAAATTGTAACCGCTTCCCCCATCAGTGGAGTAACATCGTGGTTAGCCGCGTCAATTAGAGCGACGCGCCTACTGACCTTTTACCGGGATTACCCTTTTTATATTAAGCAGTGCCCAAGCGCTTCAATAAGATTTACTCTTCCCCCGAAAGTCTCCCGGAGCGGCTCCACTCCCATGTGTGTGGCGGACATTGCCCAATAGGGTAGGAAAATACAGATTGGAGCGAACCTTGATCCCACGGTATAATACCGGATTGGTCGGCCGGTAACCGAATACCTCTTGGCCCTTAAGCATTATGGTATAACTAACCTCGTATGCAAAGTTCCCCTCTCCGCACACTGATGGACTTGGGCAGGACACGTCTCTTTTCCCTACAAAGGCCTTCAAGGTCCTACTCACGTTGGAACCTCCTGGATTAGTAGACTTCCTCTGGCTACTGTGATAAGTTATAATTGGCAATTGAACAGAGGAACGTCATGCATGCGTTTTCTGTTGTCTAGCCTTTTCCTCTTTGGGCTCTCCAACGTCAGTCCCCTTGTTCTTGGCACCGATAAAGAAAGTTATTGAGAAGAAGAATGCGCTCAGGGGCGCGGCGCTTGACGCGCTGCGCGAGGTGTTCAAGAGCAACGACCGGGGTATCCAGAAGATCATCAAGGTTTGTAGGAGGAGGTATGCAGCTGGGTGCATTAAGGGGAGTCAAGCCTGGTAGCTATCGCTAGTGTCGTGAAACCCTGCTTAGAGTGCTGAGAGGGCTGTAGGAGTAAAATTGCTCGCATTGCAGAAGCTTACACTTACACAGCTCTTAAGCATGGCGGCGCGTCCATTAGCCCCCCACAGGCCCACCTCCGGCAGGCCCTGACTAGCTTAGCAAACTGAGCACACCGCCCGTTTTACGTGGGTGTAATCGCGTTTTGACACCTGATGACTCTGGAAGGCGGGATGCGCGCGTGGCGACGGGGACTCCAGAATATGCGTTTGGGCATGCGAACCCACTTTTGTAGCGCAATGCCTGCCACGCCCTTGGACCCTGCAACGCTCGGCTGCCGATTCGTCACGGTGGAGGTCGTGTCACTCACCGGTCCGGGCCCTGATTACCCCTGCGTCCCCGGGGGTCGCATCCTCTTACCGGGCGCATCCAACTCCATGGCACCACTTAAGCGCTAGGCTATCTGTCTTACGGTTTCTTTTGCGTTTGGATGGACCTCTTGCGTGGCATGACGGACCCCATGGGCGTGAGGGGTCTGGCGAAATGGGCCGGGTAGCTCGCCCACTCTACGAGTATACTGAAAATAGGATGTTCGTCTGTCCTGATCCTCATAGAAAAGGAACTTCCGTAGTGGTCAGTGTGTGTATCCCCGAAACAACGGTGTTAGAGGTTGCAAAGGAATAGCTTCGTCCCACAGTCCAGAGTCACCGAGGTGCCCTTCCGAGAACGGCCTGTCGCAACCTATGCTCTACCTGCTCACGCTAGCCGTAGGCGATTGGTGATCAAAAGCACAGATGCGTCCTAGTGACATTTGAGTTTCTGAGAGAGACTATCACTCAGAGTCGTAGCCGAAGAACCCTCTGCTTTTCTCAATGAAATACACAATATCGTCGTAACCGTGTCTCGCCGCGTACCAAAGGGCGTCACGCTTCCGGTTATCCCACCGTAGCCAGTTTACATCCGGCTCCTTCCGCTCAATCTCAAGGAGGTCTTCAACAATCCACCTGAAGCCCGACTCCGCGGCGTACGACATGGCGTTCCGGCCTTGGTCGTCCCTGTCATCGATGGAGCACCGCCCACTTCTCCACAGTAGCTCGAGGGCCCTGCGGTGGCCGTGCTGCGCCGCGAATATGATCGGCGTCCGCCCGCTGCTGTCTTTCTTGAGCGTGTCGACCCGCGGGTCCGCGAGCAGGTCCTCGATGTAGCCGCGTTCCGCCGTCTCGACGGCGTAGTGGAACGCGGTCATGCCCTCGCTCGACACGACGTTCGGATCTATCTCCGGTATGGAGAGGAGGATGGAGTAAAGCACGTCTTTCCCGTTGCGCGCCGCGTGTTGGAGCGCCGTCAGTCCGCCGTCCCCGATGACGTTGGGCAGGACCCTCGCGTCTTGCGCGAGGCACCGCGCGGCGTGGATGCAGCCGACCGCCGCGGCGTGTATCAGCGGCGTGAGGCCGTATTTGTCCAGGGCGTTGGGATCCACACCTGGGGTCCGGAGGAGTAGCTCGATGCTCTCCGGGCAGTTCACGCGATCCTGTATAGCGTTGTGGAGCGGTGTATTCCCATCGCTGTCCCGATGTCCTGGGTCGAGGCCGGCGTCGAGCAGCGCTTGGACGTTGACGTGGTGGCCAGACTGAATGAGGACCTGGGACAGCGCCGTCCCGCCATCATTGTCGGTAGCCACCTTGTCGATGCGGGGGTCGGCTAGTAAGAGCCGAATGGCCCGGGTGTTGTCCCCCTTGCACGCAGCAGCGTAGAAGAGGAGCGTCCAGCCGTCTTTGTCGACATAAAGGGGCTCAAGGCCCCCGTTTTGCAGGAACAGTTCAACCAGGTCAGGGTGCCCGAACTGTGCCGCCAGCGCGAAAGGCGTGTAATCATCACGGCTCGGCTTTCGAGGGTCCACCCGCCCGTCTGCCAGATATAGCTTCACCACCTCCATGTGGCCAAATTCTGCTGCTGTGGAGAGTGCGATGTGAATCCCCACCTCGTCTAATTGGCTGGAGTCAGGGTTCTCCGTCGCCAGTAACAGCCTCGCCACCTGGACACTCCCGTGCTTAGCGGCCACGTTAAGTGCAGACGAAACCGCCCCGCGGGGGCAGGCCCCTCCCGCTAAGAGGTACTGAGCTGTAGCCACCGCATCGAGCCTCGCTGCCCATGTGAGTGCACTGCTGCCGTGGAAACGGGCATTGTGGGAGTAGAGGATCCTGTTGAGAACGGCGTAGAAACGACGGTTTGTACGAGTGAGTGAACCGAGGTCGGCCTCAGTAGGTAAGTGCGCCGCAATAACGACGATGACGTCCTCCGCCAGGTCCGCTAGCCGCGCCATTGCACGGGTGTTGTGTGAGGGGTTCGTGGTTCAGATGGTGGTCGATGCCGGAATGTCGGGCCGGCGCCTACGGGGGAGATTGCTTTCGCGCAGGGTCGGCTGCGAGAGCGATTTGAATGTGAAGAGGAATGAATGGAAGAAGAGGAGCCCTGGATGCAACTGATAATGGAGTCGTCTCGTTGGTGGTCCAGAAGACCAGGCAGCCATGGGCAGAGGAATTTCGGACGGGGCAATATTACGCCGTGGGCCTCGGAGCCGAGCCGGCGACCACACATTGGGTCGAAACCCAGTGTTTGATGCAATGAAGAATACCGCGGATCCAGCGTCTCCCCGAGATACGGACTGTTTGAGTCGCTGTTTGGGCCGCCTACGGCCGTATTCTTGACGACGGCGTCTACTCTCCTCCCGTTCGACAGATCTGCCGACACGCTGAAACTCCTTATTCTTGCACTCACGGTCTGCCTTATCGCTGGGCTGGGCCAATCCCCGAACTTCAGACGTCGTCCTAAAGAGCGCTCAGGCAGGCCATACACCGACGCTCGATAGCAAGGAAATATTGGGCGTGTGCTCAATACCCGCTTTATCCCTAGACACGCCCCTCGGAGGCTGAAGCCAGGGAAGATGCCCGCTCGACAGAGGAATGCCAACTATGACCTAGGGTCGTTGCGTTCGCACATCGATGGCCCCCACGACTTGCGTGGTTATACGAGAGCTCTGAAGAGCTGATGAGTCTTTAAAGTCATGCCTAATTCGAATTTTAGAACATCGGCCAGGGTCCTGTGTGCCATGGAGCTAAATGTTGGGCTTGGACGGGGTAAGGGGAATTCGAAGCTGCAGCTTAAAGGACTGGCCACCCCCCGGGTCAAGGAGGCGAGACATTAAACGTCTCCTTTATCCACCCTTGCAGGAGCCTGTTTAAAGCATCGGCATCGTCATCCCAGTGTACAGAATCCCGAACTACAGACCAAGGAAGATGGCGATTGCGAGACTCTCTGTTTAGCTCAGCCATCATCGTCTCCTTCTCCCGCAACATACGCGCCCCGAACCCTCTCGCCTCGTTCCGTGTGACGGTATGTCCCCCACGCGCCTCTTCGGCGATAATTTTCACCACGCTGGCCGGCAGGCCCTTGCTCATCAGGAATGCCCACGGGAACACGTCCTGCTCCCACCAGTCGAATCGCTGCGGCACCACCCTCTTCGTAGACACGACGTGGTAGTTGGGGTCCGCCAGGCACAGGGTGAGAAAGCGGACGTGTCCCGGCCTCGACGGGTCGCGGAGCTCGGCGGGCCCCATGCGGTGCTGCAGGACGCTCGGGAAGGACACGACCCTGCCTTCCGGCGCGGAGACCGAGCCGAGGACTTGAAAGGGCGGGGCCCTGCAGTTGACGAGATCGTCCAGAGCGTACATGGAGACCATCCTCCTGAGACCATCTGCCCAGAGGGACGGGAAGCCTGCATCGTGAAGCCTCGCCTCCGCGCGGAAGGACACCGAGGCACCCCCGTCCGCCACGTTCTCCACGTCGAAGAAGCAGATGGAGCTGGCTACCACGCGCTCGTTCAGCATGCCATCGAGCTTCCAGTCCCCGCCCTCGTACCGCGGCCTTTCCGGGGTGAGCTCGATGCTTTGGACCTTCACGTAGACCTAGAGTCCCCGCCGGCGAAAGTCACTCTGCAGGTCGGCGTGGCGGTATTCGTGGGAGTATTCCTCCTGGGTGCCGTATCCTTCCTCCATTTTCGACAGCTTCCGGCTGCAGAACGTCAGCCATTCGTTATCGGCGGGGAAGCACGGGCAGTGTGGGCACTCCGGCCTTTGTGGCGGTGGTTCCTCGGTCTCCGTGAAGCAGTCGTACCAAGAGCCAGTAGTTAAAGGTATAGAAGCCGGATTGACCTCTGTCTGTCGCTCCAACCGCACCCTCTCCTCGCTTTCGTCCTCGGACGAGCTTTCGGCCCAGTCCTGCCCCTCCGGGCGGACTGGCTTGGGCGGTACTTTGCCGGTCCTCCAGTCCTCGAACGAGTAGTAGACCCCGGGCTCCTTGTGAAGGAACTTTTCCAGGCGGGCTTGTATGTCCGGGTGATGCTGCCTGTTGTTCCTCTTATGGGATAGACTGCGCGGGAAGCGCTCAAGAAGGTCCCGCCGATACTCCCGCAAGAGATCATTATTGCACCATGGAGCGCAATGATTCTCGGCATTGTCCATTCTGGTTATGATATCCTCGAGGGAAGCCTCTCTTTCCGCCGGATGCAGCGTCTCCCAGGCCTCGGAAAGATCAAGCAGGTCCTTGTAAAAGTTCCCCTCTTCACGCCAGCAAATGCCGTTGGGCGAGATGGGGAGCGTGGGCGCCAGGGTAAAGGCACGTATGCGCGGAGACGCCCTGCCGAGTCCTGCCACTAGACCCGGGGAGTTTCTGGGAACGGCATGGGTCACCGTATCATTCCATGGCTGAATTGAGGCTGAGATGGCGTCTTCGATGGCGGAGTAGAGGCGACGGTGAGACCTGGGGTGTAGGTTGCTAACGTAGCCATCAAGCCTGACTGTGCGGTCTTCGTCGCTGTCAGAGTCCGCAAACTTGACGTCGCACGGAAGCCACTGGAACCGTGTGGAGTACCGCCAAGGTATGTCCATGTCCCATCTATAGTCCTGGACAAGATGATCCCTCGGCATTAAGTGTCCGTACCGCTCTATATCCGCCCTACGTGGATCACGAAGAACTTCCGGCGCCCTATACGGATCCTGCCCGTGGTCGCGGAATATATCATCCAACAAGTCGGGCGCTACAGCAGACAGCTGCCCCTGGTTCACCTTTTCCCACAAATTGTCCGGGTCAACCTCCTCTCCGTCGGGGAGCACCTCGGTGACGCCGTAGGCCAGCGGGCAGACCGAGGGATCGATGATATTGAGGACCTGGCTGTCCTGTTCGAGCGGCCAGTCGTCGCCGTGGCCCGATCCATCAATGAAGTCTTGCACCAGAGTCTTCAGCCTGCTGCCGCCCAGTCGCGACTTTACTATTCTGGGGCCGGAATCGTATACCTCCACACGCCCAGTCTGGGCGAACCCTTCCGCCTTGTACCTGAGCTCTTCGAGGCACCAATCCCAGGACTTCCGGCTTAAAAGCCGCTCGCCAGCGACGGCCTCGGTCTTCCAGGAGGCCGCAATCTCCTCGTCGAATATTTGTGTCTCCCAGTCGGGTTTGTCGGTTATCTGGTTCATGACTCGGAGCATCGCCAGTTCGCGAGCGCAGATGCGATTTTCCATTGCCCAGTCGAGCATTCCGTGAGCGAACCGCCCTCTCCAGTTGAGTTCAAAGCTTGAGGCGACTTCCGGCATTGGTGGGTATGGCGCGTCATCCTGGCCAGGTTGGCCTTCGTCGGGTCCCATGGTTGAAGGTTGAGGGGCGAGTAACACTACCGGAGAGGTTTAAGTGAGATATGGAAAATGGAGGAAGGAAAGGAAGGAGAAGAACGACGCGGGGATATAAAAGAGGCGGGAGAAACGCGCGGTTTGTTCGGTAGCCGCTCTGCCGCGGCTGGATTTACCCGGAGCCCAAATGGCGGGTGGGTTAAAGGGGGCGGTAGATAGTGCTAGAGAAGGTTACACAAGGCTTGTATGAGCCCTCCTGACCGGCTGCTTAACATGTCAGGGTGCGCGTGGCTAGAAATATATCCTTCGGCTCACCGTTCCATTTGAGTGTGCGGGAGACGTTGTACCCGGTGAAGGACGAGATCCAGGTGAATGGAGGAGGGATGATCTGGCCATTCTTCTCCGAGCCCACCGTGATGCCGGCCATTGGCGGTATCTGCGATGAAATGTATCCTCTCCATCCGTCTCATTGCCCTCGTCCGGCTCATGGAAAGCGGGCTCCGTCACTGCCGTGCTAAACGTGAAATGACACCTTTAAGACTTGACCCCTTTTCATGGGATCATGTGTGAGTCGGTCTGTAGCGGAAGCTAACCCCCGATCGTCTGGGCTGGGCGTCAAGGATGAACTCAGTCATGGGTGCCCTTGGGGAGCGGTGTATCTGTTGTTTCATTGCTGCGTGGAGGCTGGGAACGAGACGTTGGGAATTCAGTCCACGTACAAGGTTATACCAGAGGATGAGGATGAGGATAAAGACGACGAAGACGAAGTTATCCTCCAATCTTTCGCCTCCAAACAACTCCGAAGAGGAATCAACTGCAGCGCTAGAGGTTATGTGCTTATCCTACTTTCCTGTTACGAGTTAGTCTTCCCGGAAGGCGTGTAACTCGTCATGGCTTTTCCGAGCGCTCAGATACTGTGTGGCCTATGGTGACTCATCCTGCACGATTCTGCCGCAGGTCTTCGTCCTTCGCGTACATGAATGTGATAGGCCGTCACATTCCGCCACTTGCATTCCTTCTCTTCTACTCATCAAGAACTCTATTCGAGATCCGATTCCAGGCGAGATGTCTACTTCGTGTCGAAAGAGGAACATCTTCTTCCATGCCAACTTCAATTTGAGGCAGCTCCTCCAGTTGGCGGAACGGCTCCGAAGCCAACGGTGTGCCTGCGACGATGCTCAAGTCCCCAAAGCGGGCGCCTTGAACTGGGCGATATTTCTTCGGTTTGATGATGGCGTCGAATGGGTGTTTCGGGCCCCCTGCTCATCCTATGCTGTCGCCGAAAGCGTTGCCGGGCGTCTCCTGGATAGCGAGGCCGCTACCCTCAAATACATCATAGAGCACACTTCTATTCCTGTACCAGAGGTCTTCCATCACAGGTATCTTCTCGAAGCCACAAGCCAGTCACTTGAGCTAACGATTATTAGCCCAACCCACGAAAATGACATCGGCATTCCATACATCCTAATGAGCAAAGCTACCGGTCATCCCCTTGCGAAGTACGACTGGCGAACCCATACCCTTGAACCCTCTGGATTCGAAAGTCCTCCGGCTTTGACAGAGGAAGAGAAAAAGAAAATTATGCGCCAGCTTGGACGCTACTCTCGTCAGTTATTTGGTCTCCGCTTTCCGACAATCGGATCGCTCTTCGAAGGCGACAACGGCTATTACATCGACGAATGTCTTTCTCCCGGGCACGTTCTACAAGACCGGGAAACGATCAAGGACATCCCGCGCGGTCCGTTCCATAACGAAGCAGACTATTACTCCTCCCTTGTCGCAGCTCTTCGTCTACATGCCGAGCAGCTTCCAATGGGATACCATGTCCTCCATGCGCCTGTTCCCGTCCCGCAAGAATACACCAGTTTCTCCAGGTACTACACCGCCACTGATCGCTGGAATGATTTCACGGCCCTTGGAGGAAGAGTGGACTCAAGCATAAATAGATTGCAGTATTGCCTCGCAAGCCAACTTCTCCAAGATTGTATTATCCCCTGCATGGCCCGCCCTATCGACCAGTCAGCCCCTGGCTTCCCCTTTCACCATCATGACATCAGCCTTCAGAATCTCTTTGTTGACGATGGCTTGAACATAACATGTGTCATCGACTGGGCGTTTTCCTCAACTGTCCCCCCATCCCAGCTCCTCGCTACTCCAGGCCTACCACATCCTAGGGATTTGGTGTTAGATCTGCCTCTGGTAAGTGCCTTCCGCTCCGGCTTCGAAACCGAACATAGGAAGATCGGCACAAGCACAATTGAGCCCAACCTCTGGGGAGTCAGCCAGATGGTATCACGTTTCATGCGCCTGGTAGACCTGGATGCTTTACAAGATTATCATCATCTGGAGGCACTCTGGGCGCTTGTCCAGGGACAAGTAATTCCTGGAGATAAGAGGGACGACACCAAGAGTCTTCCGACTATACTGGCAACACGAGCCACGAGCCACGATGCGCTCGCACTGGGCAGCGAGCTAGCAGCTGACGACGAGCCCGAAAGCGAGATCGATCGGCGAGAGAAGGAGTACTTCGACGCAGTTGGCGCTCGGAGACTAGCACTAGCGCGCAAGGTGGAATTCGCAGCCAAGATGAATCCGCGATTTGTAGCAGACGGGCGGCTGTGGCGTTGGATTGATGCAGTTACGGAGTATTACAACAGCGCGGAATGCGATGGGCTCGGGATTGTTTCGAAGGGTGCTACGGCCTGTCTTAAAGACGCCTAACATATGAATAGAGACTTGTTCTAATCATAGAGGCCGCTGTACCTGGTGGGAGAAGCCGAGTCTAAGGTTATATTCTGCGTTGAAGGACACCCTTCGCCAAGCATGGGAGGCCCTGAAGGTGTTAGCGGAGAGATAGCGATATGCTATACCTTTTGTGGCCAGAGGATTTATCGTTAGCACTGTTGGTCTCGATCTCGTTATCCTCATCGCGCTCAAGCTCCATGAAGTGTCTTCCGAGTACTTCGCTGCCTTGCTTTCCTTAGGGTATATCCAGTTATCCAGCCGCCCTTTAATCGGAAAAAAAGATAAGTTTGGACACCGGCGGGATAGAGGCTTTTAGCCTGTGATACAAGACGAACTGCTGGCTCGGGTTCGAGAGTGAGAAGGGGGCTCGCGAACCCACATGCCTGGACGAGTGGCGGTTTTACGAGCCTCTGTGAGCTGCGGGCGCGGCTGAACAATGTCCTCGCCAAGGGCCAGGTGCATGACCAGGGCCCCGCGGCCGGCGCGTCCCCCGCGGCGGACATGGTGGTCGCTAATAACCAGGTCTTCAGAGTCGCCAGGACCTCCATCTAGCGTTTCTTGTTTTCGCTTCGGGTAGCGGCACGCGGACGGTGAATCCACTGACGGGGAAGAGTTTCATGGAATTGGACTTTCTGTGTAGACCTTTGGAAGGCAGCGGGTGCAAGGCGGACGGCCGGGGTCTCTGCTCACCCAACCGGCCCCGGTTTCATCGGTCTCGCAGGGGATTCATGCCCACCAATACCTTGCCAGATGTCTTCATGGGAGTGGCATTAATGGCTGGGGTCTCCACAGCTTGGGACGCCGGACTCGTTAAGATGTTCTCAGAGGACAGTGGGGGTTATGCGCAAATAGCACTCAGATTTACAGAGAAATGAATTCAGAATTGTCGCAACACCGGAAGCTGTGCCGTCGTCCGAAGACCTACCCAAGGAACGCGGCCAACTTACGTGCATCCAGCCGGCATTCGATCTAGCGCCGGAGCATGCGAGTTCCTCTCCGATGCCGAAGGATGTGGGATGGTGGTGTCAAGAGCCCCTTCGCTGTTAGCTTGAGGTTGCGTCGGGTTCTTGGGGCGCGGGAACGGGCGGGAACCGGCCCAGTCTCGCGTCAACCTCTCGTGCCACAAGCCCGAGGAGAGATTGTCATGGTGAACACTTTGCACGATAATAGGAGACGGTGCAGAGTTAGACGAAGGACATTTCAATTGACTCCTTGGACCATTCGCCGCCCCCTCGTCAACCACTCATCCGCGCGACCTCGCAGCACGCCCCCTCTCGCGTCTTCGCGCCCGTTTCCCTGTACCCACACCCGGTACGCTCTCTTTATTCCTGCTCCCTAAACTCCCATTGCGCCCTGTCCCGACCGTTCAATGCCATCCTGACGGCTCGATCCACCATCCCAGCACCCCGAAGCGACACTGCCCGCGTGCATTCCGTTCCATTACGCCATCAACGAACAAGCGGCACCGCCATAGCAAGATTAAAACCCTGGCTCCATAGGTACACCAGCAAGGAAACAACCCTGTAACAGACGACATGCGAAGAGGGCCTGCGAGGCTGCGTTAGCAACGGAATCTCCCGGCTGTCGTGTCTGCTTTGCCGTGCACGTAGCTCAGATGAAGATGTCGTCGTTGAGCGAGTCCTGGACATCTTGGATGGTTTTCTGGCATTTCTTGAGGTGTGAAACGCAGAACGAGGTTCGAGCATTGGAGGCGGCCACATCCTCGCCCATTCCGTTAATATGCTCTTGCAAACCGTCAACGATGGACTGAAACCGGTCGTTCTGGTCGGGGCGCCGACGTTTCACCCCAGTCATGTCCCTCTCCCGCTGCGTCTCCATCTCGTTCATCTCCCTCGCGTGTTTCCGCTTCATGTCGTCCATCTCGATTTATTGTTCCCCCCTTCATGTCGCCCATATCTCTCTCCTATTGCCCCTTCATGCCTGTGCCGTGCTCGTTGCGGTCGTCATCGTCGTCGTGGTTCCCTGCTGCTTTATAAGGTTAATTGTTTGCAAACTTTATTCCATTGTAATGAGGAGATATCCATACTATCAGAGAGATCCGGCTGATCAATGCTTCCGTTATCCATGTCAATGGCGGGCTCACCGGTTGTGTCGTGAGCAGTAATGCTCTCGGCGGGTTGGTTTCCCTCGTGCTCGCTAGCAGACAGTCCAGGTTGCTCGTTAGCTGTCTCTGCATTTTCAGTCGTAGGCTCGTTGACCGCAGATTGCTCTCCTGCAGGCTGTGCAAGCGCATGTCATGATCGTATCCCCAACGTTAACGGACTGGATTTCCCGGGCTGCTGTGTACATGAGCGCCGGACCCGCGCCCAACCGCGAGAGGACTACCACTATTGCCATACGCGTTCAAGGTCGTCTTGATGAGGCGGGGCGCCGGCGTTGTGGTTCCAGGTCACCAGGTCGCTGGTGCCGTTCTCCTTCATCTTATTCCCGATCGTGGATCCGGGGTCCTTTCGCTCCTCGCCCTCCTTTCGAGCCGTGGTGGCGCAGATAACGAAGGCAACAAACTGCTTCTCGTCGAAGCGTTGTTCATTGTAAAAATGTCGGCCAACCCTGTTGTAAAGGGCTTTCTGTGATGAGGTCGTCCCGCGCACACGCAGCCCGAGTTCTAGGTGGGCTCCACGATGGGGGGCGTTTGAGTCGGTAGGTGCGCTTGGCCTTCCACGCGGATACTCTCCGCGGCCTCGGGTTGCGAAACGGGTGTGTTTAGAAGTATATAGGCGTGTCGGTCATGCCGTGGGCATCATATCGCGGATATGGTCTAAATAAAAATAAATAAGGTTAGAAAAATATATATGTCGCGAATAGCGAAGAAGCTAGGAACAGAAAATAGGTCGCCAGACGGTTTAACCTTCGAGTGCGCGGGTTTTATCTCCGCGTTCGAATTATCGAGACACGCTTCGATGGTCGAAGAGAGAATAGAAGGAAGGGTTCTCAAGCTGGGGGCTCTCGTCGCTTAAATAGTTCTCTGGAAAGGCTTGGTGAATCCTTCCTCAGCGAGGTTCCTTCCATTTCATCTCCTGTATTCAACTGCGCTGCTTCCTTCACTCGAATCCTATTTTCTCCTGAATCTGTCGCGTCGTCCTTCCAAATCGAGGCCGGGCGGCGTTGTCGACCGTGAATCACGATTGCGCGCCACGAATAATTGGATGGGCTAAGAACAGTAAATTGATCGCGGGTTTTCGATGGGCTATATGAACGCCGTGAAACAATGCCTCGGTCATGCCGCGATGAATTATCGGCGTCCATCTCGCAGCATCTGGTCCATCATGAAGCTTGAAGCTCCCGAAACCACTGTAGAGAAGGTAGCGGAGAGCGGAATCGTCTTATTCCGCGGCCTCCCGTCCTTGTCGGCGTTCCGCTCGGCCAGGGGGCGCCTTTCGAGGGACGTGAGGTCCTCGAGCCGGTTGCCGGTGGCGCGTGTGTCGGCCGCCGTCTTCCAGGACTCGGGGTCGCGCGGGGAGTCTTCGATGGTCATGATCGAGGGCGGAAGTTGGAACTGCTCTTATATGGCGTTTTTGTCGGTTGTCGGCGCGAGCCGTACTCGGCCGCAACAACGCCCAACTCAGTTTCACACTGGACGGTTGCAAGCTCATGCCTCCTAAACCCGCCCCGGTGCGTCAGTAACGAATCAATAAAACGAAAGCCTCAGGGGGGAAACACCCTCGTACCTCCCCTCAAAGTCCGCCTCCTCGCCGCCCTCCCCATACCCGGTCGAAATCTTGGCCGCGAACTCAAAAGCGAGCTGACTTGCCACGGGGTGGCCCCTACTCGCCTTGAACTCGGCGATCAGGAGGGCGCCGCGGGCCTTGGCGTGCTGGCCGCCGCCGCGGTCCAGCACGCAGCCCGACCTCATCACAACGCCGTCGACCCTGGCGTTCACGGCGTGGGCCGCGCCGCGCCCGAGGCAGAACTGGACCCGGTCGGGCACGAGCTCGGGACGATTTATGGCGTGTGATTCGGGGAAGGCGGTGGCCATGAGGTGGTCAAAGAGAGTGACGTTGAACATAGTTACCAGGCTCTCGTCCGGGCTAGGGGCGGCGTCGTCCGTGTCGGGGCGCTGGCTGTGGGGGTCTTTTCCGCATGAATCGCCGTCACCTTCCCGGTCGGTCGGCTGCGGCGGGTGCGGACCTTGGAGCGCCTCGTGGGTTTCCCATCTGGGGATGGGTAGCGGCGTGGGGGTGTCCGGGGGAGTGGGACCGGCCTTAGCAAGGAAGCCCGGTGGCGCCGGCGAGCCCGTCTCCCCCCACCCGATCCGGGTCGCGAGCCATTCAAAGCCATCATCTCCCCCTTCGTCGGGCCCATCCGGTCACCAGCATCCTGACTCCGCCTGAAATGCCTTGCCTTATGGAATGCGGAAAGGTACCCTCCATACCTCCACGCCTGGGAGGTTTCGTGAAATCTTGTGGTTTCTGGAGCACCCAAATAGTCGGCGATCATGTGGAATGGTTCCGTTCCTGTGACAAATGGTGGCTTGGCATTCCTGGCCGGCGGGGCTTTCCTCGGGGCGTCGGGCGTCGGGAGTGTCTGCTGCGGTCCCTCGTGGCCCATTTGTCGTTCCGGCGTCTGAGGCTGCTCTTCCTCGGGTCGCTCGGCCTTTGTAACCACAGCGGAAGCAAATGCCAAACAATTTGGAGTCAACGTGCCGGCCCCGAGCGAGACCGCGGACACTCCTGCCACGAGGACCTCTTCGGCATCTCCCAGGGGGCCTCCTACCGCCGGTACTGCGGCGCCATGCACCCACCTCAGGCCCAGAATCTCCAGAGCGTGTTCCCAATCTCCTTTGTCGATCCAGCCAGCACCCGCCAAGTAATCGGGGGCGCTGGAACGGTCACTGATTCCGAAATTCACGCGCAGACAGAGGGCGTCATCTCTCTCCGCTGTTGATCCGGAGAGCTTAACTACTGTCTTCCTCCTCTTGCCGTCCTTCCTTATATGCCTAGTCGACTTCGGCCGCGCCTTTTCCGACCTCATTCGGTCCAAGGTGATGTGGCCTAATTGTAGGCTTGCCTCTATCGTCCAACTTTCAACGTTCGGAAGAAGGCCCTGGAAGGACACTGCGCTGGATGGAAGGCGTGGTGGTTAGAGTATTTGCTTCCTCATGTGGCGGAGCACACTGTGAATTGGCTGCTGGGAAGGATCACACGGTACATTATTGCCTTGTAGCTCTCTCAACAGCTGGTGCCTCTCCCGTCCTCGGAGACTTCCGGACCTTTTTGGCCGATCGTAGAGGGACCTTATTTCGCTCGGGCGCCATGGTGACAGTGCTAGTGATAAGTTCGCAGATAGTTCTTCGATGAAGTCTGGTCCGTTTAGTTGAGCGTATCGGGGAAAATCAAGGTTGTGAGAATGGGGCAAGAACAGGTGGGCGGGGGAAACGTTGAGAAAAGCGGAATGGAAAATAAATTTTCGCTCTTGCCTTCAAACCTTCGAAGGACCGCTCCTCCCTTAAAAGACGACGTCGAACCAAAGTTGATGAAACAAGGAAAGCAGACAAGCTTTCCTTCCTAACGTCTGTGAGCCCACGTGCCCACCTCCACCGAGTGCGGCGAAAGCGAAGGACCACCGAGACGAAACTTGACGACGCGAAACGCTTGCCAAAACACATGTACGCGCCTCAGGGCAGAATCCTTCACCACACCCGGCATCCAAATATCCCCGGTAAAGAACCGAACATGGCCGAGGCAACCGGCAGAATTTTACACTGCGTGGCCCAGCATCAAACCCATCCCACGCACGCGCGCTCCGACCTCGAATGAGATTCAATTCCGGGGAGTGGCCAGCCATTCGACCTCGGGTCGGTCCCATAGCAATCGCAAGCCAAGAGAGTACGTAAGTAGGCGAGACCCCGAATTCGCAGTCCAATGCTAATCGTAGAGTGTCCGCAGACCGATGTTCACGCCGGAATCACGACGCGCCCGATCCACCGCGCCCTACACGTACTCGACCCACCCGAGGGAAGGTCATGTCCGGCCATCTCAAAACAAGACCATGCCTGGCTCTCTCGAGGCAAGGCAAGACTATCCTCGACTCTCTAGAGTGGCTATGAGGGTTGATCGAGCGTCATATCGAAACTCAGGCCATGAGTAATTACGCACTGCGAATTCACGGCTCTCGAGCTTACCCCCGAGGACGATGGCACGCCGGGCGTCGCCGTCGGCGTTTCCACGACTCCATTCGATCCGGAGGTTGTCCGTCCACACCATTAGCCATTAATGTCCATTGTGAGGTGTCGCAAACTTCCATAAGAGTCGATTTGGGGATTCATGGTTGGGAGCCGACATCTGGATCGCTCGATGGCGAGATGGAGAGTTCCGATTGAATCTTGGAAGTGAAGCTTGGGTACGAACACCCTTCCATCCCGAACCGTCAGCGCCCGTATCATTCACTGCATTTTCTCGAGCATACGTTTCGATTCGCCGTCCATTTATTTCCTTGGTCCTCACATCTGTGCTCGAATTTATCTACCGGTTCTTCCAGTCGTGGGCGGCGACATGCTAACTTGCAGATGCTCCTGCATGTTCATCTTCCTCACGATGAGTGGTATGTCCCCCTCTTGGCTCTACCCATTCAACTTGCTCTTCCTAACCTCAGTAGGGCTGACGTCTGTGCCCGCGAGTCCGCAGGTCCTGCATAAATGCCTCGAGGGCGACCGGTCAGTCGAAGAAGATGAACCAGCCGTTGGTCTGCCGGCAACCCTTTCCTCCCCGCGACCCGTCGTAAACCATCGACAGCAAGGACGCAAGAGGGGAATTTCTACGACTACCCGAGGCCCCGTTGTCTTTCTCGTTCCCGGGAATTCTTGTGGCTTGTCGAGCACGTCACAACGCAGAGGTGAGCTGTCATACCCGCACGGCAACTCCCCAAGCGTAACGCCAGGCCCTTAGGTGCCCTTGCACCATGTCGCGGCGTCCTGATTCTCATCGCGCGACCGATCCCACGAAGCGAACGCACCCAAACCTATCACGCACCTGCGCACCCGGGCATATCGAGCTGACATAAGGGGACAACAGGACCGTAGGCGTCGCTCAGCGAGGCTCCCGAGAGCTCAGCCGGACTAGCAGTCACTATCCAACTGTACATGACCCCGGATTCGGTCGGTCTACGCGGATGGCCATCGGGTATGCGTTCGCATCCTCCGAGTAAGTTATCCTCCGCCTTCTCTTCAGCTGGCAGCGCATCTCGTGGATGAACACTCCCAGCTCCCCCACCCAGTACGAACGCATCAGATGTTCAGATAACCGATCGGCTCCGGCACGCGAATGATACGCTAACATGAAGGCGTTGGTTGAATCCCGGTTTTGGGAGTTAGGCAAGACCTAATCTCCGACTACTGCCAGCCATCCCGCGATCGCCCATCGAGAGGGACATCGCCAAACGGGAACACCTCAAGTTTGGTTGCAGAAATCATCAACGTCCCATTTGGCATCTCGACCCCGCGGGAGAGGAATATTTCGGATCCCGCGGTTGGCCTCGTTATGATGTTGCGCTTCAGTTCGTCACTCTTCGAGACCTGCTGATTCCACGACGAGCTTTGAGCTGAACCGCCTTTTCGCGACAGCAACCGAGGTTCTCCCGAAGTGTCTCGTTCGCACGTCAAAGTTCCACTCGCCGCCGCCGACAACCCACGGGCGGATCCAGCGAGCGGTGGCGAAGACGCGGTAAGCCCTCCTCCAAGCAAAACATTCTTTGAATTCCCTTTCGGTCGTCTTGTAGCTAATCTTGTTTTCTTAGCCTGTCTCCAGCCGGGTCATGTGGCACAGCATTTACCGCGCACCCGAGATGCCAACGTCACGTCGACAGCGAGTCGCAACACTTTCAACACGGACTTGCAGCAGAATTAAGAAGAAAACAAAGTGACTTGAACTACCGAAGGTATTTAAATCAGACACTTATCAAAGACAACAGCCGGGATTAACCATCCTCCCATAAACAAAGGAGAACCTCCTATATACAAGTCTTTCCCCTCAAGCCATTCCAACAACGTTCCGGATCCGAAGTCACTTGGGAGTACGGAACTTTCTACTGGGTAGGGGTTGCGGAGGGCGCCTCAGTGGCGGATTCCGTGGCAGACTCCGCGCCGGTTGCCGTCGGTTCCGCGCCAGATTCAGCAGGACCAGATTCAGCAGGACCAGACTCAGCGGGACCAGACTCAGCGGGACCAGACTCAGCAGGACCAGACTCAGCAGGACCAGATTCAGTGGGAGCAGGCGCGTCAGATTCCTGGGGAGGGTCAACAGGCGCCGGCTCGTCTACTGGCGGCTCTTCGACAGGCGGCTGGGGGTCTTGTGGGGGCTGCTCAGGCTGCTCGGGCTGCGGCTGCTCGGGTTGCTGCGGCTGCTCGGGCTGCTGCGGCTGTTCGGGCTGCTGCGGCTGCTCGGGCTGCTGAGGCTGCTCGGGCTGCTGAGGCTGCTCGGGCTGCTGAGGCTGCTCGGGCTGCGCGCCCTCTTCAGGGATACACTGGTGGTAATACTCGTTGACCTCAGTGCATGTCCCCTCGGAGCACTCGGTCGGGCCGGCGAAGTCGACGCCGCCGCACTGCTCCCACACTGCCGCAGCACCTCCGGCACCAGGGGGAGGTTGGTTTGGGTCACCACCGGGGGGAGGCTGGTTCGGATCGGTGGGAGGCTGGTTCGGATCGGTGGGAGGCTGGTTCGGATCGGTGGGCGGCTGCTCACCTCCGGGAGGAGGCTGGTTCGGATCGGTGGGCGGCTGCTCGCCTCCGGGAGGAGGTTGGTTTGGGTCGGTGGGCGGCTGCTCGCCTCCGGGGGGCGCAACGTCGGTGGGCTCCGCGCCGCCGCCGGACGTGGTAGTCACGGCGGGAGCGTCAGTGGGAGCGGGGACGTCAGCTCCGCCGCTGGTGGTGGTGGCGACGTCGGAGGAGGTGTCCTGGCGGACGCGGATGACGCTGCCGTGGGCGGCGGTGGCGAGGAGGACCGCCAGAATCCAGTTCTTGTTGGCCATTGTGACTGATGTCTCTGTGAAAGAGTGTAGAGGAGGAAAGAGTGTCAAAGAGTGTCTCTGAGCTTTGAGTTCGTTGTTGAATCTTGGACTGTGTTGCTGATGTCTAACAGGAATCGAGATAACTTTGGGACGAGGGAAAGGGATGCTTTTATAGACGATTCTCCGGCGTCGACTCAGGGACGAAGGGCCTTGACGTCCATGACGGGTTAATCTGGCCAGGCAGGCAGGGTGGCAAGCCAGGTTCGTCCATGTCGCAGAAGCAAGCTTCTCGAAATCCACCACTCACGAACGGGGAGCCGTCTCGTGTAGACCGCCCGCATCGGCAATCGTTGCTGTCCTTGGCGAGGAACCAGATGGCCGGGTTACACCAGGGGCGGGTCCCGCTCCTGACATCATCTACTGCTCACACCGGACGTTGCCGCGAGATCGCCGGGCGCCGTATATTAGCCGCGCCCTGGTTATCTTGTGGGTCTGGCCTTTCCCTGCAGCTGGCCAGATGCCACGCGAAAGCGGAAGCGACTGAGGTCACCGACGGTCAAGCTGCACCTCGCGTAGACGTCAGACACGGGCGAGTATATGAAGAAATAGATTGGATTGCGCAAGTGTGGGCCTCAGCGACCCGGGTATGGCAGGGCAATGATATGCGCAGATCTGTACGTTGGGGGCGATCAGAATATCGGGCCGTTATAGCTGGGACACGAGCTCCCCAGCCTGCTGGTGGGAGAGAGGTGTCCTTGAAACGGAAGCGATCAATGCGGCTAGACTTGCTTCTAGATGCAGGAACGAGGCCATCCCGGGCCCGGGACCTGTGTACGCTCGTTCATGCCGCCCGGCCGGCCGCACCTCGGTTCGTGTCCAGGCCGGCTCGCCAAACCCTCCTATAGATAGCTCCCGTCAAGCGTCGCCCGCGAAAACGTCATCCCGACCAGCGAAGATCAGCGCGGATCGCAAGCTGGGAGCGATGTTGTCATACAATCTATCGGTCCGCCTCTCGTGGCTGTGAAGAAATACGGGGAACCCGCCTGGTATTCGGTATTGCCTAGATTGGCCCGCATGAACAAGCTCCCGCTCTCGGCTAAGTCGTCGCCTCGCCCCCCTTCACGTCATCGGCCGCCCACAAGCGTGAGCTAAGGCAAAGTTGGTACCGGATAATATATGTGCGGCCGAGCAATATTAATAAACGCCCTGCCAGCTGCGACGTCCCCCGCCAAACCCTAAAATCGTCCACCACTGAGGCCACCGCTCTCGTTCGTGCGCTTGGTTGAGGCTATATACCAGCGACGATCCTCGTCTTCTCCCTTTTCCCGCTGGGTGACTGGACGCATTTTCCTTTTGGGGCGAGCTGTGGCGGAAGGGCGGTGGCGATCGCGACGGAAGAGATGGCGAGCGGTTAATTTATGCGCTCATGTGACGGGGCGATGATCTTTATGATGGGTAAAGCGATTGATCTGCGACGCGCGTGGAATGGTATTTTTCCCACCAAGGGGAAATTTCCTGGTTGCGAGGGCGGTTTCATGGGGGCAATCCGAGCCTTTTGGTGGTGTTCGTTCGCTGATCTACTCGGCAGCGTCGACCCGATGGTCTGCGATCATGAACAACGGCGACAATCGTCCTGATGAGGAATTTTTCGCCGTCCGCCGTGGGATGGGATCACCGCGCTGGAGGCGAGGCGGGTCACAAGGGGGCAAAAAGAACACGTACGACTGCTACCCGCAGAGTGTGGTCGCGTGCTGCCGGGCGTGCCGATCGAGCTCGAGGTCGTGGTTCTGCGTGTTCATGTTCGTGAAGATCTCGACAGTTGAATGGAGCGCGTGTGAAACGGAGAAAAATTCTCATTCCCTTGCAGAATCCAGGGGGCGGCAAGGCAAGAGCTGCCTCGGACACGTGGCCGGACGCGACCAGAACAGCATTTACAGTTCGCCGTCCATTCTGCAACGAGACTATGAGGGAAAGCGCGCCACTTAGCTATAGCTAACGGACACATGTGTCTTGTGTGTTTATCCCTAAGCTTCGCGCACCCCCGGAGGAGCATCGTCTAGTAAAGACAACCAAGGATCCGGGTGAAGCCATCTCCAACAAATCGCCAGGATGTCTGGGGGCGGGAGTTGTCATGTTTGAACACTGGCAAAAATGGAAGAACAGCCCAAGTGCTCTCTTGGTCATCGCGAAAACGGGAGCGACGGATCTACCTGTTGTCCCCTCTTATCCCTCACCCAAGTCGTGTGTTGTAGCTGACTGGAAGCGATATAACAGTCTGCATTCATGTTCTACCTAACCCATCAAGCTTGAGAGCATGAACATGGTTCCCAGGCATACTCCGAGTGGGAAGCGACACATCTACATGTTGTCCCCTTTTATCCCTCACTTCCACCGTGGGTCGTAGCTGACTGGAGGCGATATAACAGTCTGCATTCATGTTCCAGCTACCCCATGAACCTTGAGAGCATGAACAAGGTTCCCAGAAATACCCCCGAGTGTGAAGTTATGTTTCGTTTGACCAACTCTGTGCAGTAGCAGTCTTCCTGCATGCTCGGTTGCTCGCTCTTAGCTACCCTACGCCAGGACTCCTCGAGAGACGCAGATTCATGGCCTCTTGAAACGATTGTTCACGCAAGGTGGTTTAGAACCGCGAATACTAACCCGTAACCGGCTTAAAAATGGTTCGAACAACGCAACGGGTTGATACAAGTATGCGCCTCGGGGGGCCCATGTTCTTACACGGGTCCGCGCGGGTCAAGCCCGCAGCAATAGCTCCCGACGGGTTATACCCCCTTCCTACTCCATTGGGAAGGTCCCAGCCTCCAACCAACATTAAATTCCCAACCCCCCTTGGGGCTTTGAAACCCATGACGGGCACCTGTTGTCAACGTACGTTTAGCCAGGGATGCCACGTTACCAACTCGTCAACACCAGACTTTCCGTGTTGGTCTTCCACGGGTGTAGACGCGCCTGCTTCATGGCCATCGCGAATAGAAGGTGCTGAGGACGCGGTGACTTGGTCATGACGGCGTTCGCCTGGAGCGGCGTATTCGCCACGTCTTGAAGACGACATGTTCCCCAACCCTCAGCAAATATTGGAAACCAAGGTTCACGTGAGTCAAGTCCCGTTACTTGCGTCCAGCCCCCTCCAATCCTAGCGCATTCGAGAAGTTAGCTTGTATTCATTCAACTCAAATTGGGTTTGGGTTTCTGGTGCGCCCGCATGACCGCTGAAGACTGGATTATGAACCAACTCTCGGCCCGGCGGTTCAACCTTGGGCGATATTCCGCGCCATTAAAACTATCTTCCGGGTCTCAGATGCCTCTTGGCCCTTTGAACAACGAACCGCATGCCAGCGTCACTTTGCGACGGGGTTTAGACGCTGCCCCTTTTTCAAGAGTACCACCGAGAATGGAACCGTTCCCGGCCTTGTTTTCCGCAGAGCCTCCAGCGTAGCAGAACGGCTGGGCCTCATCACCTCGCCTGTTTCATCGTTGCCAATGAACCTTGTCTTGCCAGCCGCAACAGGGCTATCCCCATTCGCAGTCGGGCGTATCGGAAAACCAGTGTTGTCGTCCATTATTAAGGACCAGCTGGCGTCGCGGAATCTCGGCGGTGAGTGGCTGGGGTAACTGTTGTGGTGAACACGTCCTGAAACGGCCAGGGCGGGGTACGTGCCATTCGGTCCCGTCCCGGCCGCCGGCCGCCTCCGCTGCCCGGGAGCGAGCGACTTCACATGGGAAGTACTTCTCTCCCGTCGTGCCGCGGCGCAAAAAGCAAATGGACATGGAAAATGCCTTCTAGAGTACGACAAGAAGCGGCTCTGCGGGCCTCGTAATTAAGAATGCGTTTAAACGACGCTTGACACCTCGGCATCCACATCCTTCCTACCGGGTTCGCCCTCTCGCGTATCCCAGCCTGCATCTTCGTAAACCGGGTCATCGATCACGTCAGTGCTCATTCGTGATTCCCAGCGAAATGACGGATGGAACTTTGGAGCTCTGCGAAACATCCGCCCCAAAAGTTCATGTCCTTCGTGGACCAAACACATCGTAGGTCTCGGGGTATATCCGCCTTGTTAAGCCTGCGAGCAAGCGACCGTACGGCGGCGTCGGAAATTGAGGGGCCTCGCAGCGGGGCGGACCTGGCGAACACACGCCGCAGATTGCGTGCTCCCCACAAGCCAAGCCCCCAAGCGCCGGAAATCCCCTCCGCAGGGAGCATCGCGAGAATTCCTCAGCCTCAAGAGATCGACACGCGGGGATAACCACCTTCCCAGATAGGCGGTCCGCCCAGGGGTTCCAGATGTTGTTAATGCACGCCATTGGCGCAAAAGTGGATTTCAGGCGTGTCTGGCCCAGCCTAGCGTTCTCGAATGGCAGCTCTCCCCGCAGGGATTTGCAGGGCCGTTTTGGCTCTGTGGAGCAGAGAGAATGGCGATCGCTCCTTCGCTGCGATCGGATGGCGCCGGCGCTGCCCAATCCCCGCGCGGATCGGCCACCTTAAGGCTGTCCCTTAAATTTTGGGGCCCTTGTCGTGTGTTTCCCTCCTTATCTCCGCCTGGCCCAATCAGCGCGTCAAGTGGCGCCAACGCAGCAAATGCCGACATTTCGGACATGAACGGAGGATAAGAGTCGGGATGTTCTCTTCCTATGGGAGCACGCTGCCCACAACGTGCCATCCGGCCCCTGATAATGCAAGCCAAGAACACAAGTCCCTTCCACTCACAGCGCCCGCCTGGCAAGGTGCCGTCACAATACGACCCTCCGCAGGACCCGCGCTAAGATCTCAGGTCGCGACCACCGGCTGCGTCGCATGAAAGACACCCACTGGATGGAAGGGGGGACCCTGAGATCCAGGCGTCGAAAGGGACTTGGCACCGAGAAAAGCCCCGGGCGCCCTACACCCAACCAGGAAGCTGCGATGGCCACCGAGGTCCTGCTATCTTCCGTGGTGCCATTTCCGACAAGGGCAGTGGGCCGCTCCCGCCCCGATGCGGTCTAGTGACGTCGCGCCGATCGACGCTCGGCAAGCCCCTCCCGCAAGATTTCCCCACCACCCACACGCAGAGAAACGTGCAGGCCAAAGGAACCCTTGCGCACGCGCCCACAGCTCTGTTTGGGGGGCATTGGAGGGGGGTCATGCGGGGGGGAAATCCTTCGGCGGACTGGCCAGTGGGAGGGCCGAGTTACAAAAGTGCGGAGGGCGGCCGGGGGAGAGTTACCAGTGTTGGAGCTCGGGACCGCGGGGATCGGCAGCTGGGAATTCCGGAAGCGAGGACCGCCAAGACTCGGGGGGGCGAACGCCCGGATAGGAAACCGCGCCGTCGAGCGCTGCGCACATGAGCGGCCCTCGGGGCCAGAGCCGTGTGCGGCAGGTGGTCTGGCCACTGGGGACGCCGCGGATCACAGGCCTGTGATTGCGCGAGCTGTGGGGGAGATCTATAAAGAAGAGGCGATATCACCACCCGGAAACCTGACATCTCGGTCTCCTCGCCACTCACACTCATCGCTCCTTGGTGTACTCTCTCACACAGCCCGCAACAATGGTCTCCCTCAAGAACCTCTCCCTCCTCCTCGCGGGCCTCCTGCCCCTCGCCGCCGCGGGGCCCGTGGAACCCCGCCAGGACGTCTCCATCCTCGACGTCAGCGACAAGTACATCGTCATTCTGAAAGATGAGGTTGACGCCGACTCGCACATGAGCTGGGTGAACGGCGTGCACAAGAGGAATCTTGACGCCCGCCAGAGCGACTTCCCCGGCGTCGAGAGGACGTACCAGTTCGGCGGGTTCCACGGGTACGCCGGCAAGTTCGACTCGGCCACGCTCGAGGAGATCCGCAACAACCCCGAGGTGAGTCCCTTACCCTTTCTTATTATAAGCCTCTGGGAAGTGAGGGGCGAGAAGTGAGTTGAACCAGGGGCTAATGAGAGACCAGGTCGCCGAGGTCGAGGAGGACCAGATCTTCAAGCTCTTCGCCGTAAAGGAGCAGAGCAACGCCCCCTGGGGCATCGCCACCCTCTCGTCCACCGAGCCGGGCGGCTCCACCTACCGCTACGACGACTCGGCGGGCGAGGGCACGTACGGCTACGTGGTGGACAGCGGCATCAACGTCGAGCACTCCGAGTTCGGCGGCCGCGCCGTCAAGGGGTACAACGCGGCCGGCGGCGAGCACGAGGACTCGGTCGGCCACGGCACCCACGTCGCCGGCACCATCGGCGGCACGACGTACGGCGTAGCCAAGCAGGCCAACCTGGTCGACGTCAAGGTCTTCATCGGCGAGGAGTCGTCCACCGCCATCATCCTCGACGGCTACCAGTGGGCCGTGAACGACATTGTCGAGCAGGGCCGCGAGAGCGTGTCCGTCATCAACATGTCCCTCGGTAAGCCTCCTTTCTTTCCTTTTTTTCTTCTCTTTTCTGGTCCTCCTCTCCCCTTTTGAGTAGAGCAGTCTGCTAACAGGGACAAAAGGCGGCGCCTACTCCGCTGCGTTCAACAACGCCGTCAGCACCGCCTTCAAGGCCGGCGTCCTCTCCGTCGTCGCCTCGGGCAACGAGAACGCCGACGCCTCGCTGGGCTCCCCCTCCTCCGCCCCCGAGGCCCTCACCGTCGGCGCCATCGACGCCAGCTGGGCCGAGGCCGTCTTCTCCAACTACGGCGACGCCGTCGACGTCCTGGCCCCCGGCGAGGGCATCGAGTCCGCCTGGATCGGCGGCAGCGACGCCTCCGAGACCCTGGACGGCACGTCCATGGCCACGCCGCACGTCGTGGGGCTGGCGCTTTACCTCATTGCGGCCGAGGGGCTCAGCTCGGCGAGCGAGGTTAGCGATAGGATTAAGGAGCTGGGGACCAGCGGGGTTTCGGGGCTTAAGAGGGGGAGCCCCGACCTCATTGCTTTCAACGGGGTTGAGTAATGGAATGAATGTTAGTGAGCGGGGGCGATGGGCTTACCGGCTGTGTCCGGATCTAAGGCGAGGGGCATATGTGTTACGATGGAGCGTCGGGCGAGAAGCACTTGTGTATGATTTGGATGCTTTGCGAAAGATATCATGTTTGAATTCATCCTACACGTTTTTGAAAATGCACATGAGCCTAACATTCCCTCTCTCCCGGAAGGGCCCTATCCTTGGCCTCGACTTCCGCTTCAAACCCTTTAACCCTTTCTTCATATCCTTCCCCGACCTTTGTCTTCCTCACTCCTCCACCTTCCACAAGACCGCCCCTGCACCTCCCCTCCCGCCATCTTCACTCCCTGTCCCGGATCCCTTGCCTCGCCCTCAATCAAACGTCTCCTTGGCCAAGGGCCGCCTATCAAGAACGTCCCCAACGTGCGTCCCCGAAATGGCCTGAGAATCACGCCTCAACGCCATCAAGTCCCTGAAGAATTTCACAGGACTCTTGCTCAGTCCAGAACCACCTCCAACCCGACCATCCGAGCCCCTCAGAATGAAGCCGTCTGCGTCCAATGTCTCCCCCTCCTTCGCCTTCTCACTCGAGATCCCGAGGAATTTGCAGGCGGCCGCGTACATATCATAATCGTTGAAATACAATTGTCCGGCGAAAAGGTCCAGTGCGATAACGAGGTCCTCGGGGATTGGCGCGTCGAGTCCGCGCGGGAAGGAGAAGAGCGACAGGTCGTCCAGGGAGGGGAAGGCCGGGTTGACGCGCGGGGTGTAGATGTGCAGCGTGGCCTTCCACCCCGTGGTCATGGCGGGGGCCAGCGAGTTGGCCTCGTATGGGCTGATGACGAGTAGCGATGGCCCGGCGCCCTCCGCGCCACTGCTCGCGAGCACCCACTGCACTGACCGGAGATATAAGTCCTGGTGCGCGCCGACGACGTCCGAGAGGCTGACCGTCCGCGCAAAGTCCGCCGTGACGAACAGGTTCGGGCCCACCGGCGGGGTGAGGTGCGCGATGCCGAACTCGCGGCCGGTCTGGGTGCTGGCGAGCGACGCAAAGGCATTCACGTAGGCCGGGGAGGTTGGGATTATGGAGCCGGCGCGGGCGATGAGTTTGACGTCGGAGTGTAGCTTGTGAGCCGCGGCGGCGGTCGGTGGCGGCAGCTCCGTCTCCTGCTCCGTCTCGATCTCCGGGGCCAGCTCCCTCTCCTGCTCTTCGTGTAGAGCCGCCGCGTCGCAGCTCAGCGCGCCAAAGTCCCTCAGCCTCTCCGCGATGAGGTCAGACGCCGCGCCGGCACTCTTCGCGTCATTCTCGATGTGGGATTCCGCGGCCTGCGGTCGGTACCGCTCGAGGATCGTCTGCGCCTCGGGCTCTAAGAACTGCTCCGCCTGCGACGCGTTCAGGGAGCCTTTCCCGCCAGTGAATTCGTTCCAGAGGCGTTGATGCTTCTGGTGGCGCCGGCCTTGCATGGCCCAAAGCTGGACGCCTCGCTGGAGCGTGGACCACGTCTCGCGGATGGACCAGATCAGGATGTCCGAGACCTGGATTCGTCCGTCGTCCCCTTCTTCGCGCGGGAGTAGCTCTCGAATCTTGTTCCGTATCTCGTGGGGGACGCAGAAGACGACCGACTGCCCGTGGCCGAGCTTCCTCATTCGCATGCATCCTAGGGACCTCATGGTTAGCACGAGAAAAGATTGTGGAGGAACGGGTGGGGGTAATTACCTTGCATAAGACCATCCTTGGTCTGGTTCGCACCCAGTGTGACGGCGGCACGGTAGTTAGCCGGCAGCTTCAAATCGGTTCCACGGGTGTGCGCCTCGTCGAGGAACACGAGGCAGGCGTCCAGCTGCGACGCGAATGGAGAGGTCTGCAGGCGTTCGACGTACCCATTCCGGTCAACAGCACTGAGCTCGTCGTTATCATTGAAGAAAACGACCGCCTGGGTATTCTCGTCAGTGACCTTCCGGAGCCATTGACAAGCTACGCCGTGGTTTCCCAGCTCCAGAACCTGCGCCCCGACGTCGAGTATCACTCTCACGGGAGGATCGAGCCCCACGACGTGGTCGAGGAGAGCGTCTGCGTCGCTACCGTGCGTCCGAGGGGGGATGTCGGTGACTGACGTCTCAGGCTGGAGGAGGTAGCTCATCACCAGGGCGTTTGTGTGCTTCTGGTCCTGAAGGTCGAGTTGCTCCATGCCGAGCGGGAGGAGCCTCCTCGAGTCATTGGTACCGCTGAAGCCGGTGGTAGGGCGCGCCCTTTCTTCAGCAAGGTCCCAGCCGGACGAGGACAGCTTTGAGGGAAACTCTTTCATGTCCTTCGGGTAGACGATATGGTCCAGGTAGTAGTCGATGACAGATTTGCAGAACCTGAGATGCGGGAACACATCCTTGACGCACTGCTCCCGGTCCTCGGGGTTCACGCCCGCCAGAGTCTCGAACTTTTCAGGGATGTCGCTATCCCGGACCCAGCGTTCATACTTGATTGCCGCTTGGTCGGACCGGAGGAGGTTGTCCAGCGCAAGGAACATGTCCTCGTCTGTGAGACCAGAGTAGTAATAGGAGAGGCATGTCAAGATTATCACCACGTCGGGGTGGCTGAATTCAGAGCGGGGACTAGGCTGGTCCTTGGCGCGATAGGGAACGGCGAGGCGTGTGGCGGGCGTACGGTCAGACGTGAGGCCGTAGTTTACCCTCCAACGCTTCTGCATCAGTGTGAAGGCGAGGACATTTCCCGCGATGAGGCCCCGCAGGAGCGCCAAGGTCGGGCGCACGCTGTCGGTCCAGAGCCCGGTCGGCCCTCCTCGCTCCACTCGGTCGATCTCCTCGGCGGATAAATCGCCCTTCGTCATGTAGGTCTGCGCAGCCTCTCGGACGGCGGGTGTCTGCTGCGAAATCGGGAATCCAGAAAGACCGGTGTTGCAGATCCGATCAGCCAGCATCTCAAGGATGCTCTCCATCGCGCTGCCCTTCAATACCCTGGTCCTGGGGAAGCTACCGGGCGGAGAGGAGTCATCGTGGATTTCCACGTCGTCAGGAAACTGTCTCCTCACGTCCCGAGACACCGCCTGTACCAAACCAAGAACCTCTTGGATGACCAGCCAGCGCTGCGGGCTGTGGTTCACTGGCTGCTGGAGGCCCATCGTGTAGATTAGCTCGAACTTCACGCTAAAGTTCTCGTCACTCTCGTCAACAATGTCCCTCGCAGTATTAAAAAGATAGTGCCTTGTCATGTTTAGGCTCCTCGCAACCTCCGCCTTTTCAGGAGAGATTGCAAGCTCTGTCCCCATCTGCTGAAGGGATAGGACGTGCTCGGGCTGCACTAGAAGCACACCCCCTTCGCGCCTGCACTCCCCGAGCAGCCTCTGAATAAAGCCTGCTTCGTCCTGGGTGACCTGGACGTCCCGGGAGAATGGCATCTGGTAGATGACTCGGTCGAGGAGTCCCCCAAGCTTGGACGTCAGCATCTGCAGCATCTGCTTTGACTGCGGCTTTGCGACAAAGACGCGTACGAGGTGGGTCCCGTCGGCCAGCGCGGACGCGACGATGGGGACGATGACGGATGACTTTCCTTCGCCCATGTTGAGCTGCATCACCGAGTTCTTCGACCCCGGGGGCGACCTCATGCGCGCGGCGATCTCCTCCTGCACGTCGCGGATTGTAATCCCGCTTTCGACCTCGAGCAGGAGCGAGTCGGGGTACTCCATCGGGTTCCAGTTCGTGTGGCCGGCGTTCAGAAGCTCGTTGGACAGGGCCGCCATGTCGCCCCGGTGGGCAGCGGATACCATCCTCTCGGCTCGCTGTAGCTGGGAGAGCGAGACGCCGTACTGTACGATGCATTGCCTCCACCCGGAAGGGAGACATTCCCATCTGCCCCTCGCAATATTCTGGAGCAAATAAGAGGGGGAGAGCCTCGGACGGAAAGCGGAAAAGGATTGGCCAGGGCTCACTCCATTGGCCTTCTCAGGTGGCGCATCGGTTATGAACAGGGACTCCACATGCGCTTCAAGAGCGCTTCGTATGGCGGAGTATGCTCTCTCGGCCTGGTACTTGCAGATGGCGAGGTAGGGCTTGACCACTCCATGGATGCCCAGAGTTGAAGCGACGCTGCTTTTGTGGTTTCTGGTGCCGAGGGACACGGCGCTCTCGCGGAGGCTTGCGACGTAATCCATCTCAAAGCCCACGTTGGCCATGGAGTCGAGTCGCCGAAGGAGGTCGTCGAGGAGGGCGCCCTGGGAATTCCCGTTTGGAAGCGATGAAGCCTGAGCGGGTTGCTCACGCATGGTCGTGGACTTGGGACTGGCGGGCAGGTCGAACTCGGGCGGTGGGCATAGGAATACTTCCTCTGGGCCGATAAAGCCTTCCCGCTGGTAGTCGACTTCGATGCTGTTCGAGGCGGAGTGCTGAACATCGGAAAGTCCTTGGAGAGAAAAAGGCTCCACTCTGGGAATGAGACTGGAGAGCCGGCCGAGATGCCCCTCAAGCTCGTAGTTGTCGAACCAGGGTACGGTATGGTCGTGAAGCATAGAAATGGCCGTATCCGTCCGAACGTATGTATCCCACTCACTCTTCCTCGCGTGGTACGCCAGCTCCGGCCTCGCGCAAGGCCACGTCTCCGCTGCACAGTCCAGAAACACGCCGAGCGCCTTCTCCCGGTTTTTCCTGTATTCGCCCTCCATTCGTCTCTCCTCATAGTAACCCTTGTTCTCGGAGACCCGGAACTCGGGGCAATTGTTGAACGTGCGGTAAGCGGCGTTGTTGTTGAGCGCCGTGCGGAGGGCGGCCTTCCGGAATTCGTAGCCGCGGTTCGGGATGAACTTTTGGGCCCGGGACGGGTGGACGGAGTCCATGGCCCGCTCGTTCGACATAGATGCCAGGAGCTGGATGATCGGGAGGTTCGCCTTCTCAGAGAAGGCGAGGGTGGCCAGCCAGATGGCGACGTCGGGCTTCTCAATCCTGGGCTGCGTTCGCTCGTTGAGGGCGTCATGGTAGAGGAGGAGGTTTAGGGCAACCATCCCGTGGTGCGTTTCAAAGAGCCAGCGGGCGTCGTACTCGGGCGTGTCCTCGCTTCCGCCGAGGGTGAGGTGGAGCGGCGAGCCGTGGACGGCATACCCGGATGAGTCCACCAGGTATTTCCAGACGTACTCCCTCGGAGAGGAGGGCATCGCGCGAGGTAGGTGCCGGCGCCTATTTAGCAGGTAATCTGCTATTGCATACGCATCACCAGCTTTGCTAGAGCCCTGCCCCACGTCGCGAGAAAGATACTCCTGGTCCTCGTTTGCTGTGTGATCCTCCGCCCCGTACTGGGATACTCGGAACGTCGAAGATCGAATCTCGTCGCGGCGGAGGAGATCCCGCCTGCCGTGCCTTAAATCGAGGTCTTCGCCGTACTCAACCTTGTGAAGGAACGCGCATTCGTCCGCAGCGTCTAATAAGCTAGTAACAGCCCCGTAGAAACCATTATGCTGCGCAAGAAAGCCCAGGTTGGGGGACCAAGTCACGCTCTGCATTTCCTTCATGTGGTCAGGGTAGTAGACCCTCGGGGGCGTGAGGTAGGCGATTTCCTTTAGCATGGCGATGTTCCGCTTGCTAAGCACGGGGAACGACTTGACAGCAGCCGAGCGAAGGATGTCCAGTGCCTTCTCGGTGCCAGTCCGATGGGTCAACGGGTCAGGGAGGCAGAACGAGGTGAGGGCGTGGAGGTAGGAGAGTAAGAGCTTGCTCTCCAGGCTCTCGTTGTCCACAAGCCTCCCCAGTCGGGTATCGACTTCAAAAGAGTGGCAAAGTTCGGCCTCCTCTCTGGAGATCGTAACGCGCATGTGGTTCCGAGTTTGATTGTAGAAGACCGGTCCCTCTGGCAAGATCACTTTCCTGGGCTTCCCTTCCGAGTCACTCTTTAACACTAGCTTGTTCTTCAGCCCTACCAGTGTTCCGATGGTCTGATCCGTGTCGATTTCCATTCCGCGGAACTGACGCGAACGAATGGCGGTGCTCCCCTGATTGATATGGAAAGCGAGCTTGAGCCGGGGGAGCTCGATCTCGAGGAGTGACAGGGACGGGCGGTACACGAGCTCGAGGTGAGGGGCCTCCACGAGCGGTGAGAAGATGGTGTCCATGCGCGCGGCCGTATCGCTCCGTGCGTTCAAAAGTGTGGGCGATACCAAAATGCGGTCGTCTCCCCTGGCCAGCTGCCACAGGCCCTTGCGTTTAGCCCTCAGCACCCAGCTATCGTCTGACGCTATCCAGGGGTCTCCCTGCGGGCGGAACTCGATGGTGTTCGAGTCGGGGTTGTACCAGTGAACATAGTCCGACACGAAGCGGTGCGGGAAACCCTTGAACAGCCTCGGGTCTGCAAAGTCCCATGTCTGGCCGTCTTTCACAGCCCTGACCAGGAGGTCACTCCCCCCTTCGGAGTTCTTGGCCATGCCGAAGTGGAGCTGGTGCTCGGCGTAGCGTTTCTTTCCTGAGAACACCATCCCGGGGACATCACCCGGCATCACCTCGAGAACGGAGCTTCCAAATAGCCTCGCGTACATTGGGTGGGCCTCGTACTCGAACGGTAGGCGGTTCAGCGGGAAACCGTTCACCCGCAGCTCCCCCGTGACGAGACAATAATCGACAGAAAGGCTGTCTCCGCCGCTCTGGGACAAGCTCTCCGTCTGAAGCCAGGAGGAACACCCGTGTCGGCATTCCGGCATGAAAGGCGTGACCCAGCCGTATGCGCTGGGGTTGAAAGCCACCCAGGAGCGTCCAATAGCATCGCTCAGGGCGGGGCTCGAGCCGCGGACAACAGCGCCATGGAGAATGGGGTGTGCGCGGACGCAGAGCTGTTGCCACCTCCAGTACAGGATCGGCTCGGGGCCATTGCTTGGCGGGTAATGTTCCTGAATGGTGATGCAGGTCTCAATGAAGTCGGCGGCGTTGTCTGGGGGCGTGAGCACGTGGGAGAGGACGTCTTCGCCGGTGCTGAAGGTGTCCTGGACGTTGAATGCATCGGCGTGGACCAACGCGGCGCGTGCCACCTTTTCTCGGAACTCGGATTTCTCGCTGCCCGTGGAGCCGTCAACCCGGTCCTTCAACGTCCCGACCCAGGTCATGGCGACCTCCCGCGCGTAAGAGAGGTATCCGAGGGCGTCCCGCTTTAGGTGATCGTTGGCGCTTAGAGACAAGATTCGTCGCGCGATAGTGATGTAACAACCGAGTTCGTCCACGCAACGCCAGTTATCTTCGATCCTCCCAGTCGCGCTCTTCAGGCCATGCAGCATCTTCTCGACAAACACCTCGCTTGAGGCTGGAACGGCGTGGCCTTCGCGGTGCCTGGCCTTTCCCCGAGGTCCAGCCTGGTACATGCAGAGCATCACAGCCCTGCACGTCTCTGTCTTCTTGAAGTCGACAGCGGGAGCGGCTACCTGGAGGAGGATGTTCTGCCACTGGATATGGTGGCCCAGGGGGATGGTGCCAAGAGCCTTGTACTCGGTGAGGGAGACATGGCTGGGGCACTCGGACTGGGTCGCGAGGACGGTGTTGGGGGATGGTCCGTCGGGCGAAGACAGGGGCCTGTAGAGGAACTGCTGCACCGCCCGGGAGGAATATGGAAGCGGGTACGTCATCGACCTCGACAGCTCCTCTATGCCCTCGGAAAGTGAAACCGACCCACTGAAGCGGCCAAGGGCGGAGTCGTAGTATTCCCAGCGAGACGCATTTTCGAAGAGAAGGGCCCCGACGCGGGCGACGGCGGTAAGTTTCTTCGCTTTGTAGTGCGTCTTTACTTGGGGCTTCACCCGCGAGAGTAGCCCAATCCGGGGTGACATACCGGAGCGCAGGCGCGAGCTGTAGTTCCACCTCAGGTGCACATCGCAGTCGAGCGGAAAGCTGCTGTTCGGACCGGGCTTGTCGTCCTTAACGTACGCGCACCGGAGAAGATTCAACCTGACGAAGCTGGTGGCCTCGCGCCAGACGCTGAACCACTTCGGAACGCGCAGCTCGAAGACCACGGTCTTGAGGGCGTGCACGGCGCTCGGGAGGGGCCACTCGTGTATGTGGATCTCCAGGCCCTCGGCGATCTGCTTCTTGTCGCACCTTGTGCAGCTGTTTGGGTGGATGGGGAAAGGCTGCCCGTTTCGCATCTCCATTACAGTGCTGCACGTCATGTTGTTGTACTCCTGCATGAGTCTCGCGTGTTTATTCTTCAGCTCGGTGAATTCCGTTATCTTTTTATCCCTGTCTTCCCAGGCCTTCTTCTCGATCTCGCTTCTCAGAGCCTGGTGCTCCGGTGATCGGTCGAAGTAGGACACGGCGAAGGTATTCGACCTGCCGCTGGACATCCATATATCCTTGTGGAACCCTCTGGCCTGGCGGCCCGCAAGGTACTCCTCAACCTTGGCCAGCCTTTCCATCTGGGATCTGGAGGGCAGAAGAAGGGACTGGAGTCGGCGGGCGTCAATGTCAGGGTCATAGTCGTCCAAGAGGGGACACTCGCTGACAGCGACGCGGTCGCATGCAACCCAGAGCTCCAGCACCCCGAGGACCATGAGCGACCATGCCTCCGGGTTTCCGGCACAATTGTTTCGCACCAAGCTCTCGTAGGACTCCATCGCGCCCCACAGCGATGCGCAGGTGGAGTTGGCGTTGAGAGGCACCTGCTGGAGTTTTGGCTCCAGCCAATCCGACAGGCGAGTGAGCTGCTGGTCGTTGCAGGCGGCGTGTAGCGCAGCACGTTGACTCGCCCCGTGGCCGGACCACTGGGCAATGTCTGTGAATTCAGGAAGCGGGCACGAGGGTGTGAAGTTGGCCTTCCTGGTCATTCCCCGTCGCTTGGACAGGCTGGCGACGAAATTGTCGAGCTGGGGAAGGATTGCGAGCGTGTCCGTCTCGAAGTCGAGGACTTGGAGAGGCTGAAGGTCAATTCCAGACCTCTTACCCTCGGCGGCGCGAACATCGTCCCAGGTCTTCTGGAGAGTGTCGTCGCTTGTAATGTCATGGACCACGCGTCGCATCCACCGTGGCAATGGCTTGTCGAGCTTCAACACGCGACGGGCGATTTTGGCCCTCATGCAGTGGATGATGTCACACCACTCGGTGCGGGATCGGTCGTCCCGGAGGGCGCGCTCCGCCTTGGTCAGGACTTGGGCGGTAAACAGGACCATGAAGTGTTTGAAAAGGGTCCGAGCCTCTGTTGGCTCGAGGCCAGAGCGAAGGAAAACCAAGTGTATGGAAACGCGGACGAGCAACCACATGGGGGATCTCCGCCATGGTGCCTTACAATCTTTCCACAAGACGTCGTCGCGAGTGTTCTTGCGGATGCTCGTCACCTTGGCGGCCTCGCCGAGGGGCAGCATGAACGCCGTGAGGAGCTCCGTCACGATCTTCGGGTGGGCTGTGTCTCGGTCCTCATCATGTTGCCGCCCATCCTTCTTGCGGGGAGGGAGCGTTCCCGGGGCGGTCTGCGAGCTCATCTTGTCGAGGGTCTGGGATAAGGTGTTGATGACGGAAGGGCTGAGCTTGGCAAGCGGGATGTTGAGGGCGACGCCCGGGAATTGGCGGCGCAGGCGACCAGTGGTTCCGATGACGAGGCCGCTCTGGGGAGAAAGCTCAAATATCTCGAGGCGCATGGAGTCCTCGTGACGGTACGCGAGGATGCCGGCGTTCTGGTAGCTGACCTTGAGAGAGATGGCATGCATGCCGCCTACACCACCAACGAGGTCAGTCCACCACATCCCCAGATAAAAGGCTCAAAATATTTACCTGAGTTGCTGAGCTGGCTGAGCTCGGTCTTAAGCCGCTCCGCGTTTATCGTCGCGTTGCCCTCGATGGGGGAGAACTGGTGCACTCCGAGCAGCCTCTCCATAGAGCACCTGGCCGCGTCGATGGCGGCCAGGTGCGTCTCGGGAGAACCGGCATCTTGGGCGGATTCGAAATAGCGTAGGGTTCTGAGGGATTTCAGGGCTCGCTTGACGACGAGCCGTTCGAACTGGCCGGTGTTGTCGGCTTCCTGCGGTAGCTTGGGCGGTAGGAACACATGGTTCACGAGGAACATGGAGTCGTGGGAGTCCGACGATGAGGAGGCCATGGCGAACGACTCGATACCGTGGTGTGATACTGGAATGAGGATGAGGTTGAGGGGATGAGGATTTGGAAAATGAGGGTTTGAAAAATGATGGTTTATGTGTTGGGGAAGGTGGTCGGAGAATGGGTGTGGCTGTGAGGATTCGATGTTGGTTGGGAACGCGAAAACGCGGGTGGGTGTTTTTTTTCTTTTCGAAATGTAAAAACCCCCGCAAAGGGACTGAACGAATGGGAAGGAGCTGTTGGTGTCTAGAAGTCGGCAGGCAGGAAGGTGGCGCCTCTGTTTGCTGCAAGATAAGGCAAACTCGATGGCCATGGTTGGTGGGCGGAGTCTTTCTTGGACGCGAATAACGCGATTTTGGAGACAAGGCGTCCGCCCCCTCTTTACAGACTCCAGGTTTCCTTCTTTGAGCTCTTGGGGCCCCAGCTGTGTGGCATCCCTTGGCAGCCTGTCTATCTTCTTGGGTTCCCCTCCTTCTCGCTCTTCACTTTTTTTCCCAAAGGGCCTCGGGCTTTTGATTTCGGTGATCTCTTCCAGTAAGGGAAGGAGTGCCCCGGCGGCTTGTACGACCTCCTTTTCTTTCGCCTGGCAGGCATGCTTCTGCCTGGGCACTTGCAAACAATTTATCATTTCCAACCACATCTTCCCGATGTCAAAGCAGGATATACCTGCACTGTAGCAAATTAAATTCCCTACTAGGCTTTTACGCCCTTTGGACGCTCAAATGAGCCAGCGCCGACCATGGTCTCCGAAGATTCGCGCTAACTGGGGGTTGGTTGATTACTCGGTGCCTGTGCGTTTTCTGGGCATTTAAACCTTGCAGCGTGGTGGGGATGACTGGCGAAACCTAATTTGGACACGAAATTGAAGTCAGCTGCAAACCGAAGCCATGACCAATCGCTGTGAACACATCAAAATGCGAGTCTGGCTTAAGAATTTCTGGCCTTTCTCAACGGGGCTCTCCGGCCACGTATCCAACCACGGCCTTCCCCAACTAGATATCGATGAAGGAAAGTCCACATCCAGAAGCACAACCCGCCTCTTTCCGCCCGATATGCTGAGGCATCCTCGTCATATTATTTCTCTCTACCAATGACGACCAACGGCCCCGACGCACTCAACAGCGCATCCAGCGGCGCGCAACTCGTAGGCACCATCGAATTCCCGGTGTCTACACACTCCATCTCGAGCTCCCGGCTCGCGGACCAGTGGTACGCGTCGTCAACCCCGCCGCACGGCCACGACTGCTCGACGCCCAGCTCGAACGTCTTCGTGTAGAATGTCACATTGGCAGCCGGCAGCCACCGCCATTCCTGGGTTGAAACACCGTCTTCTCCATCAACGAGGTCGAACCACCCCGTGACGCAGCCGTGCTCGTAGTTGCCGTCCTTTAGCACGTCCCCTGCACTGTCGAGTAAGATGCCCTGGTCGGCTGCGCTGATGTCGTCACTATTCAGGTAGCACAATGTCCGAGACTCGTCGTTCAGGTTCCTCAGCTCGACCCGCACGCTCACGGGCTTGTACGGCGAGTCCTCGGGCTGCGGAGT
Source organism: Sordariomycetes sp. S4602 (assembly GCA_023628835.1). NCBI lineage: Eukaryota > Fungi > Ascomycota > Sordariomycetes > Sordariomycetes sp. S4602. Next base: position 134,948 of record JAMAJV010000024.1, on the reverse strand, counting down.
GGGCGGGCCGTAGCCCATCTGAAGAACCTGCCACCCGTCGAGTTCCTCCGTCGGTCGTTCACAGTCCTCCTCCTTACGGATACCCCAGGTATCGCTGTCGTCGGCCGTGTCGCCCCTGGTTACTGTCGCCGGGCCGAGGAAAAGAGGCGCCTCGCCGACGAGGTACAGAGTATCCGGGGAACAGGCCGTTGGCTCTCCCTCTCGGCCACCAGCGCAGTTATAGTTGAACGAACCTGTGGCTTTTCCAGTGTAATTTACCCTGCTTCTAGTCAGTCTTCATTATCATCAACTGCCACCCTATGCGTGTCCATACGGTTCAATGGCGGCGTGGCACGTCCACTGCTGCTTAATGCTCAATTCCCCAGTCAGAACGTCAAGCGCGACCTCTGTCACGGACTGATCTGGCAACCACTGTGACTCCTCAATACTGTCGTATTTTCCAGCCCAGGCTGTGACGCACAGCCCGTCGCTGTTGTCAAGGGTAATAGCCGCCTCTGCCTCCGCCTCCGTAACATTCCTAGAGAGGTCACAGAGGATCCGCGACCCGTCGGCAGTGTTTTGGACGTCGATATTAGCGGTGGCAACCCAGGATCTCTCCTCCGGAGACTGGTACCGGAGATGGAGTATCTCCCACCCAGGGTGGTAGGTTGTCGACGTCTTGTTGCAGTTAGGCCAGTCCGGACCAGGGCTCTGAGCTCCCACAGTAGCGAGGAGGCAGGAGAAGGCGAGGAGGGCGCGCGAGTCCATTTCTCTTGGGGCTTCCGGGTAAGAGTGGTAGAAAGTGGTAGTCCAACCGAGAAATAATCGGGACTCGAAAATCGGCGAACCCGGGAAAAGGCACTACATTTAAGTAGTATTACATCCCGCACAAATTAGAATCCGCCCGCTACACGAATCCTACCGGAGCCCGAACCCGTTTACCCCGCGAGCGGAGGACCTATGTATATTGAGTCGTATGCAGGTCGCTTAGAAGCTGCGATAAACGTGTTGCTCTAATTACTCCGAGGCTATATATATCGCATATAATCTCGCTAAGATAATATAAGCAGGCGTAGATTAAAACTGTCCCAATGGAGAGGTCACAATACACACCCTCTTCTCTTATTAATGGGCCCATACACGCAGCACGAGATATCCCTAGAACAATCCATGGGAAGAGTGGGTTGAGGGGTATAGATATAAAGGCTGTGCTCCCACTCGGACGTATGTTTAGGTAGAGACTGCTAATGAGCACAATACTTCGAGATTCCCCCCAGTTACAATACGCGAGAAGGTTTCGATACACACCAGCCATTTGCCAGTGGGATATGCTCCCTCTAAATTTCGACTTATTTAAACCCATAGGAGACGCCTTACGGCTGGTTCAGGTAGAAACAGCAAAGTCAAATATCAAAACAACTCCTGACTTGCATCCGATTGCAACCCTCGAAGACGTGGAGACAAAGCACGTAGCGCTGAATTCGATAGGGAGGAAAAGAAATCGCTCAGAGTCCCTCATAATCCATCTGCCATCTGAGCTCAACCCGTATCCTCGGCGATGGACCCCCTCAGCCGACTCGCCATTGACAGGATTCTTACCCGCCAGGACTCCAAGGCTTATATCCCCAATCTCCGTCTTCAGTTGCGGACCTCCCTCATCGAAAGCGAGATTCATCACAGCTCTTCCCATCTGGAATGTCCAGAGACACTCGGAGTCGTGAACACGCCATACCTGGATCGTCCGGTCATCGGAAACTGCTAGTTGGCGAGAGTCGCGGGAAAATCCAAGAGCTCTAACGCCGTTCCCGCGGCGAGTGAGCGTCGTTGAACAATTTCCTGTGGCGGTGCTCAATATATGTATAGACGAACCGGAGTCATCGACGGACGCTATCGACATCTCGTCGTGCGAGAAAGCAACTAGCCCACGAGCGCTCCGTACCAGCACAGACTTTCCACTTCTCCAGTCCAAGATGCAAACTGTGTCTCTGGACCAAATCGCCACAAGCCTGTCTCCCCACGAGAAAATGGCGCCCTCGATCGTGCCCTCACACCACTTGCCCACTCGTGGGGCAGGCTTCGACAAGTCCCAGATCTCAAGGTTCTTATATTGTCTCGAAACGGCCAGGAGCTGCAAGTTGTGGGAGATGGCCAACGGTCGGATGTTGTCAAATACCTTGATCGGGTTTCCACTAGTCTTCCCGGTTGATGTATCTATCATTTTGATAGTACAATCTTCGGAGGGCCAGGCTAGAAGTTTTGAATCGTGCGAGAAGCTGGTGCTGTAGTTAAACCATTTGTCGTATTGGCCATGAAGCGTGTTGAAGCATCGCCCGGTGTCAACATGGAAGAATTTGACAGACTGATCGGATGAGGTGGATATCACGACATCACCCGCCGGACTAACTCTGAGCGAATCCACAGACTTGGTGTGGGAGTTGGCATTCTCTGAGGTGTCCTCCACTGATAAAGACAACCCTCGTAGAATCCTCTTTGCAGACGAGAAAATTGACATGGGTGACGCCCGTGACTGGCCCGAGGGAAATGTGACGCTGCCTGTCGGAGATGCGGGTGTTCCCGCTTCCCATATATTAATCGTGCTGCTACCCGATACGGAGAAGAGCAGCCGCCAGTCGCTTGAAAGAGTGAAAGACGATATAGGCGTGCCTTTACCATGGTCGACACTCCAAATAACTCTCCTAGCCGACAAGTCCCATATGTCCACAGAGGTCCAACCCGAAGTAGACGCGAGAAACCTGGAGCCCGGGCTGAAGGTGATTTGTTGCTGTCTGTGCGAGGCCCGGAGTTTCACGTTCAACCCTCTGGCCGTTGAACTGTGCACATGGATGATGTAACGGCCGTCATAAGCGCTATTTGACGTAAAACCGAGCATCGAGTCGTGGTCAGAGAAGGTCAGAACGTCTACCCTGTCTCCATTGCCTCGGTATGATCGAAGGGATTCGCCTGTTGTCATGCTGCGGACCACAACCGTGTCCGACTCCTTCTTCGACACAACGGCGAAGCATGTTCTATCCGGAGAAAAGGCAATAGCTTCGGTGTCACGCCACGAGCTTTTAAACGTGCACTTCCACTGATCCGAAAACCTGCTCCATATCACAACGTGGTCGCTATATGAGCCTGAAACGAGCGACGTCGAATCTCGAGAGAACGCCACCCAGGTAGTGTTGACTGAGTTCAACCCCCTTTTGAACCCCAGGAACTTGTGTAAACGCCTCCCCGAGTCGAGGGACCAAATTCGAATGGTTGCGTCGTCTGAAACGGAGGCCAAAAGCTTCGAATCGCGTGAAATGGCGATGGAGCTGACGGAATCCCAGTCTCCCCTGAGCTCATGCACGCAGCAGGCGGCTTCTACGTCCCACACCTTTATGGCGCGATTTATGGACGGAACGGGTAGCGTATGACCTGTGATTGTGTCCCATGCTATGTTCACGGCGACCCTTGAGGCAAGAAGCTTCGAGTTGGGGCTGAAGACGATGTCGGTGACCAATCTGTGCTCCATGGTGTGGAGACATCTACTCGTCTCTGGGTCCCACACTCCGATGGTGCTTCCCCCACTCGATGCCAGAAGGACTGAATTGGGGGAGACATGCACTTTCTTTACAGTGTCAGGAGCCTTTAGTGACTGGACTTTAGGTCCCGAGCCAGGCAGCTTGGTCTTGAGCCATTTCGGTTTCTGCTCCTCGAAGGCTTTCGTCACTGCTGTATCCGGCGATGTGAACACGAGCGCTGAGGTGTATAGTTGAAGAGGATTTTCCTCAGTTGATCCTATGTAGTGGCGCGTGAATCTTCGCGCATCATGCACAAAACGTTGCAGGTCGCTACATCCATGATCTCGCTGCTGCAATATCCAATAAACCGGTGTTAGCGTACGAGCCCTGCGACGCAAGAGACGTATTTACCCAGGGGGGGATGTTTGTACCTTTAAAATCCTGTCAAGACTGTTGATGACAAGAATGGCGTCGTGAGTGAGTCTGATCAAGGAGAGGACTTCGAGCCAGTGGAGAAGGTGCTGTCGCAGGAAGGCATAGATGGGACCGTCGTTCTGTAGATAGGCAGTTCTCTCAGATGAATCGGCAGTTTCAAGATGGGAGGCCCAAAATCGGCAAGAGTATTGCAAGTTTACAGAAATGTGCTGTTTCACGACACCCCGGTCCACTTTGTTGGCGTTAAGAGCAGGATCCCGCAAGTTGCAGATGTCTCTTCGGAGCGCGCGGTTATCGTTAGCCGTCAGGGCATCGAAGGTCCGATCGAACATGTGGTCATGGGCGACATCGGGGGAGATTCGGAAGTCTCCGTGCGCCTCTTCCACCAGAAACGACCGGAAGCTCCCGTGGAACACTTCGACAGGCTCTTCCGGGGAATCTGGCACGATCAGGACGGACCGCAGGCCGTATAGACGGTGCTTTACGAGCTGGGACTTTAGCTCTGGGCAGAACCGGCTGAGGCCCTCCAGCGAAAGTGGGACGAAGAGGGCGATGACGACTTCGAGCACATGCCGAAGCTGCCGGATCAATATCCCCCTGTCGGGGCCCTTTACGGCATTCTTCAGGATCTCGAGGTACAGCGCATTAAGACCTTCACATTTCCAATCGTCCAAAACTGTCTCTAGTCGATCTTCAGGAAGCGTAGAGAGGTTTCCGATATCCTCCCCACCATCGATGAATCTGCAGGCGAGTTTTGCCCAAAGAAAAACACCGGCGCTTTTCTTTGCAAGTCTCGCGACGGCTTCCTCGTTGATAAAGTCCGTGGACGAGTACCCCTCTAGACGCGCCTTCGTCACCTCGAGGTCATAGCGGATCATGGCTGAGATGTCCGCGTCCACCGTCAGGGCCGAGGCCGAGTCTAGATCGAAGCGGCGCGGCGCCTGGGTTAGGACACGGAACCCACTGTCAACCAAAGTGCTGGGCTTGCTGGTAACGAGGACACGCAGCCTGCCTCCGAGCCTAGAACCCTCCAGTGACTGCAGAAGTGAGAGTACTGGGCTGACTTTGGCGCATTCATCCAGTGCATCCACGACGAGGACCAATGTTAGGTCGCTCGACCGGAGGGGCCCAACCACAAGATTCTCCCACTGATTGGAGAGACCCCGTTCCGGCAGCGCTAGGTCCGGGTCCTCCTTGAGTGCTGATGAGATTATCCGCGCGAAGCCGGGGATATACCTTGCCAGTTGATAGGCGATGCTCGTTACGAAGAGGGACGCCTCGTCTGCCCTGCGGTAACTGAGTGAGAAGAAGTATGTGGCTCCCAGACGGTTGTCGGCGTATAGCCGAGAGCATATCGTTCGTGCTATCGCCGACTTGCCAACGCCGGCTCTGGCGATAATCCACCCAACATGCTCTCCGTCCGGATCATCTATCCACTCCATAATGTCGTGGAGTACCTGCTCCCTGGTCCCCTCCATGCACACGCCCTTGGCCTCGTTCACCCGGGAGTCGAATTCCGCCTCGGGCGAGTGCGGCAGATTCGGTACCAAGGCCATATTCGGTATCGGCACTCGTCCCGCCAGTAGCTTCCTGACCTTTTGCTCAGCAATGCCACGGCAGCGCAGGCAGTCATGCTGGTCCGACCCTTCCTCGCACCAGATTAGATCCCACAGTCGCAGATACCGATAGCCGAGGACTGGGTCTTCGCTCATGCCGGCGAAGAGCTTGACGACGCCGTCCCTCGTGGCAACGTCCCTGAGGATCGCCTTGTCCCTCCGCAAGGGCTTTTGCATGGCGAACTCGATCAGGAGCGCAGCGATGGCCGCGGCACCGGGCGCTGCAAAGGACGTTCCGGTTTGTTTCGTGCCGGACGACTTTTCACGGTCTGCCTCTGGGTCCGACGTCTGGATCGCCTCACCTAGCGTCATGAAGTTGAAGTCGTCCTCGTTCGGCGGCGGGTTGAACTTGGAGGGGTTTCCATAGCCGTCAGACGCATTGATGCAAATTACCTGAGGCATTCGTGCCGGGAAAGGGATGCGATCTCCAGCTCCCCTATTTGCGCCGTCATTTGAAGCCGCGGCGAATATGATCACATTCTGCTCGGCAGCGTTCAGGATGGCACTTTCAACGCTGGCGTGCGGTTCACTCAGGCCCCATGACATGGTGATGATGTGAACGTTCCATTGTTCAACAGAATGCAAGATGGCCTGGGATACATGTCCATGAGTACTAGCATATACGAGAAGTATCCAGGAAACGATGTTATCTTTCTCACCTTTGCGGCGCTGACGGGATTGACTTCGGATTCATTCGATCGTACAACCTTGGCAATGTAAAGATCCGCCCTCGGGCAGAGTCTCAGAATCCAGCGTGCTATGTGACTGCCGTGCCGAGAGGACTCCTCATCCATGGCACCATCGTCCCTCTCGTGGGACCCGGTTTCATCATTCCCCAAGAACGTTTCCCGATCCTTGATCCTTGCGAGGAGCTCTTTCGGTATGTGTTGTAGGTTTATCCCCGTGTCAAGAATCGCCACCCTGGCCCGGTCACGAGGGCCTGAATAACCTCTCAAGGGCCGACCTGAGTTTCCGAATTTCTTCAGCCACTGATTCACCCCAGCAACGTCTATCGAAGACGAGTGGGACCCGTGGTCAGGGTTTTTGTCCCCGAGGCTGCGAGTCGCGGATGCCGCCATCTCCAAGTGATCCCGGAGACCCAGGGTGTGAATCGACGCTGCCTGAGACGGGCCAGGAATGCCGAGGCTCTTCACAGTCCAGTTGGGTTTGTCAAAGTGATGGGACGGGCAGTCAATGGCTGAAACAGCATAAATCACCCGCTAAGTTATTCACGACTCCACGATAAGGAGGCCCATTAACCCCGCACGAATCGAGCTGGGCGCTTCCAGAGGCATGAACCAAACGCCATTGGACGGCCTTCGACCGCCTGCCTAATTATCTCAGCTCGATTTCGCCCACGTGACATATTTTGCGGCTGAGACTGCGCTTTGAAATGGTGCCGTTTTGAAATGGTGCTCTTGGGAGTTATCACAGCAGTACGGCCAGAAGTGATTCCCCCGCAAGCCAACAAACTCTCGAAGGAAGAAAGATGAAGTCGTACTTCGCCGCCCCAAACCTTACCTGCCACCCCGACGGACCTGTGGCCCTGGGCAGCATCATCACTGACCCGCAGGATCCGGAACACTCCCTGAACCCGAAGCGAGTAGCTATACCGAATGGCGACATCTTCGTCGTAGACCAGGACGACTATGAGGAAGAGGTGAAGGAGAAGAGTACGACAAAGGCTAGCTTTTGGCTCAAGTTTCTCGAATGGATGGGCTTCGAGGTTAGCGGCGAGAGAGAGGACGACTTCTTCCGCGTCACGAAATTCGACAAACTCGAGACGCGCACCTTCCTGCCTTCTACCGACTATATCACGACCAGCCTCACAGAGCCAGACGTTCAGAGCTTTCTTGTTCGAGACGGCGAGGAGACTTTGGTCTACATGATCACGGGGGTCAAGATCGCGCATGGCGTCGACTTCATGGAGAAGCTGGGAAAGAGGAGCGAGGGGAAGCTGTCTGCCAACGCCGACGGAAACGTCGCGGAGCTTCCGCTCGGCGGGAAGGCATCTGCCGAACGCTCGACCGGGGATGAGCGGTCGTCGCATTTCAAGATTACAAAGACCCCCGTCGTCTTTGCTTATCGACTGCAGCAGATTCGATATAGGAAGGGGGTGTCGCCCACCCACGAGCCGTATCGAACGGGGGCGCTCTATGGGATTGGAGACCGAGACGGCGGCGGAGCGGAGGACGGAGTCAACGGGGAGAAGGGTGCTGCGGCTATCGTCTTTCTTGGCCTTGACGAGGACGACGTGACGGCGGACGACGTGGGTCTTGAGTCGGTTGAGCTGGATGATGGGGTTGGCGGACGGGGCGGACGCGGTAGCGGTGATAGCGAGGACAGCTTGTGCGAGTTTATTCCACCTCTCACGAAGGTCTGAGTATGGCGAATTATAAGGATATATGCAATCTTACTCATGGACTCGTGTATCGTTGCCGCTTTCAACCCCATAATCTAGGCCGCCTACGCGTTCCCCTCCACCGCGGCCTTGGCCCATCTCGACAGGCCAAGGAGGTGCTGGGCGAGCCGCATCCTCCCATGCGGGTCCGTCAGCTTGAACCACTTGGTGGAGCTGATCACCATGAATGACGACTCGTCGACGACCCGGTCCAGCAGAGAGAGGTCCTCAAAGGTCCTGGTGTACAAGTCCGTGATCTTTGCGTGGAAGAACTTCACGTACACCCCAGCAGGCAGGATCGTCACGAAGCTGTGGAGAACAGACCATACATTAGCAAGTGACTGAATAGGGAACATGGATATCCGACGTACTCTGTCTTGGAGACTATCCCCCTCCTGTTCGCATGAAGCGACTGCGCGAGCGACTCACCCACGATCTGCGCCAGGACCTTGTCCGAGACGGCGGGCGCCCCGTTCACGATCTTGTCCAGATCCCTCTTCCCCTCCACGATGGCCGCGTTGCGGTGGGAGCCGCCCGCCTTGTCAAACAGGCGCAGGCCGCCGTCGTCGACCGCCAGGATGCGGAGCGCGCGGCGGAGTGTGATGCCGCCGTACGAGTCCCGCGTGTCGCGCACGGTGAGGACGAACCTAGGGTGCGGGGTCTGGTCCGAGAGGACGCAGCGGGCGAAGGCCTTGAGGAGGCTGAGGGTGGCCTCCTCGCACGGCGCGGCGGGGTTGCTCTCGGTGTATCTAACACTTCCGGAGCTCGTGGACAGCTCCGAGGAGGAGCGCTCGCGGCCAGTCCCGTCCGATGTGCCGTTGCCATCTGACATGTTCTCGTCATTCAGCGTCTCATCACCGCTTGACATGTCGTCGTCGTCGTCATCGTTGCCGTTGTTGTCGTCGGAGGCTTCGTTTCCGTTGGATGTGTTGGTACGCTCAGTTGTCTCGTTGCCGTCGGACTCTCCGTTGCCACTCGAGATATCGCTGTCGTCGGACTGATTGCCGCCATTGGAAGCGCCGTTACCGTTCAACTCGGCGCCATCCTGCTCCCTCTGGTCGGTCATTTGGCGGGTCCGGCGGGGCGAGTAGCCGGGGTCGTTCCGAACACAAAGGGGCTCGAACGCGGCCCAGGCGACAGCGACGAGAGGGTTTTCCACTTTCTTCACCATCTCCGGCTCGGGGATCTTGATGACCTCGGAAAACAGCCCGCAGCCTCTGGGTCCGTCAACGAGCTCGCGGATGGTGGCACTTGCCATCAAGGCGGGCGCGTCCGGGAGGTGGCGCTCGAGCAGCGGAAGGACCGACTGCGGCTTCTCGCACAGGACGCGGCAGGCGAAGAGGGCGGGCCTACTCCAGCTGCTTACCGGAACCTTCTTCTTGTGGAATTTAACGAAGTTCTCTTCGTTGGCGGCTTGGGTTATAAAGGCGCCGATGCTGCGGACGTCCTTGTAGTAGGTGGGCGGCGTCTTGGTTGCCATGGTGCTTCGAGTGACGCGTGTCGCGTGATGTTCTCGGGTCCAGAGGTTCCTTGGCCTCCCTGGACAATTGACCGGCGGGACGGGAAGGAGCTGTTATGCGTTCGCCGGGGAGGTCGTTTTTGTGCTGGGAATCCTTGCCTGGAGCTGCTTGAAATTGTGGGGACCGCGCTCCAGCTCCGGCTCCAAATTGGGAAATCGCGGGGCGCACCTCCGGACACTCGGAAGCTCCAGTGCCCCACCATCCCGAAATGGAAGGTACCAAGTACCCACACGCCAACTTCACCTCCAGTCCGCGGCGCGCTGTTCCTCCAACCTTCACACTCCACCAGCCGCCTTCTCCTCCCAACCAGCATCTCTTCCCAGCCAGAAATCATCGTCGCGGCCAGCATGGAACACGACCCGAGGGAAACACGGCTCCAACGGCGCCACGTCCAACACCCAGCGCGCTGGACGGGCGAGCAACCCAAGCTCCTCCGGTTCTCCTTCCCGCCGTGCCCGACACCCGCGCCCACCCCCGAAGAAGCTCCCCCGTGTGCTGGGAAATTCGGTACCAACGTTGACCGACAAGACTTGCTATCGCACCGCTGGCCCGACCGCAACATGGCCATCGCATCGCTCTTCAAAGTCCCACGGCGTCGGCAGCCACCCAGGTATGTCCGCTCGCATGCAACATCGTGATCTCCGCTAATTTCCTGCCTACTCCCGCGGCAGATGGAGAATTTCTCTCTGGTTTGGGAAGAGGAGACGATACCTCAATTTCGTCGTCATTTCCAAGCGGAGCCACGACAGCCAGGGAGGTCGCCTACTGGCATACGCGGACGGAGCGCAGATCCGCCAACAACGACAACTCGCGAGGCCCCGCCGCCAGCGAGAATCGATGAAGCTCGACGACAACCAGCCGCTCATCACGGCTCTCCTAATAGCCGTCGCCCAGGCCCAGGGCGAAGGGATGAGGTCCCCTTTCGTCAATGTTAGTTCACTCGTCCACCCTACCTTAACTTTCTGCTGCTAACGAACGTGTCCTTGTAGTCTTCGGTTTTATTCACCCCGAACCCAATAGATGGCCCCTCAACGGATCTCAAGGAGATACACCTCTACACTGCCAGGATCCCGCGCGCCTTGCTCGACTTTTTCAAGAGACCCATGGCCATCCTTCCTGCATACGACCTCATATCGGTGTCGTGTGTTTCGATACCCGTGGAGCCCGTGGAGTCGCTCCGCAAGCGAACCTTCCTCGCGATGGGACAAGGGTGCTAGGTGTTCTGAGCAGGGTGTCTCGGAGCTGTGACGGCAAGGGAAAAGGGGGTCGGCGTGAGTCAAGGCCACGGGGAAGATGGATGGAAGCACTGGGGTCTTGAACGGCCTGGAGCTTTAGAAGCCCGCAGCTCAGTACGACCCACCGAGAAACTGGAGGCACAAACCTGGGCTACGGTTTTGGAAAGGTGGGAAACCTTCTGTATCCGGTGAATATGGTACCGAGTGGGTACGGAACAACGGATGGGGTTCCAGTCCGCCGTGGAGTCGTGAGGGAATCGCGTTTGTGTTAGACCCGTAGTCTACACGCTTATTAATGCGAGATGCCTTTGATCGAAGCACCTGTTACTATTCATACGAATCATGGATTGTGGTGTTCACGAGCTGCCTCTTCCATGCAAGTTGGCGACCATGTTAGACAAAGAAGAAGTCGTTTTACAGCGCAATTGAAACTAATGAACTAGATATGATACGCTTCCGAATCCACCCTCGCGGCCCATTCATGGCAGTTTAGCATCGATCATGTATGACACCGGGTGTGACTTTTGGTCTAACGGGGCTGCCTCAGGAGGTATTCGGCCCACTGGGACAGGCCAAGAATGCACGTACTGGGCTTTCCGTACCTGCAGGGATCCAGGGTGCAAGATCAAAACCTTATTATGTGGGGCAGGCGCGGACCAGCTCCAATCATTCCACCTTCCAGCATCCACCCCACGACACGACTTCCACCTGACGAACTCCAAACGCGGCTTCGCTTCGAGCTTTCTTCCACCCCAACCACCTCCAACCAACCGCGGCCATGGCCGCCACAACATCGCACGATGCCGCCCAGAGAAGCCGCCTCCAAAGGCGATATCTCGATACCCCAGCCCGCTGGACGGACGACCAGCCCAACTTCCTTCGCTTCTCCTTCCCCTCCAACCCGACGCCCGCTGTCGACCCAGAGAAACCCCCGAGCCCGAGCCCGAGCCAGCCAGATCTCTCGAGGGTTCGAGAGAGTTTGGTATCGCGCGACTGGGGCCTGCGTAACAGGGCCATCGCGAGCCTCTTTTCCGTCCCCGCGAATGCCCAGATGCGAAGGTACGAGCACATTCAGTTCGTCGGTCCGCTAGTTACAGCTTGCTAATCTCTTGCGTCTTCGATTTGACAGTAAAAGCATCGCGCTCGTGTACAAGCGCCGCCGGATACCCGTCGGCTGCGTTGTCATTCCCGGGCCCGAACGCGACGGCGAGGAAACATCCTTCGCCTACGCCGATGAGAGGCAAATCATTTACCAGAAGAACGTCGCCACTGATTTCCACGAGCGAAAGGCCGTGAATCGCAAGCGCCACGACCCATACATCGCCGCGCTCCTCATCGCTGTCGCCCAAGCCCGCGATGGCCGAAAGACGAGTCCCCACGTCACTGTCAGTTTCCCCCGAGTGCCTCACGCTCGAATTCTTCGCTAACCGTTGTTTCAGGCTTCCGTCTTGTTTACTCCGAATTCAATTGATCCAACCCTGAGCGGGCGCGTCGAGCACATCCACCTATACAGCGCGAGGATCCCGCGCCCCCTTCTCAGCTACCTCCGGCGGCCCACGCTTATCCTCCCCGCGTACGATCCCGTCTCCGTCACCTGCGTTTCGATACCCGTGGAGCCTGCGGAGTCGCTCCGCAAGCGAATATTCCTCGCGATTCCCGCCGACGCACGAGATTGCACCACTGAGTCTGGTGGGGAGCGATGCCCGCCGACGCACGAGATTGCACCACTGAGTCTGGTGGGGAATGATCGGACACAGCTGACAAGTAGAGGTGGCGAACCTGGAGTGATCAACAGAAGCAAACTTCCGGGCCGCATTGCTACGGGCGTTGACCGAAACAAGAGCGGCGATCGTCAGCCCAGAGCCCATAAAGTACAACGTACTGCGGCCCCCGCCCTCTGGAAGCCTTTTTAACGTAGCCACAGCCCGAGGGCCTTTACGAACGAAACAGATCGCTAGCTTTGCCGGTGCCGTCGCAGGACAGTGCCCGGGAATTCCATAAAGTCGCGTTTTCTTTTCCCTTTAGCATGGGCAGCGGGGCGAGGAGTCCTGACGATGTACGATAGCTGGTTCTTCCAGGGGACTTTGGGCAAGGTTACATTGATGGAGTTTGGTGACGGAACATGCACGGAGAGGAATGTCTCGCGCGGTTCTTACCGCTCCCGAGTACTGGAGGCTCGTTTAGGTGCGGGGCCACCCATGCATGGTTAAATTGCAGTCACGAATTCCATGTTCGCGCGGAAATATCAATTGAAGCTGCACAATGTGTCTCCGTACCCCTCCCCAAGCGAGATGTCAAACTCAATAATGGTGCTTGGCGTGGGGGTTTTCCGGACAAGGCCAGTTCTGGCAAAATGCAAGGCAAACATTCAGCGAAGCGGCGTCCACCTGCGAGGCGGCCATCATAAAACTTCAGTTGAAACAAGACGTTCAAGAGAACTGCCAGAACTATCCCAGGGTATCATAACCTCGTGTAAACTCCGAACGAGATTGTCCCAACGCCATCCCAAATCCCAGAGACAAACCGTCCCGCGACATCGTAAAGACGCCCTTTCGCGTCAACGCCATTCCGAATCCTACATGCACGCCCTTGTCATTCACTCAAGCTCGCGAGCCCCCTTCTCCTGCCTCTCCTCCTCTTCTTCTTCCGACGACGACGATCTAGGACTGGCGAGGGCTCCATCGCCCTGCCTCGCCTCCGAGGCGGCCGTAGACTTGCTCGCCTGTCGCATGACCTCCTCCCCCTCGTCATCCGGCCCTAGCTCCCCCGCGCCCCGGGTCTTGGCCACCGCGAGCCCGCCCGCCCCCTTGTCGTCCGCGGGCCCGACGTGGCGCGAAAAGGTCCAGACCAGGAGCCGCATCCAGGCGTCCGGGTCGGGGGCGCCCGCGCCGTCGAGGTACCGCACGTGTTCGCAGACGGAGACGCGGAGCTCCACGGCGTCCGGGGCAGAGGCCGGGCGGACCAGGGCGCCCTGGACGACGCGCGCGTACTCGTCGGTGAAGTTGATGAGGAGAACCTGGAGGGGCACACCACCGTCGGTTAGCGCTTGGAATGTCTGGAAAGACGCGGCGCGGGGAACGGGGGGGATTTCTTACCGTGGGTAGTCCTGCGTTGGGGTAGTGGCGTAGCACGGCCTCGCGCCTTTCGGCTTGGGACATCAGGCGGATGAGCATGACGTGGAGCTCCGCCTTGGACACGGCGTCGCGCCCCCCGCCGGCCGCGAACTCCTCGCTGATACTCGAGCTCATCACCAGCCCGTAGAACTTGTGCGGGGAGCGGAACCCGCTAAAGGTCTTCCATACCAGCTCCCCGTCCTCGTCGCGGTAACCTTTGTCCAGCTCGCGGTCCCAGCGGTTGAAGTGTATGTTGAGACTATGGGAGAGGGTCGGAAATGTTAGCAAAGAGTTGAAAAGTGTTGTATTCGCCCCGGGCGCCGGGTGTTGAGAGTGGAAGGGAAGGGGGGTAAAGGGGACCAAGTATACATACCCAGTGACTACGGGGCTGGGGTAGTACATCCCTAGGGCCATGCCGGGGTTGTGCTGCAGGATGGAGTCCATGTGTTCTTCCCAGAACCCGATCCCCGAGGCGCCAAGAAGCTCCTCGCAGGACCTCGCAAAGAGCGCGCCCCAGCAGAATCCCGGGAGGATCTCGTGCCGGTGCCGCGCCAGCCCGGGCGGGAGGGCCGTGGGCATAATCACCGGGTCGACCGCCTTGCGCCGGTAGCTGTAGAAGTAGGCCGAGGCGCGCGTCGCGAACGCGTCCGGGCTGAGGAGAGGGGCGACGCGGGGATTTCCGTCGGGGCTGTCGGAGAGCACCAGCCGCAGGTCGTTGAAGCCGAGGGAGGAGAGATCCCTGAGGGGGACGTCGTCGTCGGTATTCCAGTGGACACGCGAAATGGCCCCGAAGATGGTGTCCGCGGACACGGCGGGGAGCGGCAGTTCCTTCAAGCCCTCGGCGCGCTGCTCGATCCGGCGGTTTGGCGACATGGTCATTGGCGACGCCGGGGTCGGGCTGGTTATATCGGCCTCGCCGGAGAGAGGCGCGGTCGATACGAGCAATTCCGAAACAAGGGCCGCCATCGCAATTCGCGGGCGGGAGAGAGGCGGAAGGCAACGACGGAGAATAGGGCGATGGCGGAAATTTATCTCCCACCGCGTGGCTCGGCGTTTGTGTTGTGTTGTGTTGTGTGTTGTGTGTTGTGTGTTGTGTTAAGGTTTTGTGTTAAGGTTTTGGCAGGACGCTGTTGTGTTATTTTTATTTTGCGGCGGTTATGGTTCGTAAGTAAGTGCGAAGCCCATACCGCGATTGGTCTCGGCATGCCGTGGAACCTCCACAGGGAAGAATCTAACCACAACCTCTCGTTCTATAGAACGTTTACCCTCCACGATCTCCCTTCCAGTATGGAGGACTGGTTATGCCTGGCCGAGGAAATTGTGGGCGGGAACGCGCTCGAGCATCTCAGGAACGCCCAAAAAAGGAAGGTTTTGAAGTCCAGAAAATCGCGAAGGAATGTAATCTCTATTTCTGGCTCGACTGCGCAACTGAGCGATTTCCTCTACCTACGAATGTTCGTGGCTCCTCTCGCTCCCCGGGCCGGGGCCCTAGCGTACATGAAGAGAATCGGTTACGTTGACGACGCCTCCTTCGAGGACACGCTCGCGCAGCTGGGCCTCCGATGGGAGGGCCGAAAGCTCGTGGCGACTGCGCGGGATGATACGGGTACGTCGGGGGCACTTGAGGGAAAGCTATCTGCCCTCTCGTTGGAGGGTAGTGCACCAAACCTGCTCGCGGCGAGAACTCCCGCTGCCACGGAGTTAAGAGACCCAGTGACACCTGCTCCTAGGACTGGTCGTCACGGCCATGACGGAGATATAATGCCTCCCACTCCCAGGGCACCGGAGAAGGCGTCACACCCAGGAAAACTAGCATTCGCCCTTGGAACTGAACACTTTCACTACTTCGTCGACGCCCTCAACCCATCAACCGCCTGGTTCGAGTTTCACGACACCGCCGCATCAGCTAGGTACAAGGGGTTCTCGACCGCTCTTGACCTGTATGATACTTTCAGCCCAAAGCAGAATGCAACGCCACTGGATACGCGGAGTGAAGAGGCCAACAGGCCCCATTGGTTGGGCACCACAGCGGCGGTATCGCCCACCCCGAGCTTCCTGCTGCCAAGGCGCCGGGCAACGCAACATGACTCTCCGACGCCAAGAGCGGTACTCCCGTTGCCTGACCAGTATGAGAAGAACATTTCAAGGATGCTGCTAGAGGACGACGACGAGCGTGCTCCAGACGACGTGAGGTCGCATTCGCCCGACGAGACATGTGTCACCAATTTCTGCACTACCCTCGTCTCCCAACTGATGGCTGTTCGATTTCCATCCATTCCGCGTCGAGACCTCCCCGTGTTCCCACCCGAGCGCGTGCGGTTTCGCTTTGGAACCGGAACCAGCTATGCCGTCAATTCCTGCGTTAACGCCGTGGTTACTAAGGCAAGCGGTCGGCCAGCGGCCCCTGAAGACTCCTCGGAGGCCGATCCTCACAGCCTGCTTCTGATTGTAGAGCACAAGGCCACCCGTCATCACCCGGTCATGGTACAACTCGGCTTCGAGTTTGCGAGCAGAATCTCGACATTGTACGCGGAAGGCGGCAAAGACGTGAACTTTTCTGGATGGTATGCGAAGATCCCCCCCTCCGCCGGCCAACGGCCTCGCGAGCTGCTGCTGACGTGGGGACGTGGATATAGGAGGTATGAGCTCGCGATCTTGCAGTGCGGGAACGAAGTGTCAATAGTGGTTGCAGAATACACCGAAAAATGGGTCAAGTATACCCAGGATGGAAAAAACAAAGTGGTGCCTGACAAGATACAAGAGTGCGACTTGGTGGTGATCCGGCCCGTCCTTTCCACCAGGCTGGAGGACCAGGGAGGGCTCTACTTGTTCTCAGCCCTTCTATGCGCTATCATCCATAAGGATGTGGAGGGGTCACTTGTCACTGGTCTATCAGGCGGCGGAGGGGGCAAGGGAAAGGAGAAGGCGATAGGCAGAACAGGCTTGTGTTAACAGGGGGCTTGAGGGGGCAGATATATAATGCCATTTTTTGCTGAAAAGGAAGATAGAGAGGGGGAAAATTAGGGCGTGGGGGGCGAGGAAAACCTAAAGAGAACACCTACCCCAGTCCTCAAGCCCATGGTATTTCGTTCCTTCTGGTCTTACACATGGCACGGATCGGACTTGATAGCTCTCGCGGCAGGCCTCCTCCTCCGTGAGATCTTGACACCGGCACCACTCGTGGCCTGGCCGCTCGGTCCCGCCCCCGACCACGCGAACCGGCCAGTTCCATCCGAGTCTCGCAAAACTCCAGCCCGTTGCGGAAGACGGCCACTTCGTCCCTCCGCGCGAGAGCAACGCTCCCGCCGCGCGTCACCGCCATGACGATGTCGCCCACGTTGTGTCACGAGAACGGGACGAAGAAACGCCTCTTGTAGAAGGTCACGGCGGGGGCGCAGTCGACGTTGACTGAACACACCCAGCCGTCACGGTCCAGGAAAGCGAGGCTTGACCTGTAGAGCCCGATGGCTGTCTTGATGCCGCCGCCTGCGAAAGCGGCGTAGGTGGCGACCGGGACGATCGACTCGCGTTTGGGGTTAATGGTGGAGGCGGCGTAGACTTGTAACTCCGGTCTTTCGGAACTGGGGTCTTTCCTTGTCCCGTAGATCACTCGGAGACACAAGCTGTTGCCGTTTTCGGATGAGGCGACTTGACCAAGGGTCGCCCCCGGTAGTTCCAAAGGAGATGTCTGGCAGATCCCGCCTGTCGGAGGAAGAGCGGTCAGAATCTCCCAGTTGAAGATGTGAGCCCGTCCTAACTCCATGTAAATTAGCTCTCCCTCGGAAGAAGGATAGGAAGTTCAGGGCCCCCGCCTCGAAGAGTTGGCAGTTAGTGACGCTCGAGCTGTGATGAGGGTGCCCCTTTCCACGTCCCATAGCTGGTCCTCAGAGTCGGTCGAGACTAGGAGCATCTTTCCAGACGACCGGAGCCTTAGTGATGTTCGAGACTTTGAGCATCGCTGTAACGCTGCCCATAGACCAAATCTATAGGATCTCAGAGAATAACCGCCTGTCAGCAGGCACTCAAACGGATCATACACCACAGGCCTTACAATATAGGTATTGCTCTGCATACAGGCCTATGCATGTTCCTTGCGGTGGCCGAACAGCCTGCATGGTTACAGGAAATTAGAACATGACGGAGTTCGGAGCTGATGTGAGATTTTAGGATGACTGAAGTGCAGGGGTTAAAATCTGAGGAGAATCAAAGTTCAGGGTAAGGCGATGAGTGGATGGAATCCGAGAGGCAATCTGGTGATGTGGGTCCAATCAAGGGGTGAGCGGCACCTAATTGGCCCAGTCTCTGCCCTTTTGTTTGTAATCGCGGAGGAACGAGGAACGTGCGTACAATCCTGGCACCGGAATCCTTCTCCCTACCCGGGATATTAGTCTGTAAGGCCTTAGCTTGGCAAATTGTGAAAACCCTCTTACCGAGTACTGGTTCGTTCCTTCTACGCCCGCCAGGAACCTTAAGCGTCTCAACCTGCCCCGATTCCAACAGCACGATATGCCAGCCCGGCTGCGTGTCTCGCGATACGCCATGAAATACATAGTGCATTGTTTAATGGTTTAATACTCTAGAGATATCAAGCCAAGCTGGGGTTACCATACAAAGCGCGGTCGATCGGACCCAAGTTACAGGGGCAGGGGCAAGACCCTTGGTGCGCCGGTCTTCGTGGCGCAGTAGAGCCTTACAGGGTAGAGGGAGGATTCGGCATCGAACCTGGTTACACTCCAGAACCAGCGGATTCTGCGAGGCGCAATGCTAACACTCCGGAGTAATCTTCGGGGACCGGGAAGGATCAGCCACGCTCCTGTTTGGTTTAGACCGATAATACGCGTACCCTGGAAGGGCTAGACAGGTATGATTGTGCTGACATCCCTGATATTGGCAGGAATAGGAGGAATGGGAACATTTCCACGTTTATCGTGCGTGCCTCCCTTCGAGGACAGCATAAATATCTGTCTCTGCCCCCTTACACCATTTCTTCGCAAGGCTATTGTACCCTAATCTCGGCTGTATACCAGAGCTATTGTCGCCTGACCCAAGTCATTCTTTATAACCTATTTCCGCTCAACGTTCTCCACGATGAGGACTACCACGGCTGTTCTGTTGGCCCTTGTCGCCTCCACTACTGCCAATCCGATTTCCAGCAAGCGGCAGGATGACGAGATGGATGAATACTGGCCCTCCAAGGAGGTATACTGCAAGTGGGACCTGACCACGCCGGGGGCCATCCAGGAACGTTGGGATAATTACCTGATCACCGCTTCGATGGACAACTTCCTTACGTTGTACGACCGTGACGAGGGTGAGTCTTTGCTTACATCCTCTTGGGATGAACTATTTCCTTTCGATGTTCCCGTTTTCATGCTCTTGGACGCGGATAAGACTCCACGCTGACAATGCCAACCAACCTTAGTCCTCGACATCAACTGGCTCAATGCATGGGTGCAGGAGCTCGACGTAGACGGCGGCCGCTCGGATGCCTCTGGGTGTGGCTCCATCGCGGGCCATTGCGACCCGGCGGAAGGGGTGTCATGCCACGAGTTTGTCGAAAGAGCCGAGGCGAACGGCCGCGAGGACTGGTTTATCAGAGATTCCTACTGGGTCCTCCAGTCCGTCAAGGGCATGCACTCGAAGTTCGGCGAGCTGAGCCGCCTGATGACCAAGGACACCCTGGTAGCTGGCTTCAGAATCCCAGAGATGATCGAGGCGTTTGCTGGGAGCGATGAGAATGCTGTTGAGGCTCTGACATGGATTGCTGCCGCTATTGGCATGGGTGGAACTGCCGCAGGAACCCTGCCTGGACCCGTACGTCTCCCGCTGGCGCGCTTTTGACCCTTCTTTCCGTACATGTTTTCCCTCCTGCAGGGCAACTAACACGGACGTGTTTTCTGTTACAGGGAGCCGCCCTCTCCGCAGGCGCCGGCATAGTCAGCGGCATCATCAATCAGGCGATCCAGGACGGCGAAGGGCCGGTCGACGCCGCCGACATGACCACTAGCCTTATCGACGCCTTCGTCGCGGCTAGCGGTGCTCTTGAAAAGACCCTCAAGATCACCACAGGCCTCGGCGAGACAAAGGAGGACTTCCTCACGCTCCCCGCCCCACACCACGACCTCGCAAGGTCCAAGATCGCCAAGTTCTTCAACGGCGGCTGGTTTCTCCTGGAGGACAGCTCGCGGGCTGTGCAGGACCTATTCTCCTCTGTCAGCGGCAACCTGCAGCGCAAGGTGGCTAGCGACATCATGAACGGCGCCGGCTGGGAGCTCATCGTCGACCGGCGCGAGCACCTGGACAACGAGGACAAGTGCCACACACAGCGCGGCCGCCACTGGCTCGAGTTCAAGGACGGCAAATTCCACTGTTTCTATATCGCCAAGGTTACGGTCGAGGACGGCAGGAACAGCAAGTACCGCGCGGCCGAGGAGGGCAGCGAGGACTTCTACAAGAGCATGGCCAAGTACGGCTTCAATTCCGAGGAGGATTACTACAAGTCTGTCCTGGACTGCGCGCTCAACGGAGGCGAGGATAAGGAGCTTGACATGTCCAATGTAGCCTTTGGTTATACCCCGCTGTGCTACTTCAAGCTCGGGACTAAGTTTGCCGACGTGGGATCCGGCTGTTCGTCGGGTTTCGCGTGGGCTTGCGAGCACCCGAATCTTTCTGAGCTAGAGTGACGGAGAACTTCGCTTGCTCCTGTTCTATGTTCCTTTTCTTCGCTGGTCATTTTATAAGAGAAGTTCCTTTATAATTGTTCGACACTTCGATTCGCTTTTGTCTCTATATGTATACCGTTGGAAATAGTCTGTCATATATCTTTGGACCTCAAGTGTTTAACAACAGAAGGTAGCCAGTTTGTCGCCAACGCATGAGACCACGCGGTGCCAGTTGTGAGGATTAAGGAGGAATCATGCCTACGGAAACGAGAGTTCACTTACGGAACCTGACACTTTCACTACTTCGTGGATACTCTTAATCCCTTATCCCCTTGGTCTGAGCTTCACGAGACCGCTGCATCGGCTAGGTACAGGGGGCGGGGCCGCGCGGATGGGAGAACGGTGGCACATCACGCATATTGTACTGTTACAACGTTTGTAATCGATACCCTTGTAATTACTATGGAAAGCTCCGAGGGCGGCGCACGAGTCCCGGGGCGGCGGGGAGGATTTGGGTGGAGGTGCCTGGAAGCAGGGACGGGAACCGACATGAGAATTCCGATAGAACCACAGAAGTCTAACTACATCCTGTTTTTATGAAATGGATGTAGTGTTGTCCATAGCTTGTGCCGTCTTGGCTCGCGGGAGTATTAGCAACCGTACGTTCGGCAGGCAAAGAACGGTAATGATGGTGAAGCAAGGTCCGTACCCGGCCTCGTGGACCATTTTATGGGGAGCCGCTATTTTGTCGGTGCCAAGAATGAAACGGACTAGTTTGTAGGCTTCTTGGGCTGGAGACGTCATGTCTGGACTTAAGCCAGTTAGCAGGGTGCCAGTGGCCAGAAGCATACGCACTCGGCCAGCTTTGGTTTCTCAAATAACCGCCGTGGCGATTATATCGATAGATAGAAAGGGTGAAGATTCTGACCATGGTACTCCAAGCCAAAAACTGTCATGCACAAGGGGTGGCAAGATGCTGGTGACCATGTGGCAGCCCTCCGCTTCCCACCCCAACACCATCTCCCACACCAGCTCCCACCCCATTAACTTCATACCGTACCTGGAAACCGTCGGGATATTTGGCCACGAGGCGCCTCATCTCGGCCATGGCGCTGGAAGTTGCAAAGGGGGTTTATCAGCACACCCTCTTGTCAGCACCCTACCGACGACGAAGGGTGGGGACAGGGGCGCGCGACCTACGTCTGCCGGAAGCTAGAGTCCTCTGGGAAGAGCGCGGAGTGGAGTAGGTCGTACCTCCTGTAGGGTGAGGCCGTTGTTCAGTTGAGTGACCGGTGGGTGGAAGAGTCGTGCTCGGGTGTCTTCTGCCTTACATTGCGTAGAGCGCCCACCGGTCGTCGAAGTCTTCTTTTGGCTCCGACGGGGGGATGTGCTTGAAGTACTCGGCCACGTAGCCTGGGCCTAGCTGGTAGCGGGGGGCTCGGCAGCATCCCAGGTCGGCTGCGCCGTTCCTCTCCGTCTCAGCAGGAATTTTCCATGGCGGGAATTGCAAGGGTCTGCTTACACTCGTGATGGCCCCAGAACGCGCAGGAGTCGAACATCATGACCTCGCCCGTCTCGGCGCCGTGCTTGACGTTGCCGGGCCAGACGTCCGAGTGGCACAGGCAGGGCTCGATGCGCTTCCCGCCCGTCTCCATGGGCCGGAGGAGCCTCGGGATGACCTTTTCGAGCAGGGCCGCCTTTAGCGGGTTGAGCTCCTCGTCCGCGCCGTGAGACCTTTCCTCTTCCTCCAGCATCTTTTTCATAGCGTTATAGAACCATTCTGTCCACGACGTCGTCCATGTGTTGTCGTTGGGGACGAATGCTAGATGCGTCGTCTTGTGGAAGCCGTACTGTCCGTTTGGAGACTTTCCCATGCTGTTCTTGTGCAGAAGGGCCAGGGCCTTGCCAAACTTTTCTGGATCTGGAAGCTCATCGGTCATGTCTATGAAGTCGCACACGTAGAAGTGCCTGTTGGGGATGGACTTGTACGAGCCCCAGCCCAGGGGTGCCGGCGTGTTGTTGGGGGCGAAGGAGTGGACGACCTTCTCGGATTCAAACGTCCCCTCCATCATCTCTCGGCCACGGTTTCCTGGCGCGCCCTGAAATGGTCAGCTTCCGTACCCGGGGGCCAGGGATTCCATATGAAAGAGCTAGGGGTGTTTCAAGCCTGCTAACCTTCTTGAAATAAGATTTGACGCTTCCGTCGGCAACCTCAACATCGATCCTCACCGTCTTCACCCAAGAGCTGGCGCCCGCCGGGGAAACCTTGAGAATCTTGCTTTCTGGCGGAAATACTAAACATCAGAGTTGTCAGTTCCACCCAAAGACTACGTTAACAAGGAGCCTACCGGCCATGAGGTTCTCGTCGAGTACCACATCGGTGCCTAGAGGATCAACCTCCTGGGCCTGCTCCACGCCCTTGGCGATCTCATCGGCGCTCATTTTATCTGGTATGTCCCGTGGGGATTATCAGTGATCAATCCTGCCGCAGAAACGGGAGGGACGAAAAAGGAAGGGTTACGGCGGCTGGCCCTGGCTGGAATGTTGCTCTCCCTGCATAAGCCATCGCCGGATTTGGGTGGGAAGCCCCTTGCTTGCGTCATTCCGCTTGCCGCTCTTGGAGTAGGTTATCAACGCAGTGGGCGAGCACCCATATACGGCTTGTTGCTAAATTCCTGACCGAACGGAGCGTCAGGTACCCTTAAGACTCAATCACAACACGGCCACGACACACCGCGAAGCCCATCTTTAGCCAAGAGAAGCTATATATCATGCGACTGCCGGAGAGGACGCTCATAAACAGTGGGGGGATACCTACGTCTCTTCGTACTAAGGAAAAGAAGAAGGTGGAAGTTCGATTACTGTGTTTACGAGTGACTTCGGCCTTCGTTCACAAATGTGATGCCGCTGATGGACACCTTAATTCAAGCCAACACAGCAGCCGCTCATAGGTAAACACAGCTCTTTGAAACATTTCCGCTTTTCATATCTAGCAATTATCCTTCAATCATGACTTCACCGGCGTCCTTAAGCAGCCAGCGCCGCCTTCGGCATGGGCCGGATCCACCCGACAGCCAGGTTCAACGCGATGCTCAGAGCACCAATGATCCACATCGCCGTGTGGTACTCCTTCCCGTGGTACCGGAAGATGATGGCGCAGATAATGCCGCCGAGGTTTCCCGTCGCGCCAACGAACCCGGACAACGTCCCTGCACAGCGTTAGCCTCCACTCGTACCTCAAACATTAAAAGAAGAAGACACATACCGTTCGCGTGCGGAAAGACGTGCGGCACAACCGCAAAGTTCGCCCCGTTCGACGCGTCCATGAAGAACGCCAGCCCCGCCACAAGCCCGAACATGGTCGCCATGCTCTTGGGGTCCGAGAGGCCGATGGCCAGCTCGAACGCGCCCATTGTGACGCCCAAAAACGTGATCCAGAGCTTCTTGGCCCACACGGAAGAGGTGTGCCGGTAGATGAGGTCGCCGACTACGCCGCCGGCCGGGCGGAAGAAGACGTTGAGGAGGCCGAACATGGCGGCCCACTGGCCCGAGCGGGTCTGGCCGAGGGAGGGGAAGTTCTTGAAGTAGTAGGAGCCTATGATGGAGTTTATCGCGAGCTCGCCGCCTGGTGTTGCTTGTCAGTATGTGTGCATGTGCGGATGGGGAAAGAAAGGAGTGTTGAGGATGTTGGGATGACGTACCGAATGAGAAGGCGTAGGGGATGGCGAGAGCGAGGGAGTGCGGCGAGCAGATCACCGCGAGGCTGCCCCGGAGTGTGGGGGCCACGACCACCTCACCGCGTGCGACGGCGACGATGCTCCCGTTCGATATGGACTCGACGTCGGCCGGCTTCCCGCTCTTCTCCGCCTTCTCTCCGTCGGACGAGGTAGCTGTGGCCGGCTCCGTCGGGGGAGACACCGGCCCGGACGTGGCGGCGAGGTGGCGGTCGGACCACTTGCCCGTCGGCGTGTCCTCGCAGAGGAAGAGCATGCCGAGGGCGGTGACGGTAATGAGAATGAATGGGACGATGTAGGACACGCGCCAAGCGACGTGGGGTGCGAGACCCCGCGAGTGAACGAGCGAGTCGAAGACGGCGGGCATGATGAAGCTGAAATTCGGGTTAGCTTCAGGAGAGAAAAGTCTAGCCCGGACAGGGGGAGGACATACTAGGTTATGCCGCCGCCGGCGTTGCCCCAGCCTCCCGCGAACGCGTTGGCCGTCCCCACGATGTTCTTGTCGAAGAACCCCGTGCACCACACCTGGCAGGGGACGAACGTGCCGCCGAGAATACCGACAAAGAAGCGGATGGCAATGAGGCCGCTGGGGTTTGTCGCTAGGCCGGCCATGGCGGTGGGGATGGCGCCGGCAAGGAGGGTGCCGATGAAGACGTATCGGGGGCCGAAACGGTCGCAGAGGGGGCCGGCAGCGAAGCGGACGAGGAGACTGAACTTGTTAGCCGGGATCATCAGGTGTGTGGGATGGGAACGTACGTTGCCAGCAGGGCGACGATGTTAGAGTTCGCGACATCGTCTTGTGTCATGTTCAGGTCTTCCCGGATCGTTATCGTCAACTGAGACGGGTCAGCGTTTCCATCCCAAAGGGGGCATGAGGAAGAGGCATACCAGTGGCGGAAAGGCGTACCATGATAGGAACGCAATCATGAAGCCGAGCCATGAGAAGAAGAACACACGGCCGTACTTGTCTGTGGGGTTGAAGATGGGCACGGAGCGGGCTTTGCTGTTGAGGGGGTTGAGCTCCGGGGCCCGGACGAGCACGCGGAGGAGGTCGAGCGCCATGATGGCTCGCAGTCAAGAGTGAAGATGGCCAATTGAGTCGATAAAGGGCCAAGGTAGCTGTTGGAAAGCTGCACGTTTCGTGGCAAAGAGGCGTTGGGTTCTTCTGAATGAGTTTGACTCTTTTCCGGGCGCGAGACTACGAGTATAACGTCTTGAGATAGTTGTCCTACTTATACAGCAGCATTTACTTGGCCAACAGGCCCATCTTCACCCACCTCGACTTATCCATGTCGAACTTATCGACCCTATCGACCGATACCCAAGCGTTGGCGTCGACGGCGAGCCCTCGCGCAGGATAAGCCACCCGCTGGGCGTCGGTGGGCCCTGTCAGTCCCTCGGTGGCGCTCTCTCCCAAGCGTCTCAAGCCGCTGGTAGTGCTCCACTTCGCTCGATAACGGAGTGAGTGGGATGAAGTTGAGGCTCCGCGGAGATGGGAAATCCGCTCCCTAAAATATGAAGCGAGCCCTCTTGCTTTCTAAACCTTGGTTTCACCGCCTACGGGGGGGTCAGATAGGGATGGAGTGGATCACAGATAGTGGCGCTCGGGATGTGACGCCCGCAAGGGTGGCGGGGGTGGGATTTTGGGGGTGTTTTGCTGACCTGGGGCGAGCTTACGGGGTATGATGCTAGATAAAGGGCCGCCCGCCCGCCGTGTAAGTCGTGCGGCCGCAGGCGGCGGTGGAGCCGCGTGGTTCCGCAGCCTGGTTCGCCAGACCGTCTCATATCTTTCTAGATTGCCAGGGTGTGTATCTGGCCCCCTGCCTCCCCCAATCCCGAACCAATGGCGGGTGGGTACCTTATCTCCCTCGAGATTCCCTCGGTGGGGGAGCTGATCACAAAGGCCGATTTACATGCCGACGGGGCTGTAAGAAGATCTTATTGTGCACGAGACCCAGAAGTTCCTCATTAAACAAGATTGTTAGGGGACGGGAGAGCGGGAGGTGCCGCATTCCCGTGTGCGTGAAGAAAAAAGAGAGAGAAAAGGGACCTTGAGTATATTGGGGTGTTTTAATCGGCACCGGATACCCGAACGGCGAACGACATTTAGTCGGGGGAAGGGGGGTGTGGGGCCCAAGTTGACAAGGGGCCGGTTTGCGGCGAAAAAAAGTTGGCGCCCGCAGCTTATCTGGGAACGGGATTACGGAGTGTCTGATTGGCCAGGTCCGGCAGGGTTGCCGATTGGGTTTTGTGGGGACATCGGCGGGTTTATCTATTGGGCTTTAAAGGGTGGGACGGGCTCTGGTGCGCGTGCACTTTCCCGTTACACATTTGGGGGTTTCGTTTCCTTGGCAGGGCACGGTGGCACTGCGGATATTTACGTGGCTTACACGGGTCTTTGAGGGCCTCAGAGGACCTTTGAGAGTGTGACGGGGTGGGGGGAAATGCCTCATACCGCGTCATTCGAGCATGCCGGTCTTTTGCGTCTTCGGTAGACAGGCTCTTCGGATACGACACTTCTGCGAGTTTCGGAGGGCTCTTTGAGAAATCGGCGGGATGTGGTGGGCCTCATACCACGTTATTCAAGTATACGGGCCTTCGGGATTCCTCGGGGCTCAGTGGACCGGCGCTGTGAAAATGCGTAACTTGTGCGGGCCCCAGAGACCCCCCTGAGGGAGTGACAAGGCGTACTTGCAGCGGAATTCATACCAAATGGGTCTCATACCACATCATTCGACTGCCAAGTGAGCAGCTTCTTTCTTCACCTACAAGTAGACCGGCTCTAGTGGCCAAGGAACCAGGACCATTTGGGGATGGGGCAGACATAGGGCCCGGGGCCAT
The DNA here is from genome assembly GCA_023628835.1 of Sordariomycetes sp. S4602. Lineage (NCBI taxonomy): Eukaryota > Fungi > Ascomycota > Sordariomycetes > Sordariomycetes sp. S4602. The sequence continues at coordinate 107,906 of JAMAJV010000024.1, read as the reverse complement.
GTGTAGGGTATACATGATGTTGTTCATAATCCATAGTACGATTCAGCCCAGAGAAATTGTGTAAAGATACATGACGCTGTGCATTTTCAAAATACGATCGAAGGGAAACGCCAACACTCCGCCCAACCTCGCCTAGTCTACCACTCAATACTCTGCGTGTTCACAACCCGCCCCCTCACATCCTGCGGCCTCCTCCCCCTCCTCCCCTTCGCACACCCGCTAATCTTCTGATCCATCCTCTCGAACGGGTCGCACCCCTCCTCCTTCCTTGTCTTCCACCTCTGCGTCCCCAGCAGCGCGTCCAGCTCCGCCTCGGGCGGCAGCTCCATGTACACCCACCCGTCCTCGCGCGCCTCCACCCCGAACGTCGCGATGTTCATCGCCTCGTCGCTCGAGCACTTGCCCGCCTGCTCGCCGTTGAGGCCGAAGTTGCGCTTGTGGTAGGGGCACGAGACCCAGTAGTTGCCGTCGCGCTCGCCCACCATGCCGTCCGAGAGGACGAAGGCGCGCTTGTGCGGGCACATCTGCTGCGTGGCGTAGAACTTGTTCTTCACCCGGAAGACCGCCAGCTGCGTGTCGCCCCTCTTGATCTGCGCGGAGGAGAAGTTGTCAAAGTGCGAGGCGAGGATGAGCGGCTCCCAGGACAGGGACGTCCATTTGTGGTTCTTGAAGTCCTCCTTGGCGGGGGCGTCCTTGGGCCAATAGGCGGGCCGCGTTTGTTCGCGCTCGGGCACGATCTCAAGCGTCTCGCTCGTCTCCAAGGTGTTGTCAAACTGTCGGAACGCACCCCTGCGCACGGGGTCCTTTAGTATCTCCGTCCACTCGCAGAAGTAGCCGTCTACGAGCTCCTGCATCTGGCGCTCCATGTCCGCGCAGATGCCAAGCTTGTCGTCCAGGACCACCTCGCGCAGGTACGCTATCCCGCCGGGCAGGTTCTCGATCCAGCGCGCCGTGCGCTGGAGGCGGTCGGCGGTGCGGATGTAGAAGATGAGGAAGCGGTCGAGGATGGGCACCACGTCCTCGGTGGGGACATCCTTTACGAGGAGCTCGGCGTGGCGGGGCTTGGCGCCGCCGTTTCCGGCGACGTAGATGTTGTAGCCCTTTTCTGTGGCGATGAGGCCGAAGCTGGGTTTGGTGTTAATTTTGGGGTACCGTCGGGTGGTGGGATGGGAACGTACTCTTTACTTTGGGCCTCGGCGCACTCGCGTACGCAGCCGGATACACCTCCTTTTATCTTGTGCGGGGCGCGGATGCTCTTGTACCGCTCCTCCACGCGCACCGCCATGCCCACGCTGTCTCCGACACCATAACGGCACCAACTAGAGCCAACACAGCTCTGCAAACCGTTAGCTCACTCATTGTAACCACTCCCCCCTTTTGGGAAAACTTACCTTTACAGTCCTCAAAGCCTTGGCATACGCATGCCCGCTCTCCATCCCCGCATCAACAAGATCCTGCCAAATATCAAGCAGGTCCTCCTTCTTCGCCCCAAACATGTCGATCCGCTGCCCGCCCGTAATCTTGCAGTAAAGCCCATGCTTCTCCGCGACCTGGCCCATAACGATAAGCTGCCGCGGCGTGATCTCGCCCCCCGCTACCCTGGGAACAACCGAGAAGGTGCCGTTGCGCTGGATGTTGGCCAGGAAGCGGTCGTTGGTCTCCTGCAGGTCGTGGTGCGGCTTCGCCATGACGTGCTCGTTGAAGAGGCTGGAGAGGATGGAGGCGACGGTGGGCTGGCAGATCTCGCAGCCGAGGGAGTGCGGGGAGGAGCCGACCTCCTCCATGACGACCTCGAACGTCTTGAGCTGCTTTATGGCGATGATGCTGTAGAGGTCTGCGCGGGAGCAGGCGAAGTGGGGGCACACTGCGGGGAGTTAGTTGTCTGGACCCTTGGGGAGGGGAGGATGGGATTGCACGCACGGTTGTTGTTGATTTCTTGGCCCGCGTCTTTGAGGGCGCGGTTGAGGATGCTCTGCACGAGGGGGACGCAGCCGCCGCATCCCGTGCCGGCCTTCGTGCAGGCCTTCAGGCCGGCTAGGTCGCTGCACTTCCCAGTCTTGACCGTGTCCACGATGTCGCCCTTCGTGACATTATGGCACGAACAAACCTGTGTATCATCGGGCCTAACCGGGTGTCAGCAACGATGGCAGAAATAGTATTCTCAGGGGGACCCACAAATCGGAACCGTCGTCGTCGCCCTCCTTCTTGGCGCCAAGGATGAACTGGCTTGGCGGCACGTCCAGCACCTTCTGCGTCCGCACCATCTGCGTGAGCTTGACATAGTCCCCTGTGTCCCCGATCATCATCCCACCAAGAAGATGCTTCCCGTCCGGCGTGAACAGGTACTTCTTGTACACCGCCCCAAACGGGTCCTTGTACGTCAGAGCCCTCGCCCTTGGCGCCACCTCACTGCTGTCCCCATTGGTCTGACCGCCGGGCGCCCCGCTGGGGCCGTCCCTGTCCGCGAAAAAGTCGCCGAAGCTGGCGACGTCGATGCCGAGGAGCTTCAGCTTGGTGCTGAGGTCGGGGCGGTCGAACTTTCGTGCGGGGTCGGAGGTGGCGGTGAGGTTGTGGGAGAGGACGTCGGCCATCTCGACGCCCGGGGCGATGATTCCGAAGGTCTGCTTGTGCCAGCAGGCGCAGTCGCCGATGGCGTATACGTCCGGGACGGAGGTTTGCAGTCTGTGGGCGGTTAGCTTTGATCCCGGGCGAGCTGCCTTCTGTCGCTTACTTTTCGTCAATGGCGAACCCGCCTGTCCGCTCGCCTGTTGTTATGCCCGCCGAGTGGGCCAGCTCGTCCTTTGGCCGTACGCCAATCTAAAAGGGGTCAGTCTCGGAAAGAAAAGGTGAAGCTGGGAATAAGTGCTTACAGCGAAACATATTGTGCTGCACTCCATCTCGTCCCCGTTCTCCAACACCACCCCCTTGACATTGTTGTCCTCGTCGGCCATAATCTTCGCAATAGACCTCCCCATCATAACATCCAGCCCCAGCCCCCTCACTTTCTCCACAACCAGCTTCCCCGCATCCTCATCCAACTGCCTCGACAGCAAATACCCACCCCTCTCCACGATCTTCACCGAGGGAAACGTCTCGAGGTCGAACATGGCCTTGGCGGCCTCCAGCCCCAGGAGGCCGCCGCCGACCGCGATCCCCGTGGAGCCCTTGCGCTCATTCGCAAAGGCGATGAGGTTCTGCAGGTCGAGGATGGTGCGGTAGAGGAAGACGCCCTTGGCGTCGTGGCCGGGGATGAAGCGCGGGAGGATGGCGTCCGAGCCGGTGGCCAGGACGAGCGTGTCGTAGGGGATGGCGGCGCCCGCTGACGTGAGGACGGTCTTGTTGTCCGGGCGGATCTCCGTTACGCGCGTGTTCACGTGGTAGTTGAAGGACCCGCTGTCGAAGGATGAGTACTGGGGTCAGTGTGTTAGTACTTAGGGGCCGTGCCTGAGGTGGGTCTGGGGAAACGCACCCATTCCTTGGGGTTGAGGTAGAGGTTCTCGACCACCCTATGCTCGAAGAAGGTGCTTAGACCGACGCGGTTGTACGCGAGGTGCGGCTCGTCGCCGATGACCGTCACGCAGTACTCGCCCTTTACATCCCTCTTCATCAACTTCTCTCTTGGGGGAGTGTTAGCAAGCGCCCCGGTCAGGGGCCAACAGGGGAGGCTTACATGAAGGACACGGCCACCATGCCCAGCCCCACTACCACCACCCGCTTCCTCGGCGGGCCATTATCGCCGTTAACGCCGTTGGTATGGGAACCGTTCAGGCCATTCGCCCCGTTGACGGCATGGGTGGTGTCCACGTGCCCGTCGGCAAGGTTCACCATTGTCGTTGTGTGCTCGCGCTGTGTAAGCGCACCTGATTCGAGGTGGTTTATGCAATAGAAGCGGCCAAGTGGGTGCTCGCGACCGTCCCACTACAATGTGGTCGTGCACTAAATGTAGTATAGAAAAGTCGCTGGCAGGATCAGGTAAAAAGACCACCAAGTATGAGCAAAGAAAAAAAAAGGTATTAAAATGTTTCGAGGAAACGAAACAACACGAGAGAGCAACACGAGTTGGACCGATCGATCAACCACTGTGGTGCGAGCCTTTACAAAGTCATTCCATCGCACTCGGCCGCCGCCGTACGACTTCTCCCGCGGGGCCACTTCGCCACGCCCAAAAGCCCCTCCCCCATACCAGGGCCCAAGCCGCTAACCAGAGGGGCCTATCCTGCGATCTTCTCGCCGCGAAGACATTTCCTCGGAGATGCAAAGTCCGCCGGGTCTGGGACGCAAGATAGTGTGACGTCTCAGATATCGATTGTTAAAAGACGCCGAAAACCAAGAGAGAAAAATCGCGGGCACGAAAATTTGCCGCTTTATCGAGACACGGCGGAACGAATCGTCACCCAGCGTTTCTCCCGCCCCTCCCTTCCTGCAACAGGGGCCTCTTATCTGCACCTCCCGCTGACCCCCACCAACCCTGGCACCATTGAGAGTCGCACGGCAGCGCCTGGGCCAATTAGAGCGCTGCCGTTCGCGGTCGCTGCCCCTGATAAGGCCGCGCACTGCGGCTCCACTGTAATCTGACGTGCGGCTCGGGCTTTTGGTGGTGCGACTAAATCGGGATTTCCTTGCCGAGGGATAATCGCGATAAGGAGGGAGGGTCTGCCACGAAAATGATAAGTAGGGCTGGATCCCTCCTTGCCTCTTTCTCCGCGGAGACGCTCTTTTCGAGCCACCTTCAGAGCGGGACCTCTTTCTTAATACCTCGCCCTTCCGATGCTCCGGAGGATCCCGTCGCTCCCGGCGCCCGCAAGGCTTATCTGCAGCTAATACGGGCCCTTCATTCCCTCGTTCCGGGCCTCCATTTTCCTTATCAGGGGGTGTGGGCAGTGGAAAACACCGCGGAGATGCGGTCCCCGGCAACGCTGATAACAGTTCTCCTCCGGGAAACAGGGCAAGTCTCCTCCCTCGGGGGCTTGTTCACCACCCCACGTGGCGTGCCGGGATCCGTTCGCTCAGGCCGGACGTGGGCAGCTCGCGACCATTTCGTATTCTGACTTGGGATCACGGGGGTTTACTTAGTGGGCAGACTTGTTTCTCCGGTCTCACGGTTTGCATTACCCCATCGTAGTTGATCTTAGGCTCTGTGGGTTTCGTGCTTTGAGTCGGCAGTTCGCAAGTCGAGATCTATATGAGAAAGCGCTCAGTGGGGTTTGGTTCCCTGTAGTATTCATCTTGACCCAGGAGTCGCATTAAATCTCCCTCGATTACACCTTGAACATTGACCTTTCTTCGGCATTACCAGTTGCCATCATTTTTGCCCTTTCGCTCGACTATTATCCTATCCTATCCTCTCCATTGTCAGCCTATTCACCTTATCCTATCGTCAGTCCCATTGCAGTGCCAACATGAGTTCCACAATGACAGAAGTCCTCCGGGAGCCGGGCCTCCGAACAGATCCCAAATCCATGATGCTGGTACCCCATACTGGCTCGCAGCAAGCGTCCACTCGAACACAACAAGGGCTACCACTCCCTCCGCCCAGCTCGGCGGTAACTACCGTCCTAGACAAGGATAAGGGCACGCCAGACGGCCATGTGCGCAGAGACGGCCGCCTGATCCGCCTCACCGGCGTCCACCCCTTCAACGCCGAGGCCCCTCTAACACCCCTGTACAACGACGGTATGGTCGCTGGCGATCTCTGGATTTCTTTATCTTCATTCTAACAAACATGGCTCTTGATAGGTTTCATAACATCAGTGAACCTCTTCTATGTGAGGAATCATGGCGCCGTACCAGAGGTTCTCGATGAGGACGTCATGTCCTGGGAGCTCAGCATCGAGGGGTAAGAAACACACCCCATAGATCCCCCAAACTCGAAGCATCTAACCCGCCCGACCCAGCCTCGTCGAAAACCCGTTCACCATCACCCTACGCGACCTCATGCAAGACTTCGAGCAAGTCACACTACCCATCACACTCGTATGCGCCGGCAACCGGCGGAAAGAGCAGAATACGGTCAGGAAAACAAAGGGGTTCTCGTGGGGGTCGGCAGGTCTTTCCACCGCCCTATTCACGGGGACCCTCCTAGCCGATGTCCTGAAGAAGGCCAAGCCGCTTCGCGGCGCGAAGTATCTCTGCATGGAAGGCGCCGACAAGCTGGTGAGTTCCTCGCACCCGCCCCAAATGGGTATCTTTGTGGCCATCTATTGACACGGCGGCCAGCCGAACGGATACTATGGGACCTCGGTCAGGTTAAACTGGGCCAAGGACCCTCAGAAGGGATTCATGCTCGCCCATGGCATGAACGGGGCGCCGCTAGAACCGGACCACGGCCGCCCGCTCCGGGTTGTCATCCCGGGGCAGATTGGCGGTCGGAGCGTCAAGTGGCTCCGGCGGCTGATTGTCACGGCGGAGCCGAGTGACAACTGGTATCATTACCATGACAACAAGGTCCTTCCGTAAGTCAACCGGCTCTCAAATGCGGCGGAGTTTCTGCTAATATCCTTTCAGAACGACGGTGACACCGGAGATATCCGCCCAAGAACCGCACTGGTGGAAGGACGACAGGTATAGCATCTACGACCTCAACGTCAACTCCGCCGTTGCATACCCGCAGCACGAGGAAGTCGTCAGGCTCTCCTCGGACGCCCAAGACTACAACATCCGCGGGTACGCGTACGGAGGAGGCGGTCGGCGGATCACCCGCGTCGAGATCTCCCTCGACAGCGGAAAGTGTACGTCGCGCCCCAACCACACAACTACAAGTCGAAGCTAACCGGAACATAGCATGGCGCCTAGCCGACATCAACTACCCCGAAGACCGATACCGCGAAGCCAACGCCGACCTCTTCGGCGGCCGCCTCGACATGGAGGACCGCGATACCTGCTTCTGCTGGTGCTTCTGGAACCACGCCGTCTCCATCCTCGAGCTCCAGAACTCGGACGGCATCCTCGTGCGCGCCATGGACGAGAGCATGATGGCCCAGCCGCGCGACATGTACTGGTCCGTCCTCGGCATGATGAACAACCCCTGGTTCCGCGTGCGCATCGAGCGCGGCGACGGCTTCATCCGCTTCGAGCACCCCACGAGCCTCACCGGGCCGACGGGCTGGATGGACAAGGTGAAGAAGGAGGGGGGCAACCTGCTTAATGGGCGGTGGGGGGAGCGGGATTCGGACGCGGAGCCGCTGACGCCGCCGCCTGAGGAGGAGGTGGTGATGACGAACCCGGACGCGAAGAGGGTGTTTACGATCGAGGAGTTCAGGGCGGAGAGCTCGGATGCGAGGCCGCTGTTTGTTGTTGGCGGGGAGGTGTACGATGGGACGGGTTATCTGAAGGAACACCCGGGCGGCGCGCAGAGCATCGTCGCCGTCGCGGGCACGGACGCCACGGAGGAGTTCATGGCCATCCGTAAGTCTCCCCGAGCATACAAACTATGGTGCGCGCGGTGCTAACAGTCAGCAGATAGCGAGAACGCAAAGGCCATGATGCGAGACTACCACCTCGGAAGGCTCGACGACCGCGGCCGCGAGGCCCTCCTCTCCCAGGTGGACGCCGACGCGCCGCCGCCGGACAGGGCCGAGTTCCTACAGCCAAAGCACTGGGCCACGGCGCCGCTGGTGAAGGTCACGCCGCTCTCGGATGATACCAAGGTCTTCAGGTTTAAGCTTAGCCACGACGACCAGGTCTCGGGGCTCCCCGTTGGCCAGCACCTGATGATGCGCGTCAAGGACAAGGCGAGCCAGAACGATGTCCTCCGCGCTTACACGCCCATCGCCGAGACGACGGACAAGGGGTTCTTGGACGTCCTTGTGAAGCTGTATCTACCGGACGGAGATCGTCCCGGCGGGCAGATGAGCATGGCTCTAGACAGGCTGTCTATCGGCGATGGCGTGGACTTCAAGGGTCCCATCGGAAAATTCGAGTACCTCGGCGGCGGAAGAGCAACGGTCAAGGGAGAGGAGCGGAAGGTCAAGTCCTTTGCGATGATCTGCGGTGGGAGCGGCATCACGCCCATCTACCAGGTCTTCCGTGCCGTCATGGGGGACGCCTCCGACGAGACGACCTGCACGTTACTGGACGGCAACCGCGCCGAGCGAGACATACTCCTCCGGCAGGAGTTGGGTACTCTGGCCAGGAAGGGCAAGGACCGCTGTCGGCTCTCACACATGTTGACGGACGCGAGCGAGGGGTGGACAGGGCTGAGGGGGCGGATATCGGAGGAGCTGCTGCGGGAGTACGCGGCGCCCGAGGAGGGGAAGATGGCGCTGATCTGCGGGCCGCCGGGGATGGAGGCGGTCGCCAAGGCGGGCCTCGCGAAAATGGGGTGGAGGGACGACGACGTGTTGACCTTCTAGTGGGACGGATCGTTTTGTGTGCATTGCGTAGCGTTCGTTTCTTTTTCCTGTGTGGATAGCACCTGTATCAAAGGCTTCATTCCGAAGAGTGGTCCGAGTGTATTTTCTTTCCTCCTTACGACATCGGTGAACACTGGCGTCGGAGAAGGGAGCAATGCCAAGTTAACGCAGGACCTGATTCGCTAACATTCCGCGCGCTTGTCGGCCGTCCGCTGCGAGATGAGAATGCTGTAGCGAGCCTTGGCTGCCGCTCGTCCCGCATGAGGGGCCTGTAAGTTGACGCCAAGACACGGCATGCTTCGTGCGGAGGGTTCCAACCACACTCTGCCGAAAGCATTTCGTTCTGTCGCCATACGTCATGCGCTGCATTCCGGCACGCTGGGGTTTATGTCCCCGCGGTGTCACCGCAAAGTCTTGGCCCTTGTACCCTCCGGCGCGTCGGACCGGTTTTTCGCCCGGTCGCGAACCTGTCGTAGCCTCCGCGCACTCGAGTTATTGGGTATCTTGTGGCGGGATGCTCGGTTAGTGACCGGGGTAAGAGGGGTCGGAATGCAACCTCGGTCGGTGAGCGTACGGCTCGGATTAAATGATGTTCCCGCTCGGAGCCTGCACGGATGGGGTCGAGATCCCACCTCCAGGGGCGGCAGACTGCGAAACCCCGACTGTTTCCTTGTGGCCGGAGATGCTTCACGTTTGGAGAGCACCGTATTGCATGATGGAATAAAGACGTTCCCATTCCGCCCAGCATGTCTGTCCCGCATCACGAGACGTCCTTTGGACGACACCGAAGGGGGCGAGAGACTCGTCGTCATCGCGAAGACACAGTTAAATCGTAACTCGTTTATCATTCATCATCGATCGTCCCAAATCGCTTCGACGGTACGGGATAGCGCTCTCTTCTCCATCGTCGCCAACCGTGGTAATGTACATGCGTAAAAATACAAACAGCGGATCATCTGGAGACTCACTCGAGTACTCTCGCCAATCCGCCCTGCTCCAATTAATCGTACAGGCCTTTCTGGCCTCAAGGCATCAACCCCTTCCCCCCCCGACAACGGATCCAAAGCGCTGAGCAAGAACTTTGATGCCCCAGTCGATTAGGGCTCCACTGGTAATGTGCCCGTAACATCGGGCGCCTTGTCTTCTGCCTCTTCTTTCTCGGGGTCCTGGCTGTCAGGCATTGCTTGGACGATGCGCTCACGAAGCGTCTCGACAGGTTCGACCGGTATGGAGACGCACGAGACCGCAATGGTGTCATATTTGGGAAGGACAGCCTTAGGCCTGTGGAAGAACTCGAGCAAGGCGACAGGGATTCTCGCAGTGTAGAGGCAGAACTCGCGAACGGGTTGATCACGGTCAGCCCAAGGCTTTCGATTCTCGCTGAAGAGGACGGAGGTCTTAACAAGCATTAGCACACAGAACATACGAACGGGGAACAGACATGGACAGAAGACTCACCTCAACATAGTCTACCCCCTCGAGAGTCGACTGCGCAAGCGCGATAAGGAGGGCTGCGATGCAGGGATGGTTGACCCTCCGCTTGACCGGCCCGACCGTTGCTTTTTGCTGGTAGTGGTATATGCCGCCCTCGTCGACATACGCAGCGACGCGGGGCTTTCGCGGATCTGTTTCGCGCGGGGAGAAGACAACGCAGGGGATTTCGGCAGAGCGTCGGCGTCGGCGGAACTGGAGGGGAACCATCGTGCTACACAGCAACAGAAGGAAGTTAGCGAAGTGCTTATACCGTTGACGGTGGGCAAAAGGGAGGTTCGTACTTGGCGCCATGGCTGTATCCAGGGACGAGGAAAAGCTCCGAGATTGCTGAGTGTCGGAAGGGAAAGCGTGTGCGCGACAAGTAGGCTTTAACCATGGGTGGTGGCCTGGGCGCTCGGTCGCCGGGCGGTGCGGGCTCGGGCGGCGGCGTCGCGTGCGGATGGAACGAGAACCGGAGGAATTCGAGCTGCTCGCGCGTCCAGCGCGCCGGAACGGCGACGAGATTCCGCCGCAGACGGGAGTCGCCACCAGCGTCAAGCGACATGGCGACGCTGCGCTGGAGGGAGACGGAGATGTGGGGTGGTGATGGTGGGATTCAAGGTTGACGGAGTGAGGTCAGTGTCGCGGGTGGAATGTGGGGGCGGATTTCAATGGCGCGTCACGTGTCCCGGGGAATTGGTGGGGCCATTCCATGTCCAACGTCCCAATCGGGCAATTCGATCGCTCCACTATCGCCGGTGCCCGACCGAGCAGCAGTAGTGAGTGTTGTTGCCTGGAGCTCCAGCGCCCGTCCAGAGCCCGCTCCAGCATGGAATGCCCACCGTATCAAAATAAAATTCCGAGCTTGTATGATTCAACCTCGGACAATCCCACACGACTCCTTACAGCGGAAACCACAAACACACCAAAAAAAACAGCACGAGTTCTATCACCACTAAGCCCGCACCGCTCCCGACGACGGGACAGTGGGGAGAAAGGCGCGTGTCGTTTGATTCGCGACGTTTCGATTCCGACGCCAGAATTTCAATACCGTGAAGGCAAGCTCTCTCCACCATCAAATATATACCTGGCGCTAATCGTTCGGGATCGCAGACCAACCGCCATGGACGAGACCTACTTCGAACAAGTGCGGTCTAAAGACTCCTTTGCCAAGCTCGCGGCTGATGCCCCCAACTTCGAGCAGTTCAGAGGCAAGGAGAATCCGCCCGCCGTCAGCAGCTGGGGCCGCGACGCCCTCATCGCGTGCCGGGTGCTCTGCGAGAAGGAGCGGGACAAGCTCCCGCTCTTGGCGACGATATTGCCATCACAGGAAGAGCTTCAGACCAATTCTTCTGCACTCCGCCGTCTGACATCATATGTCGGAGACATTACGACCCCTACCGAGGGAGACCTTGTCTGGGACGAGAGTGACAAGCACATTGGCTCGGTTTGGGCGGCCCTTGCTCGTTTGCGGCTGAAGTCGGTTGCCCTCACCGATGCTCTGGCTGCTGCTGATGCCCACCGATCCCCACGGCCCGTCCGCAAGACTTCAGTCCCCGAAAAGTACGGGTCTTATGTCAACCCCCAAGACTATCGGTTTGAGAGCAGCAGCCCAATATCACATGACCCCCCTTCTTCCCAAGACTCGCGGGAGAGCAGCGGGTATATCGACGAGCGGGAGCAAATCACGCGCCCGTTGGAAGCAGTCGCCGTGCGACTAATCACGGCCTTTGTCAAGTGCGTTCTCACGCACAGCCAGCGGAGTGACCCGGCCTCCAACGCTAGTCCCGTTTACGACCCGCCACTGGAGGCTGTGACTCGTCATGAACCTCTCATATGCGTGGGATTCACGCCGCTCAAGAATATTCGGATTGTGGCTGCCGATGATGGGGGTATCCAACTCTCGCAGAAGGACGAGCCCCATGTCGCAGCTATCGAGGCCAAGCGGGGCCTGGACAAAATTGTGGATGGGAAGCCCGAGGTATCGGACCGGCTCCTCGCGCAGGTCGTAGGGGAGGCTCTGGCACTGAAAGTAGCCAGCCATGTCCAGTCGGTTTCTCCCACCGAGTAAGTCACCCATACCCGCTTGCCACGACCTCCTCAGGCTGACACGGCTGCACCCAGGTTCGTGACCATCATCGCACAGGGGCAGTACGTGAGGTTCGTCAGCATGACCATCACCGAGGACCTAATCGCCACTTTGGAGGGCCCGCCGGCGGACGGCGAAGGCGACGTGACTCTAGAGGACGCCCCAGCTAAATTCGAGGACGACGCGGACTTGGAAGACCTCCCGACTAATACCCAACACGACTCGGATGACTCGGACGACTCGGACGACTCGGACGACTCGGATGACGAGCCCTTTCTCCGTGTTCGCTCATCAAAGTTGTTCGACCTCGGGGACGCGAACGGCCGGCTCCAAGTCGCAAGGCACATCATCGCCCTCGCGAGGTGGGGCAACGCCCAGAACGCAAACGTGGGCGCCACGTTGTAGCCCTCAAGAAATCGGGAGGGCCTAGCGCCACGTTTTCGTTGTATTTGACCTGCAGTTTATGGTGTCCATCGGTACAAGACCTTCCTAATGCAATGTCTTCTTCCTACTCGACTCTACTTATTCCCGTGTCCATGGCCCCTTCCCCGAGTCTACGAATCGGGCTTCTTGGGGTAGAAAATATCGGGCGCGAGCAGGCCGGTGACTTTTCGCGTGTAGGAACCGAGTCACATGTAGCCTTTGGCTATCGTCATATTAACCTCCGTTCATCCCTCTTCATGCATAGCCTCCCTGCTTTCACCAAAACCCGGCCAGCCCATGTCCAAGGCAGCCCAAACACCTAACACAGCGTAAACCATTCTAGCGCGCTAGAGCCCGAATCCTCCGTCTCAAAGGCCTCCCCGTCCATAATCCCATGCACAAAGGCAGCGCCCACCAGTTTATAATTGTCCCCCTCAGCCCTCACCACGAAGGGCACCCGCCCGCCGCTGAAAATCACAAGTTCATCTCCCTCACTGACGCCTACCGGCAGCATGGTCAGGTACGATTTCTCAGTCACGCCCAGCGTGCGCCCGAGCATGACGAACCACGCCCTGCGGCTGAACTTGAAGGCCACCTCGTCCTCGAAGATGCGCTTGGCGACGGACGCCAGGTTGTCGGGGCCGATGGGCCCCTCGCTGAGGAGGATCTCCAGCCAGGCGTCGAACGCCTCCCGGTACTCCTCCGGCACCAGGCGTCCCTCGACCAGGTCGTTGCCCCAGCACAGCGTGGAGAGGAGGACGTCCTCCGTGCTCTCCCCCGTGGCGTGAGGGGGCCACGCGGTCGTCGCGTACTTGTGCCAGAAGTACCAGAGGAAGACGCAGCCCGTGTCGCTGTACGACATGTCGTCGTGCGGCCCGCGTATCCGCTCCACGCGGTCTATTCGCTTTCCCTTCACCTTCAGGAGCCGGTGGTCGTCCGAGTGCTCATATACGACGCGCGATCCCCTGGCCGCGTCGAAGGTCTCCAATGTGTAGTACCCGACCGGGGTGTCGTTCCACGCCGCGGCCCAGGAGGGCAGGTCGGGGATGGAGCTCGCCAGGAAGCCGTGGCAGGAGCTGAGCACATCCAGGCTCCCGGTGGTCGTGATCACGGACCGACTCACGTCGGAGTACAGCTCTGCCGCCGTCTTCTTGTAGTCCGGCGCGGGGAAGATGTTATCGGGATCGGCCCCCTTATCCCCGAAGAACCCCAGGATCCCGTATATCTTGTCTCGCGGGTCCGTCGCCACCGCGTTGCGCGTGCTATCCAAGACATGCAGCGCCTTCTTGCCCGGTCCACTGGACGGCTCGTTCTCGTCTCCCTGGACGTAGCCGCGCATGGCGAACATGTGTGAGGCGGGGGCGAGGAACGACCTGTTGTACTCGAGCTCTTCGGGCGCCTGGCCTGTGCGCATGATCGCCTTGATGATGATTTGCAGATGGTTGAAGGGCTGGTACTTGTCCCCGAGGGCGAGGGTGACCTCCTTGCCAAGCGCCAGCTCCTGGACGGTCCAGAGGCGGGTCCACCATGGCCGGCGCATGATCTCCCACAGGCCCCGGACCCGCGGCGTGAGGACTTCTCCGGTCCCCTTCCCCCGGAACGCGGTCCGCTCCCTGATGAATTCTTGGTAGATGGCGCCGCCTCCGATGTCGAGACCGCCGTTGTACCTCTCCACTATCTCGGCGGCAAAGTCATATATAAGCTGCACGCCGAGGTCCGATAGCGGCAGGGATGTCTCGGGGTCGATCTCCGGAGAGGTGTCGCCCAGCCACACCACGACGGTTCCCGCCTGGCTGTAGATCCGCCGCATGAGCAGAACCTGCGCGCCCCGCTCGTCCTCGTCGGTCTGATCTATGCACACGGCGTCGACCCACCAAACCCGGATGCCATCACCGGGATGGCGGAGCCTCCGGAGGAACGCGTGGCAGTTCGCGCCCACGCCGAGGACCGCGCCGTCGCAGATCACCTGCATCTGAGCCGGCTTCTCCCCATTCTGCGCCTCGTCGGTGGTCTGCCAGGTGTAGGAGAGGGCATTGAAGACGAGCACCGGGTCCCTGAGGCGGATTTCGCGAAGGGAGACGTCGATGCGCTCTTGGGATGGCGGAGCGGGGTGCAGATAGAGGATGCGGATTGAGTCGGGGTGGCTCAGGCGCTCGTACTGGTATTGCGCCGGAGACGCTGGGCGTCCTTGAGACATGGCTATCGGGTATTGTGTGGCGCTGTTGCGGAATGCGCGATTTTGCCAAGAACGTGTTGATCGGCAGCCTGATGATGGCTTTCGGCTCGCACGGCAGAGCCCGTGTGGAGCCTGCAAGGTCGTGCGGCTAATGGCAGTGCTTACATGCTGGGCTTCCTGTTCTTGTTCTCTCGATTTCGCACACCTGCATGGTAGCTCCATTAGCTGGCAACTTTTAAACTACGGCGCCAACGACTATAACGACTCTCCGGACCTGTGCCGTTTTGACCCAAAGGGCGCGGTTCCAATAGTTACATGCGTTGTTGATGTTGATCATGGAACAGTGCCTCATTATACCCGCTAAGGAACAGCAAGTCCAACCGTCCCAGCCGTAGGGTAGGAATTGGGCCCGGGGCCGGTCATGCCACGCGCCTTTTGCCATCGATGCTGTTCAGTCCACTCCTTGCGTGGGGCCGCGGGCGGCGCTTACAGAAATACGACGTCGGAAGGCTCGGCACGTCGTGGCTGCTGGATGCTCTTGCTCACAACCTGTGCCGAACGTGGACTTCGTTCAGGGAGACGGCAGTCCGGGCTAGTAGCCGTGGAACGTCAACCGTCCCTAATACCCTGTTTGCGGCTTTTCCCGTGTGGATAAAGTTATTCCTGCGTTTCTTTACCTCGGAACCGATGTTTAGCTGGGAGACTGGGAGCAAGCGGATGAATAATTCCCCCGGAAACCTCGCGGCAGTTTCGGGGTACGTTTGAAAGCACATATGCTTTAGAACGGACGTAGTTGCTTTATTGGGCCGCGCAAGGGGCCGGTGCCTGCTTTTACCACTAGGAGGGAATGACTACCTGGTCAGACAAGAGATAACTTGAAGTGCAAGAGCGAAGACCGGGAAATACCAATGTTCGATTCTCTCTCAAGTCCAGGGACGCTCTAATACATAACAGACCTTGGGCCGCCGCCTCCTATGTTACGGGACCACGATGTTATCGATCGCCCTGTGAGGCTAATAGACCCCCACGGATGCGGAGGACGCGGACCTAAAAGGAGATAGATCATCTGGAGTCTTGAAGACAAACCGTAATATCAAGAGGTCCCTTAAACTTGTTTTCCAGGACGAGGGGAGTGTAGATATCAGCGATCTTCACACGCGGGCGGCAATATAGAGCGCGCATAGCCTTGCCGAGTTATCCGAATCTGGTTTTACTTGAAGACGTCCCGTCTACACTACCTTAATTGCTAGAAAAGGTGAATAGTGACAGAATCGAGAGCCAGTCTACTGCAACAGGGCGAATAGTAGTGGTCCTCTTTAGGATGACAAGGCGTCACTGGCCCCAATCCGATTAGTATTGCCACAAGGATCTACATAAGTAAAGTGTCGATCCCCAACTGCTCAATACGTTCTGTCCATGTTTGTCCATGATGCTTTCCTGGCTATCCCCCACACGTGTCGGCCATAAGCCCCCAGGGGCTATTCCTCTTCAAGAAAGGGCCGAGCTAGCCGATTTTCCAGCCCACCACCGTCTCGTCTCGCCCGATATTACACGCACAGCCCTTAGCGGCGGGAAAGGCCGAGCCGCAACGGGTGGGGAGCAGCCAATGAGAAACGAGCAAAATGACCGCAGATAACACCCCCCTCCCCGTTTTGGCCTTGGATGGGGTGTTCGCCGAGTCCGGTTTCGGGTGTAGCATCGTTTCCTCGCGTCAAACCCTCCGCGGAAGTGCAAGAATCGTACTCCTGGAAGTGCGTCAGCGACAGGGGAGCCTTGCGGGCGCTGCTGTACGCGCGGGAGCTTGTATTCGCCGCGCTCCTTCGGTCCCACTTACACCCCCGTGATAAGAGCCTCGCCCGGGCGTTATTGGCTGGCGCCTTGGGCCTTTTCGCTCTCCCGTCCCCACGTCCACGTTCGCCCTTCCGCCCCGCCAGAGGAAAAAATATTTCGCTCCACGCCCGGCGCGTCGTTCATTGGGTGCCCCTGCCCTTATCTTCAATCCTGTTCCCCTTGAAGATAACGGACTCGACGGGGCCCACCTGAAAATCATTTATATTAGACGGGGGCGCCCCCCCGGCCCGCGGAGATGCTACTTTCACTTTTGCTCCCCGGGTTATACTCGTCACTAGGCCTTGGAATCATGAGCCTCCGCCACCGGAAAACCGGCTGACCTTTGAGATATCGTCTGTCCCGTAATGCCGAAAATATATCCCACGTCACGCGAAAAGAAATCCCACGTAATGCTGCCCCGTAGTCTCCAAGTGCCGCTGTGAAGATTCGGGCCAGTAACCGCAGTCTTTTCGCTCCTCTAATTCTCCAACATCAGTAGCGTACGAGATGTACTTATACGCAATGTTTTGCACCACTCCCAAGTGTCGAGGCTGGCAGAGATGTCGTCTTGGGCTACACCATTATTCGAGACCATTCGGAAAGCAGACGGACCTGTGATAACCTCTCTTGGCTTCACCCAGCTTTAATTCATCCTCAGCATCCCAACGCCACGTCTCAGTGCCTCGCGTCAAGCATGGCACTCGCGAAGCTAAGATACCTCGTCGGGCCGCCCGAAGTGAACCCGGTCTCGCACAAGGCTCGGTCCATCCCTGTTCTGAACCCCCGGGACAAGTACGGCCGGGTGTTCTTCTTCTGCTGGTTCTCCTTTATGGTGGCCTTCCTATCGTGGTTTGCCTTCCCGCCACTGGTACGCTCCCTGGGAACCCTTCCTGACCACGGCGGCGAGCAGGATGCTAACGACGTTCCAAGTTGGTTATCACAATCCGCGATGACCTAGGCATGACACAGGAGGACGTAGCGAACTCGAATATCGTGGCTCTCCTTGCAACGTACGTTAATAACACGCAACAAACCCTACGCTGGAGATAATAAGGACTAATCCCAAACAAGTCTTCTCGTCCGCCTAGTTGCAGGTCCCCTCTGCGACCGGTACGGACCCCGCTATGTGTTCGTGGGCCTCCTGCTCTGCGGCGCCGTCCCGACGGCTCTCGTCCCCGCCGTCAAGAGCCCTGCGGGTCTCATCGCCGTTCGGTTCTTCGTGGGAATACTCGGGGGTACCCTCGTTCCCTGCCAGGTTTGGTCGACCGGCTTTTTCGACAAGAATATCATCGGCACAGCCAATGCTCTTGCGGGCGGCTGGGGGACCGCGGGCGGTGGAATTACCTAGTACGCTAGTCCGCCTCTACCGTTTCTTACCGTGCCGTCTGCTAACGGATTTTACGTTCACAGCTTCGTGATGCCCGCGGTGTTCGATTCGTTAGTCCGATCCCAGGGGCTGTCCCCAAGTGTGGCCTGGAGAGTTGCATTTGTTGTGCCCTTCGTCATGATCACCGCTGTTGCAATTTGCATATTGCTTCTGTGCGAGGACACTCCTGATGGGCCGTGGTCGAAGCGTCATCTTATAGTCGAGGGGGTACCGCCAACACTTCTATCGGGCGAAGCCTCCCCTACCGTGGATGGAAAGGCGACACCTCCTACTCCTACTACAGGGAGCGACAAGGACGTGGAGAAGGCACCCTCTGATGCCACCGAGAAGCAAGAACTCGGAGCCCCCGGTAAGGCGTGCGGCGAGATTACCAAGACCGCGCGCTTGCGTGAAATCACGCGCATAACTTTTTCCCTCCAATCGCTGGCCCTGGTTGCTCCATACGCTTGTTCCTTCGGTAAGTCTAATTAATCTTGGCGTGACGAGCATTGCGTATTAACTCGAGTAATAGGTAGTGAGCTGGCCATCAACTCCATTATCGCCTCTTACTACTACAAGAATTTCCCCCAGCTTGGTCAGACCAATTCTGGCCGTTGGGCAGCCATGTTCGGCCTGCTCAATATTGTCTTCAGGCCTGCGGGGGGAATAGTCAGCGACATAATCTACGGGTACACAGGCTCGGTGTGGTGTAAGAAGCTATGGCTGTCCTTCCTGTGTATCATGGTAGGAGTCTTCCAGCTCGCGATCGGGCTAAAGAATCCTCCCCACGAGCAAATGATGTTCGGGCTTATTTCGGGCCTCGCCTTCTTTATCGACTCCGCCAATGGGGCCAACTTTGCCGTTGTGCCTCATGTGTATCCCTCGGCTAACGGTATGTCTTGACTATATCCCATTATGGATTCTCTATCTCGCTATCGACCTCCCGCTAACACAGTGGACTGTAGGACTGCTCTTTGGAATCGTAGGGGCGAGCGGAAATCTTGGCGGTATCCTCTTTTCAGTTCTGTTCCGATACCACAGCGAGGCCTATCACACGGTTTTCTGGATACTCGGAATTATTACTATCGGGTCCAATCTTGCGGTAGCCTGGATTCCGCCGATCCCAAAGAGCAGTCTAGCCTTCTGAGCGACGGATGCCCTGCGATATGCACGGGGGGCTAGCGAGATGGACGGGCGGTTTTGTTATACGGTCATATACTTGGGGAGTACGGTCACTGACACTATGCGAGGAGTTGGGCGCAAGGACACGTTGATCAAAAGCGATTCAGAAGTCTTTGATTTTTAAAAACCAGCCGCTCGTTCTGGGCCAATTATAATACACGATATTAGGCGTTTTTTTAAACCAAAAGGAAAAAGAAGACCAATGGCACCATAACCAGTGAGAGAAGGTAAGCCCCGAGAGCGGCGAAGCTCGGCCCCTTTCCAGCTGGCTGACCTGGGCCCCTTGCGACTGCATGCGGGGAACGAGCTGAGATGCGGGGCCGACCACGGACATGACCAGGATCGGCTCGGCGCGGCTCGGGACAGCCAGTCCTCGACCGCCTCCCGAGGGCAGGGATCGGGCTCTCCCGAGAATGCAAATAAAACATCCCACCGCACTCGGCAATGCCATGATGAGGTCCCGGCACGGTGTCCGATGCCGATCTTCTTTCTCTCCTCGTCGACGAGGGCACCCGTTTCATGTTCGACTCGGATGTCCCTATCTCTTAAGATCTCTTGTAAAACATAAACAACGTAGAAATCACATGTCTTATATATTTTTAAGTTAGCAAAAGAAAAACACAAAGAACCGACCGAGAATCCTCGGAAGCGCGCCCGGTAAGCTCGGCGCTGATCGCCAAAGAAAACACCACCATGCCCTCTCTCCGAAAAGGCATCCACACACATAGTACCACGAAAACTATCAGGGACGAGCCAGGCCGGCCAAGGGGAGGCTTTCGGGAGAGGGATTAAACGATCACAACCACGTTTCAAGTAAGATAACAGGCGCATCGGAACCTATCCGGGATCGAACTTGCTGTATCCCCCGAAATCGCCCGAGACTCCCCCCCGGTTCTAGGTGAGACTTGCCGTCCACTGGTCCCACCCCTGCAATCTTATACGAACGACCGGTCGCCGTGGGCAAAGCGTCATATTCCGGAAGCGTTCCCCGGCGCCAGAGACACTACCCACCCCCTTCATTCCGCCAGCTATTCCCATTCTGGTTACAGCCCGGAGAGAACACGGCCGAGGGCCGCCCTTGGCTGATATCTGGCGTGCGGGGAAGACTGGGGTAAGTGGGGGCAACTAAGAAGAACAATCCGGAGTCTGGCCTCGGGTTGGCAATCTCGGGCCCACTCTGACAACGTTTCCCGGTTCATATTTCTCGGTCCAAGCCCTTCTAGGTTAAGGAATAAGGATCGCTGACGCCGGATTACTATTTGGCATGCCCGTGCTGATTGCTGGTCATTCGTCTCATTCCGTTCGTAGTTATACACTGACTCTGTACATAAATACACAGCGCCGGCCACGTCTCTTCGAGGGACCTGACTGACCTAAGCCGTGTCCTCACCTCGTTCGGGACGTCTTGTATGTTCTACTATATCCTACCTGCGCTTACTTACTCCCTGTGGCACTCCTGAAATTGAACAACCGAGACTATGTCGTCCTCCTCTGAGAAAATCTCAGAGTCCAAACGCTCCACCTCCCAGAACTCCCTCGACGAGCCGTACAGCTCGCTCAAAGAGACTCTCACACAAGATGTGACTAGCCACGAGGTCACTCAAGGCACGGATGGCCTGCACCGCGGTCTCGGGAACAGGCAGCTCCAGCTCGTCGGCATCGGCGCGTCCATCGGCACCGGCATGTTCATCAGCATCGGCGGCTCGCTGTACGAAGGCGGGCCCGGAAACCTACTCCTCGCCTTCGTCGTGCAGAACGTCTTCCTCGCCATGGTCAACAACTCTGCGGCCGAGATGTCGACGTACATGCCCGTGGCGGGCGGATTCATCCGCCTCGCTGGCAAGTGGGTGGACGACGCCTTGGGCTTCGCGGCGGGGTGGAACTTCTTCATCCACCAGGTCATCGTCGTTCCATTTGAGATTGTCGCACTTTCTATGGTGCTTTCCTATTGGAGCGATGAGATCCCTGTCTACGCTGTTGTTATTGGATGCATAGTGATCTATGTGTAAGCAACAGTCTATGCACCTCGCAGAACTCTGAACCGAACGGGCCACGATAAAATTAAAGGCTAACTTTACCTACTACAGTTTCCTGAACACCTTTGCAGTTCACATTTATGGGGAAGCAGAGTTCTGGCTCTCAGGGGGCAAATGCTTCCTCTTCGTCCTGCTCTTCTCCTTCACGTTCGTCACCATGGCCGGTGGCAACCCCCAGAAGGACCCGTACGGCTTCCGCCACTTCTCAGACCCAGGCGCCTTTCGGGAGCATATCACCCAGGGGGACCTCGGACGTTTTGAGGGGTTCCTAAGCTGCCTCTTGGTGGCCGCCTTCAGCTGCACCGGCCCTGAATATGTCACGATGATTGCTGCCGAGGCGAAGCACCCCCGGACGTATGTCAAATCGGCCTTCAAGAACGTGTACTGGCGGCAGATCGTGTTCTTCTGCGGCGGGGCACTCGCCGTCGGCATCCTCGTGCCGTACAACGACCCGACCCTGGCATCTTTCTTCGCCCCCGATGCCACGGGCGACACAGGAACCGCCGGCGCCTCTCCGTACGTCATTGCCATGGGAAACCTCGGCGTCAAGGTCCTGCCTCACATCGTTTCCGCCCTCCTAGCCACGACGCTGTTCTCCTGTGGAAACACGTATTCTTATTGCGCGGCCCGAATCCTGTACGGCATGGCGCTGGAGGGCCGCGCGCCGGCATTTCTGCGGAAGTGCACGAAGAAGGGCATCCCTATTTACTGCTACGGTGTGGTCATGCTGTTCGCGCTCCTTGCGCTCCTCCAACTATCAGCCAGCTCGGCGCAGGTCCTCGACTGGCTGATCTCCATGGCTACCTCGGCGACAATACTGAACTTTGTGGTTATTTCCATCATCTATGTCCGATTCTTCGCGGCCTGTGCCGATCAGGGCTTTGACCGTAACGCCCTACCTTACAAGGGGTGGTTCCAGCCCTACGGCGCCTGGTTGGGTATGATCTGGATGACCATCGTCGTCTTTATCTTTGGCTACCGCAGCTTTGCCCCCTGGAACACAGCGGCGTTCTTCACGAATTACACTCTTCTCATACTCTTCCCGTGTTTGTATACCGGGTGGAAGTTGGTAAAGAAGACGAAGGTAGTGAAGGCGGAAGATGTCGACCTTGTTTGGGATGCGCCTGTCGTTACGGCGTATGAGAAAGCATTGGCTGAGCCGCCGGTGGGGTTTTGGAGGGGTATTTGGCAGTCCCTCACGTCTTTCAAGAAGATGCCAAAGCGGGAGTATCCGTGCAACGCAGCGTAGGTAGAGCGGTGACGGCCTGGAGACGTTAATGGTCACTGGATTGTTGGGGCCTTTTTAAATGTATGAGAGAGCCCCAATCCCTGTGGACAATACCTAGAGCAAACCACCCAAAGCGTCCTCCTTGATCAAGTCCGCCGCCTTCTCCGCAACCGCATATGTCGTCGCCTGCGTGTGACAAGTCGGCAGCATCGGCATAATCCCAGCGTCCACCACACGCAGCCTTTCAACCCCGTACACCCTAAGCCTCGGATCCACAACGCCCCCCAAATCCCTCGGCATCATGGCGGTGGTCCCAACCGGGTGCGCGTTGCTGGGGTTGACGTGTCGGGAACGCAGTAGCTCCTCAAGCTCCCCGTCGTCCGTGACGTTCGCGCCCGGGGCCATCTCCACCATACCCAACGTACCCATCTCCGCGCCGCCCATCACGCTCCTGCCGAACTTCAGTCCGAGGAGCGATATCTTGGCGTCGAGTGGATGGCTGAAGGCGCGGAAGTCGATCGAGACGGGTGAGTCTGCCGGGTGGGGGTCTGTGCTCTGTATACGGATGGTGCCGCGAGAGAAGGGCTTCTGCGGGTGGAAGCTGATGGACGCGTCGCCACCAAAGGTGTGCTCGAACACAGAGACATCTTGCCTCCCTATGATGGAGGTCAGTATTGCATGTTGTGCTGCATATCCGCCCAGGAGCTCCTCGCTTTGCGTGTAGGTGTCCGAGAGGTACTCTACGGGGTCTTCCTCTTCGAGCGCGGCTATGATATCATCTGCCTCCACTGTGATGTTCCGCAGAGTGAGCATCACGCGGCAGCTCTTCCCTGTGTGTGTTATCGGTCCGGTCTTGTTGGCCCAGTACTCCTCAAGCGCTTCGTCGAGAAACTCCTCGTCATTCGTCAAGCTCGGATTCAGTTCGAGGTCGTTGGTAACTGGCATTTGTCAGCACGCACACTCATACGGGCCAATTCTCAAGGGATCCTCACAGCGCCAGGATGTGGAGATGGACAGATGGTCCTGGAAGTTGGCACCGACGCCGGGGAGATCAGCGACGACGTCGATGTCGAAGCTCTCGAGGAGGTCTCGGGGGCCGACGCCGCTCAGCTGCAGGATTTGAGGCGTATGTGCCGTGCCTGCTGCCAGTATAACTTCCTTGGAGGCGTTTACCGAAGCCGTGCCACTAGTATCGCGACTAACGATGTTAATTCCAGTAGCGGTGGTGTCATTGAAATTTACCCTCGCAGCGAACGTGTTGACGATGATTGACAGGTTTGGTCTGTCGCTGGCGGGATCGTAGTACGCCCTCCGAGATGAGGATCTTGTGCCGTTCACAGGGTCAATATCGGACGGATTCCAGTGAAAGCCAACGTTGGATCCATCCGTCCCACCATCGGACCGGAGCTTTATTCCGGCCGCGTCAAATGCGTCGATGTACGTGTCTGCGAGTCTCAGCATTTAAACGGGCTTAGGGTGCCTTTCTCACTTACACGTCGCTGGCCATTGCCAACTCGGCAAGCTGACCTGGACAGGTCCGTCGCCAAATCCATCATCGCTAAGGGCGTACTCATACTCATCCACCAGCTCTTCGGAGGGTAGCGTCAGCGTGCTCGACTTGACAACCCAGACGTTAGCACCGGACAGCGAGTTTAAATAGTGTACGGCTACCTTTCGAAAGTACGTCAATATCCCCTCCCAGCCCCAGCCCGGATTCCCCAGCTCCTCCCACGCGTCGTAGTCCGGCCTCGAGCCCCGGTCCCACGCCATCCCGTTGACGGTCGACCCGCCCCCGACCACGGCGCCGACGGCGAGGCTGCCGGTGCGGTTGGCGAGCCCGGCCTGGGGCACCGACGTGTGGAAGAAGACGTCTTCCACCTTCATGGTTTTGGAGTAGAAGGGGAGGTCGACGTTGAGGCTGTCGTCGAAGTCGCCATACTCGACGACCAGGACCGAGACTAATGTGGACAGTTTGGTAAGTAAAGGCGCTTTGATGTGCTCGAGGGGTAGATACTGACCATCGGGGTCTTCAGATAGACGGGCAGCTACGACCAGTCCGCTAAGTCCTCCGCCAGCAATGACGTAGTCGTAGGTCTCTTCGACGTCGTCGAGGTCCCGTATTATCCCCGCCGAGAGCGCGTGAGCAGCGAGGGCGACGACCACTATCGCCTCAACCACGGGGCGATACATGGTTCCAGCGTACCGAGGGTATTTGCACTTCCCGAAGATGACTCCCCTAAACGCTAGGGGTGATGCAGAGCACAGTGAAAGGACGCGAAGGGGAAGAGCAAGACGTCGACCGGGTTCTGCGGCTGAATCGCGATGTCGACCCCGCCCACGCTTCATTTATGTTAATTACACCGGAAGATTTCCATCTTTCATCTCGGTGCGGGCTATTTGTTTGGTTTCCGACAATGATATCTATAGCGGGTTTCTATTATACGGTTCGGAGATTATTAAATGCCGCTCAGGAACTTCCGGCCATGGCGGAACCACCCATTGGGGCTGGTGAACAAAGAGAATACAAAGCAGCGTCTCCCGATCAAGTTTAAACCTGGAGCACGCAGGGCCGCGCCGCTAGATCCGGAGGGCCTTAAAGAGTAGCGCCTCGGGCAGGTTCTCCAGACGATCCGTATCGGCGGCAGCGAACCAACCGAAGATTACGTTCAATTCGAGTTCCCTTTAAAGGCTTGCAAGATGATTTATTCCTACACGGGCCCCGTGGGGGCGGACTGCGTTGGGGAGACGCCTAACGAAGGAACGGCGTCATTGCACCAGGATAAATTACAACGAAAGGCTCAAACTGACGCCTCCGTGAGGTTGGAGGACAAACACACTCGAAGCACCGCCGGGATGACGTCCTCTCCCTCTCTGACCAAAATGTCAGGAAGAAGGGCATCAATCCAGACCCCTAGACGAGGCCACTCTCCTGGTATCGAATTCGAACACATGGTGGAAGTTCTGAAAAAGGACCCGCATGACGACCCGACTCTCATCGCCAGTCGACAGTGTGGTTCATGGGGAGCGGGCAAATGGCGCTTTATCAAGCGTACAGCGACGCTATGTTCAAGGCGTCCACGTCCCGGTATTTCATACCCTGGGACCTTCGGGTATTTCGTGGGCTTCTGCGTGTACGGGGAAAAGGAAATTATAAGAACATGCTCCGTAGACCCGGTTGAGGTGCTCCGATGCCTGGGACCTAAGTCCCAAGA
Source organism: Sordariomycetes sp. S4602 (assembly GCA_023628835.1). Lineage (NCBI taxonomy): Eukaryota > Fungi > Ascomycota > Sordariomycetes > Sordariomycetes sp. S4602. The sequence continues at coordinate 82,540 of JAMAJV010000024.1, read as the reverse complement.
GGAGTGTCCTCACTGCCATCCCAATAGCATACCACGAATAGGAAAATCCAGAACTTATCTAAAACATGGAGACGATACGTTCTTCTGTTACTGCCCTTCACCTTCCAGTTGCTGCAGCTCTATGCCTCCGACTCGAGTGAACCGCCCGGGACATCCACCTGCCACGGAGCCTGAGTCGAAAGACCATCAAACAGCTTAGGATGCGCGTCCATATTGAGTGTCACTTGCGGGTACCTCACTACAGGCCTGTAAACGTGTGAATGCCCCGGGCTGCTTTACGACCAGTCATGACCCAGAATGCTGCCAGCGGGGGAGTTGTACTCGTCCGCTAGAAGCTTCGCTATAGAAACGGGCTGAGGCTGTCCATTCCTGGGCCCAACACCGGAAAAGAGAGGAGAAGTCCCTACCGTGCCACCGAAGAGATAGCACAGACAGCGATGGGGCTGTCACTTCTTCGTCCGGCTGACTCCGGTCTAGACCTTCGAAGCTTGTATCTCCTAGGTAAGCTTATTTCCCCTCGTCCGGTTGCGGGGCCGCCCCGTCGCCCGTGGCGTTCTCAACAGAACTGCACTCTCCCTACTTTACCGGCAAAGACGCCCTATATCTACAGCCAATAGATCTCAACGTGCCCCTCCCCTATCGATTCTCAGAGTCCAGGGATCCAGGCCTTCGTGTTTGCTTCTACAGAGGGATCTCTCTCATTTGTTCGCTTGCCAGCCATGGTCGTTAGCTTCGATAGTATGTTTCGTAACTCAGACGCCACCGCCGCGCTTGACTGTAGTGGAAAATAATCGTAAGATATACCACCTGGCGCGTTGTGTCCCCCCTCACGAGCTATCTTAGCGTCCTTCTTCTCTAGACCGAATTGAGATGGGCCAGGAGCCAAGAAAATGCTATCGCAGTGCCATCCTCTTATGACGCGCTCACCGGCGGGGAGATGACGAGTTAACAAAAGTCTAACCTGTCGCCCCCTGGCGCTAGTTTCGGAGATACGCAGCCTGCCAAGCGATCTTCTCGGCGCTAGCGAGGTCAGGCGCCGGTGAGTTCTCCCAAGCCTTAAACAGCTCTAATTATCTTGCTATCCTCTGGGCCGGACTAATCGGGATCGCCTGATACGGAACTCGTATTAGGACAATAACGTGTCTTGGGGTCGAGGATGTCCAGCCCCAGGTGAGTGCCACAGAGGGCTGAGGCACTACCCCGTAAGCGGTTTAGCTCTGGCCTCTGCAAAGTCGAGATCTGCCATGCCAATACGCGCTCCACGTCAGCTTGGGGCACGGCGGGATGTTTCTCCGCGGCGCCGTCAGCATGGGCTGTGGGGCGCCCCCGATCGCGGATATGTCTCGGACGAAGAACGGGCGAAAGAGGCAGGCTTGGGCGGCTCGTCGGGGGCCTTGGCCGGCGAACCGTCCTAGCAGCCATGATCCTATCCTGCGAAACGATGCGAATTTTTGCTGTCTGCTTTCTTATCTCCCGGTACCCGTCGGGAGAAACCCCAGCTGCTACCCTGGCCTATCCGGGGAAAATAAAACGAGGAGAAATGCCAAGGCACTCGGACGAATTATTCTGGGTCCGAGACGGGGGTATTCCCAAGATCGTTTTCACCTTGCGAGATGTGACACCTGACACAACCGGCTTCACGGCACGACCTTGCGACCGGGATATGCAGGGCGAGTCGATTGCCTATGACCTGCATATCGCATATCACCCCGGGCAATCGCCCCCGCCGCACCGGGAGCTGAATCGCCGCGAGCAAAGGTCAGGCGGCATTCTGAGCCGGGAGGTGTTCACGTGCGGGGTCCGGTCATGATATCCCAGAGAGAGATCTGCAGATCCAGCGTGGAGAGCCAGGCCGGGGTGGCTCCGGTTTCCCTTTGCGGAGGGGTCGACTGGGGCCTGACGATCTGGCGTAGCCCAGCGGCGCCGCGGGGAGAGAACGGCGCTGCCCTGCTTCCGCCCCCTCAGGGGTACGAAATGTCCGAGTGACGCGGGCCGGGCGGTTTCGTCATGGGAACACACGGGGAAAGAGAACGGCCGTCTCCAATCTCCAGACGTGTCAGACGTGGAACGTACCTGTGCTCGGCTTCATCAGGGCTTTTGGAACAGTGCTGCGGGGCCAGGTCTGGCCTGCGGGCGCCGGTCGGAGGTTATCGAGGTGGGGGGCCGGTGGAGCGGGTGGTCGTATCGTTCTTGGCCAGTGCTGTCCAAGGGCGGTCTTCGGCTCGGCGGACCCACGCCCCCAGTGGGTGCGGACTGGGGTGAGAGCGATGACGATCCACGCAGATTACCACCGAGAGTGTTCGCGCGCTCTGCCCCCGTGCAAACCTTGCAAGGAAGGGAAGGCTGACGCCACACTTTCCACTCATCGATATCGCAACGGCGCACCGCCACGTGGTATGCGCAAGCGGAGGGGACGGCTAATTAGTAGCACACATTGTTTTCGGTCCGTTGCGTCGTGTTGCGCAGTGCCCGGCCTTGGGGCGTTCTCGACACCGCCACAACCCCGATTTCCATCTCGGCAGGAATAGGAAGCCCGTCCAGGGGCATAAAGGGTTTCCCATCCCCGTTACGTCATTAGTGAAATGAAAGGTATCTCAACATGCGGTCTCCCTCGGACTAATAGGACCCGAGTAAAACGGACGTTTGGCCCGCGAAGAGCAGCATGAGCTTGTTATGTTTCGAAAATCATATCAACCGAAAAAGAAGTTAAAGGGCGAAAGCTCATGTGATCACTACACGCTGCGGCCGTAAGCGGGAAGATCGCAACAAGTAGCAGAATTGTTTCGTACGTAAGTACGGCGATCATTCATCTCAAACACAACGCACCTGGGGCCCGAAACGTGGGCTAAGGCGACCGTCATAGGCGGGGATCTGGACACGAACGTGACTGGAGTGCGAGGGTCCATTGGGCGAAAGCCGCACCAACGGAGGGCGGGAGCTTCGTCGCTATCGACCATGATCGGCCATTAATTCCATCTCGTTAGCGAGAGCGGTGGACTCGAGTTGACACCGCGGGCCCGAGCCTCCCGCCGGTTACGCCGGACTCCCCGACGCGGCCCGCGCCTAAGCGAGCGACCGCCGTTCATCAATTTGAAGCCTGGGCGATCTCTTCGTGAAGTGAGCTGTGCTCGATGCGCCCGTGAGCTGTCTGTCTATCCTGCACTGCTGCCGGGATTTTGCTTGCGCGGCGAGGCACTCAACGCCTCGGATGTGGGTACCGGCGCAGGTTTCTTGCTCTCCCGGGTACCCGGCGGGCTTGCATGCCGTCTCTTCCCTCTCCCCTGCATGTCCCCTTGAAGGGAGGGGGCAACGGCCCCAAAGTGCCAGGCCGGTGACGCCACCAACAGCGATGGTCCCCACAACGGAAACTTACCTGCATGCCCGCGCGGCCTCGCACCCCTGCCCTTGGGGGGGGAAACCTGGTATGAGCATGGCGATCCCTGTCCGAGACAAGTAAAGATCTGGGGAAAGCTTTTTCACCCGCCGGCAGGGTGCCAGGCGCTCAGAAGATTGGGATATTACAGAGTCCCACAAGGAGGCTGATTGCCGGCGCGAACGTGGTGCCCGTGGAGAACGCGGAACCGGACAGCCAAAGCCCGATTGGCCTCTGGCCTCGAGGCAGCGCCCTCTTACAATACTCGGTATGTACATCTCGCTGTCCTCGGTAGCTGAAGTTGTTCTGACGGCACTTGCGTACTTGTGCCCGGCATGCGGAGAATTTCCCCTGACGGGAAGCTGGGGAGGTTGGGCCTCGCTGGCGGGCTCGGCCCTCACTCGCCCGGATAACCGTCATGTTTTTTTTTGGCGCCCTCGCCCCGCTCCCACTCATTGGCGCTCGCAACCAGCACAATCTCCCAACGAGTTCTGCCGGCAGCCACCACTCCCCTGTTGGGTTTAACGTCCGTCAAACCCCCTGTCACCCACCCCTGCCTTCCTCTCTCAACCCCTGGGGGAAAGACAGGAAATAATTATCCGGCTTCCGACTGAACCCTGGCCGTCGCACGGAACGCGGAGCGGGGGCCGGAGGATGATCGGACCAGAGAATCGGGGCCTTCTCCGCGGGAGGATGTGACGGATCGATGTGATGAGAATCGAATCGCGATAATATTTCGCGGGGATGAGGCGCCCGTTACACGCTGCCACGTGGAAAGCAAGCCGGCATGGTGCAAGACCAGCACGATAAATTCAAAATCCAGCGAGTCAACGGCCCGAGCCGGACTAAATTATACCACCGCTCGCCGTTCACAACGGTTTGTGCGGAGCATGTATTGCAAGCTTGCACGCGAGGTCGGCCCGGTATGGAGTTATGTTCTAGTTATGACGGTCTCTGTTCTAGTTATGCTGATCTCTGGACCTGCGCCGAGTCCGGCGTAACAGGTGTGGATGGCGAACGGGGAGCGTTACGAGGCCCTTTACTCCATTGGGCGCTAGACAGTGAGGGCTGAATAAGAATCTTCGCACTAAGGAAACCGGGTAAGAAATGGCATGGTTGCCCTTTCAATCGTCAAAATTGCATAGATACCCCTACCAGGTTGTCCCTCTATTATTCCAGCATGAGGTAGGAGGCGTTCACCCTCGCCACCTGATTTCCGGTGGCTGCCGCGAGCGAGCAAGCCAATCACCCTCAGGGTCGTATCAAGAGAACGACGCCAAGCTTTCCTCGCGTGGCGCACTCGTACGGGTGAACGGAACCCCCGGCCCTCGGTTGTTTGAAGTTTCAAGTCATAGCTCCACAATAGACAGAGGCGCCCCCATCGTAAGCAAATCTGGATCTGTGAAGATCGACAACCCGACTCGAGCAGGCAATTCGACATTTCGACGCTAACACGTTCAAGCGAGGGATCTGCGCGAGGCCTAAAACTAGCGCTGCGCGATGGCTCAATAGACAACCGAAGACGCTAGGCGGGGGCTAAGGGGACTCTCGCCGCCATAACAGTGGGGAGAGAACTGCTCTTGCCCCCCACTACGTACTCCAGCCCTGCGGCCGAGAGCTTGACCGGCGGCCCCTAATCCCCTGCCCGCCTGGGCCCACGACCCGCATCCCTGCGAAAGGACAGTGGGGTGGGTTTGACCGAGACAGGACCCCCTCCTACCTGGTACATTAGCCTCTTATCCGTGCGCCTGGGACCCATTACGCGCATGGTGTGAGGTGTTGGCGGAAGCAAGAATGCAAGGAGTTATATGTCAAGGACCCGCCCCCCGCCCCCTTGGCTCCGATTTCGATGGTTGTCCGCCAACAACACCAGACCACCGCTCCAAACGCCGAAGGCTCTCTCCCCTTCCGAAGGTCACTTCCGCCTGCCACTCGAGGACCGACGTCGACGGAATTGCCAACGGGAGGATCGCCTTGTACCTCTGTCGAACGAACCCCGACGGATTCTACGGGCAAGGGTTGACAGACGACAGACTCCCGGGAACCATTCGCTTGCATCCCAAGGAGTCATCGGCCCTCTACTCCACGATAGGACCTTTCGCGACCCGAGTCGTCCTTGGTTCGCACCGAGTAAACGACGAGTGTGTCCGCCAGGACCCGGGCCGCCTATACGCTTCACGCCGACCCGCCCACGAAACAAGGGGATAAACGAAGATGTCGGACAGCGGAATCGACCACTCCTTAGACGGCGAGTCGCAGGTCGACGCCATCTGCGCGATCCTGTCCGTGGGGTGCATCCTCACCACGGCCGTCGTGTCCCTCCGGATATACACCCGGACGATTCTACTGCGCACATTTGGAGTTGAAGATGCATTCATGATCGCGGCCCAAATTCTCGCCATCGCAACGGCGGTGGCTATTGGACTGGGTACGCTCTGCGACCATCCTCGTATTGATCTGTCACTTGCTAACGGTCTCCTTTCTAGAGACAAAATACGGGCTAGGGAAGCATACATGGCTGCAGCCTGAAGAGTACCATATCCCCTACATGAAGGTATTATCGTCCCCCTCGAACGTCGGGACGCCCATTTACTCACCAAGCTCTCGTGCGTAGGCATTCTACAGCTCCATCGTCATTTACAACGTCGCCATGTGCCTAGTGAAGATCTCGATCCTGCTTCAGTACCGCCGCATCTTCGCCAGCCGCCTCATGCAGTGGATCACGGCGGGAGGCGTGGCCCTTGTCGGCGCCTGGACAGTCATGATCTGCTTCCTGCTGACCCTGATCTGCATTCCTGTCGCCGCCTTCTGGGACAACTCGATCGAGGGAAGGTGCCTGGACTCGCTTACCGTCTGGTACGTCATGGCCAGCTTTAATCTCATCAGCGACGTTGCGCTCTTCGTGCTCCCGCTGCCTGTGATCCGCCGGCTGCAACTTCCCACGAGGCAAAAGTGGACTTTGATAATCGTCTTCGGCCTCGGCCTCTTGTGAGTCATCGGAGCCAATTCTCTGGGCCAACCTCGAAGCTAACATGCATCCACAGCACCTGCGTCACCTCCATCCTCCGGATCCGGACCCTCAAGGAGGCCGCCACCGCCGAGGACCCGAACTGGGAGAACGTCGAGGCGGCCTACTGGTCATTCCTCGAGGTGTGCACCTCCATCCTCGCCGCCAGCCTGCCGACCCTACGGCCCGTCCTCAGCAAGCTCATCCCTCGCATCTTCGCCTCGAGCAGCTACCGCAACACCACAGGGGCCCGGTATCCCGCCGACCGCAGCAACGCCTACCGGCTGCGTTCGACCTTTAAGAGCGACATGGGCAAGCCGGAGAGCACGACAACGCTCAACCGGGACGAGGGCGTCGATTTCGGCGACCAGGGCGGCCAGAGCCCGCCGGGGCCTACGGGCTACGACGTCAGCGTCAGCGGCGGCCGCAAGGCGGCGACGGACTCGGTCAGGGCGGATGGCGGCATCCGGACGACGACTGTTATTACGCAGCGCGTTTCGGAGGACTAATGCGGTGGCGGGAAGTGGGAGGGATGCGCTGTTCTGTAATACCACATATTATACCCCTTTTAATACATGAGACATGGTGATGACCTGAATGTGGGTCGGTTTTTATCCCTTTTCAATTCTTGGGCCGCGGTGTATTGGGCGAGTTTCGTGTAATTGCGATTTTTTTGGCCTTCCTTGAACTTGCCTGGCCGCTTGTGAGTGGTGTGCGCCATCTTTCGAGCGAGGCAGCATCTTGCCCTCCGGAGACCCATCACTCGATCGCTTGCTCTAAACACAACGTCAGCGTGAAGAGAGTCATATAAGCTGCAGTGGCAATCTGCTTAAGAGCCGGGTTATTTATTTACCGCTCGAACACAAAGAGCAACTAGTCTACACAATTTTATCGAGCAGCTATGGCCAAGTCAAGTATGAAGAAAATACAGGCGGCCCTCGAACAGAGCCAGGATTTTAACCCAACTCCTTTCCAGGTGCGTGAAAACTAGAGGCTTAAGCTTTATACCCCACGTCCCCAGTTATCCCCAGCTTCTCAGCACTCGGGGCCACTCAGGCTTTCTTCTGCGCCTCAAGGTTCCACACAACCGGGGCCGTACCCTCTCTATTCTGCGCGCCCCTCACAACCATCAACACGGTCTTATCCGTGAAGCCAGGAAATCGGCCAAGGGGAGGAATGTGAATGGTAACGAATCTCCCAGGAGTGTTTGGGAACGATGCTTCTGTGACACCCACGGGCCCATTGCGGGGAATCATGAAGACTACGTCTTCAATCTTGGAGTGGAACGATAAGTAGGGCGAAGTACCAAGCACGCCGGCAGCGTTATCGCCGCTATATGATTTCCACGTTGCGTACTTGTCGGCCCCACGAGCAATAGCCTGCTCGATCTGGTGTCACATCGATATTTCTAGATCGCGCAGAACGAGAAGCCCAAGCAGAGGGACCAGAGCCAATTCCAGCTAACTCCCACGCGGTGAACCCACTCGAAATGGCCCGGGCCGGAAAGGTAGAGAGGAAGGCGACATTTATTTCAGTGCTGGACCGACGACCAGACTCTGTTCTTATGGAGCAGGGTTAGGCGGACGGACATGATGCTGTTCAGTTCGGGCGGAGAGAGGCCGGTAATCGTGCCTGTCCTATTAGCTTGATGCTCGACCGACATCCTTCAAATGTGCTCTTGCCGGCTTCCGCTCTGCGGGGAAGGCACTGATGAATACTCGCGCCGTGGCGGGGCCTCGTACGAGGGAGATTGATGGTTATCCAGTATGAGACCGAGCACCCAGTTCTGGAGTTACACCTACCGAGCAAGCCGGATTAAACAGGCCCACCTTCCTCTCTCGAACCCCGAGAGCCGCCGGGGAAGAAACCACGGAGCGAGATCTCGATTTGTCCCAAGCGGCCAACTCCGAGGGAGCAAGGATTTGGCCATTGGCGCGGCCGCGGGTTGTGGCAGGGTCCCGACTGCTTGACATGGTTGGCCGCGAGCCGTCCCGAAACGTCCTGATTGGCCTGTTGTCGGACCGACAGCAACGTCGAAATGATGTCGGGAGCGGCGATCTTCGCATTTACTGGGTCATTCGTTCCCAGGGCACTCCACCCGTCGACGCATCGAGCCCTTTGCGTCTCTTTCCCCCACACACTAGCCTCCAAGACCGCCTAATCCCCACGGGGTTGTGAAGAGGGTAGAAGGGGCTTTCTGCGCCGTGAACCAATGGCGGGCGTGTTTCATCCCGGTTGTTATTGCTCTCAGTTCTAACAAAGGTTCATTTTGTGCTTGCCGCTGGTCATGGCTGCCGGAAATTCAGCATCCCGGATGGGCGGCACCGTCAAGTGTGCCAATCAAGGAGTCGCCCCTTCGAGGGAACCTGGCCAAAGCTTGGTTCGCACGGCATTTCCGTCCCCGGAGAAAACCACATCGAGATCGTACGTGGCGAAATATATTTTGGCGATTGTACAACCGCCTTCTGACCTATTACTGGTACTCCTACTCCTCTGTTCCGGGCGCTTTGCTCCATGCTCGCGCCTCTTCCCCTGTATTTAAGGAAACTCCTCGCTCCTATCCTTTGAGGGGGGTTGAGTCTATGCACACTTCTTCCCAAGATTCGCCGTTTCCTACTCAAAGGAATCATTGCGCAGTCAAGAGTCTGGACCACAACTTCGCAATGCCACCCGAAACACCAGAAAAGGAGGGCGCCAACGCGGCCCCCAGCCACCGGTCCGTCTCGGCAGCCAAAGCCGACACCCTTGCCCAAGAGGCCGCAGCCGCCACTGAGCTCGAGCATAACACGGGGCTCCTCCAGTCCCTGAAGCTCTACCGTAAGGCCTGCCTCTGGTCCGTTTTCCTGTCCATGTGCATTATCATGGAGGGTTTTGACGACCTCCTCCTCAACAACCTCTACGCCTACCCGCCCTTCCAGCGCAAGTTTGGCGCCCGCCTCCCCGACGGGAGCTACCAGCTCACCGCCGCGTGGCAGGCCGGCCTGTCCAGCGGGAACCTCTGCGGCCAGATGGTCGGCCTGTTCAGCAACGGCATCATCGCAGATCGCATTGGAAATCGCAAGACGCTTATCGGCGCCCTTGCCTTGTGCATAGCTTTTATATTCATCGTCTTCTTCGCTGAGAGCCTGGTGCAGCTGCTCGTCGGCGAGATCCTCCTCGGGGTCCCCTGGGGCGTCTTCCAGACGCTGACGACCACGTACGCCGCCGAGGTCTGCCCGACGCACCTGCGGGCCTACCTCACCACCTACGTCAACGCCTGCTGGGTCTTCGGTCAGCTCATCGCCTCGGGCGTCCTACGCGCCATGGTCTCCCGCGACGACAAGTGGGGCTACAAGATCCCGTTTGCCCTGCAATGGATGTGGCCCGTGCCGCTCATCATCGGCATCTGGCTCGCCCCAGAGTCCCCGTGGTGGCTCGTCCGGCACGACCGGCTCGAGGACGCCAAGGCCTCCGTGCGCCGCCTCACCACTCGCAACACCAAAATCGCCTTCAATCCAGACGAGACCGTCTCCATGATGGTTCTCACGAACCAGATGGAGAAGCAGAACCGCGCCGGGACCTCCTACCTTGACCTCTTCAGGGGCGTCAACCGCCGCCGCACAGAGATCGTTTGTGTGACGTGGATGATTCAACACTTCTGCGGGTCGGTCTTCATATCGCACTCGACCTATTTCTACCAACAAGCGGGGATGGACGTGGAGAACTCGTTCACCATGACTCTCAGCCAGTTCGCCGTCGGGATTGTCGGCACCGCCATCGCCTGGACGCTGATGCGCTGGTTCGGGCGCCGCACCCTCTACCTCTACGGCCAGGTGGGTATGTTCGTCCTCCTCCTGACCGTCGGCTTCCTGTCCTTCGCCGGTCGTGAGAACGCCGACGCCCAGTGGGCCATTGGGTCGTTGCTCATCGTCTTCACGTTCATCTACGACAGCACCGTCGGCCCGGTCTGCTACTCACTCGTGTCAGAACTGTCGTCCACTCGTCTGCGCAACAAGTCAGTGGCCCTGGCCCGGCTGTCGTACAATCTTGTGGGTATTCTTAGGAATGTATTGACGCCCCGTATGCTTAATCCGTCGGCCTGGGACTGGGGGGCGAAGACCGGGTTCTTCTGGGCGGGAACGGGCTTGGCCTGCCTCATTTGGACATACTGGCGCCTTCCGGAGCCCAAGGGCCGCACATACGCTGAGCTGGACATTCTCTTTGAGAGCGGTGTGAGCGCTCGGGGCTTCAAGCACGCCGTAGTTGACAGACTTGATGCGTCCACGAAGGAGAATGAGTTCCTGCCGGAGTCAGCAACGGTCGAGGTGGCCGGGGGAAAGGAGGATACTAAGAGATAACTCAGATATAATTTCATGTCTCCGTTCATTCTCACGTTCATTTTTAAAAGGAATGGCAGCGGCGTATAAGTCGTTTCTCATTTTACGGGGCTGTAGTGAACTTGGAGGAGCCAGAGGCGCGCCCCCGCAGATGCAACATTTACCAAGCTGCCGCTCTACAAATGTCGCGCAACGAAAGAGCCGTGAGCAGGACCTCAAGTTGATCACATAACTCCGTCCCATACTTGGAAGTGGCAGTCGGCCTTACATGGCCGCGGTCAGGGCAGTCACTCGAATCTATGCGCATTCTCGATCGCTAGAACTGCAGGGAACTCGGGCTTATTATTCAAACGACATCCGTGTCCCAGTACGACACGTTGGATACAACAAGAGACGAGCCCATCAGCTGGCAAACCTCCAGCCCTTCGGTAGCCCTGCAGCACGTTCCGCCTCCTCGAGAGCCATATTCTTCCTCCGGCACCACCACTTCGTAACCAGTACGCCAATGACCGCCAGGCCACATCCAGTAATGATCGCGCCACCAGCAGTCTGGTAGTACGGCTCCTGATTCCTTAGGAAAAGGTACGGTGTAAACCAGTGCGAGACGGTAGAGATGCAGTTGGCGTAGGCGATGAGGGCCGCACGCTTGGTCCGGGGACGGGGGACGACCGTGGTCTCCCACGAGATTTGGAGCTATGGATGGAACTTGGTGAGCTTAGGTCCTATATAGAAGCAATAGGGGCGATGTTGTTTGGCTGGGAAGACTTACATTTAGAGCGACGAACGGACCCGTTACTAACAGAATCATGGCAAAGTACCGACCAATAACATTTAAAGTCGTGATCATGACAGCGCATCCAATGGCCGCGAGCAGGATAGGCACGACCATATGCCACCCGTGCTCAAGCACACGCCCTGAATGCCACGACACTACCAACGTAACAATAAAGGCAATGATTGGTGGCGGAACTTGGATAAGATATGTAATCATTTCGTCGAAACCTAGTGTTGCGAGGATCTTACCCGTGAACAAATAGTTAGCTAACATTCCTATGCAAATTTTGGTAGGCAGAGGGAACCAGCTACTTACACTAGGGAAGAAGTCCTTGTAGGATTGTGCGACAATGACGGAGAAGTGTATAAAGGCAAACATGTGGGCGAAGGGATCCTTGAGCATGGTCCACACTCCACTCAAGTAGTCTCCCTCATCATCTTCAGAGTAACCGCCAGCCGAAACTGTCTGCCGATACGCCGCCATCTCGGCCTCTTCGGCGGTAAGGAAATAGCCCCCTGTCGAGTTGGGGTAATTCGGAATAAACCAGAAGGAGACGACGCCGATTATAATGCTGAAAATTCCTAATTAGAGAAAATTTCCCACGTTAGTCCAGTTGCTCCGAATGTCGATAATTGAACAAGGGTAAGATAGGGTCTTCTAAGCTGATTTGCAAGAGCAGCTACTTACCTTCGAGAAGCAGAAACCACTGCCATGCCCGTAATTTAGCAACACCCTCCATATTGGTCAAGATACCGGCCGCTAGAAGCCCAGAAATAGCCTGCGAGATCGTATTCCCTGCATGCCAGATCGCCATCCGTAAAGGAGACTCCTGCTTCGTATACCACGACGACGTCATCAGCGAGACGGCGGGCACGAACGGCCCCTCCGTGAATCCCACCAGGAAACGACACAGACAGAAGGCCCAGCCGCTCTTGACGGCCGGCATGCATATCGTGACGGCCGACCAAGCGAGCATAAAGACCGGAAGTAGGAACCGCGGCTGCCCCTTGGCTACTATCACGGTTGAAGGAATCTGGGTGATTATATAGCCGACGTAGAACATGGAGATGCCGGTGGACCACACTTTGTCTGACATGTGGAGGTCCTCTTGCATACCGGCTAATCGGGCGTTGGAGACGTTAATGCGGTCAAGATAACTATAGGCAAAGACAAAGTCAGAAAATGGTAAACGAGGCGCCTCGCTATTGACGGGGTTATGGCGGGGACGGGGAACTGACTTCATGATTAGCATAAGAGTGACCATGGGTAGGAACTTCCAGTCGAGTTTGCGAACGAGAGACTTCTCGAGGGCCTTTAGCTCATCCGGCGACTTGGTCCTGATAAGCTCATAGCGCTCTAGGTACTCGTCGCACAAGGCGTTCTCCTCCATCTCGACATTGTTGCCGAGATCCTCCTTGAGGTCAACAGAGTTCTTTTTAGACCGCACGGAGGGGGCCATCGCTGCGAGGCTCTTCTGTATCGCTTTCCGCGGCCGAAGAAACGAGAGTATAGTTTAGAAGAAAATCCAAGGGGCTGGTGTTGGAAAGTTGAGTAAGGATTAGCACCGACTGATGCAGTGGCCTGGGGAAAGGAAAGAAGTCGAGGAGGAATCGGATCGCGAGTTTTATAACCCTTTTTGAGCAGGCCACTCTCCTTCCCTATCTGAACAAACTCGACAGGGTATTTTAGCTGCCAGCTTCAGCCCACAGCGATCTGCTATTGTGAAGCAACGTACCCCAGCCCACGTGCCCTCTGACCCGCATTCTGGAGAATAGTTTCCACCAGGTCCTGAGGGGTAGCTCGAGGTTGTGTGGAGAAGCTGGAGTAAGACGTGCGGAAGGTCAGGGAAGAGATGGTGCTGTGGCTTCGGACCCACGTCCGAGAAGCATTGGGGTGGGGCCGGCGCAAGTGAAGGGGGCGGTGCACGTCAAATGGAGACTAACGTCGAGTCCAGACTAGGCTTGGAACGCCTGGGACGTTCCCTGTACGGTGTACCCACCCTTAACCGAATGCCGCCTCGAGAAACTGGCGCAGACGCAAGGGCATCGTACGAGGTATGTCGCAATCCAGAAATCGGCCCGGCTTATGAAGAGACCTGTCAGCATTAAACCCTTGCAGGGAACTCGGGATTAAGCCCATAGCCACGGAATATTTTGACGAGAAGGGGGATACGCACATTTACCTGGTCACTTGCGATTTTATTCGATAGCGCCATAAAGAAGCGATGGAAATCCCCTAGGGCAGGGAACCTGGCCGATATCTGCGTGACAAGCGTCGATGCCTTGTAAACCACCTCTGTAAGCTCGGCCGGTCGGACCGACGGTGGCGCAGCGCGGCGAGAGAGGCAGGTGTATACCACGGCGGCAGAGATGATATCGTAGGCGTCCAGGAAGGACCCGGGGGCTTTACCATGCCCGGTTCGTTCATACGACGCGTCGAGGAAGCGTCGGCAAGTAGCCAATGTGTCGTGTTCCACGTCCTGCGGCGTGCCCAGGAGTATCCCTGGATTGGTGTAGGGAATGGGGGTCGGACTAACCGCCTGGATTAGAGCACGGCAGGCAAGCTGGCCCACGTAGTCTCTCGAAGGATGCGAGTCAGTCGGATCTAGGGGGGGCTGTAGAGATGCAAGGTCCCTCCAGTAGCAGACGTTGCTATAGTCGAACATGGGGTCCGTCCTGCTACTTGTCCGGATGCTGGACACCAGCTGGGCGTGGCGGACTACGTGGAGTCCCGACGCCTCCTTAGCCGACATAGACGGGGAAACCCCGTCTTCCAGCTCTCTAAATGCCTGTTTATCAGACAAGTAATGTAAGCGTACAGTGTCCGCGCGAGGCACATGGTAAAGGAGCAGCACCTACTTGAACGGTAATATCCCTGTCTTGTATGCCAAACGGTCTATCCATGGCAACACCAAGCCAACTAAATCGAGAAAACGGGTGCGTTAACAGACGGCTATAGCGCTGACGACAATTCTAATGACACACTTCCCGGTGAATAGGAGAGAGACGCTGGCACGTACCGGTCAAGGGCATAGACGCTCCAAAACAGCCACCTACCCTCATCAGCCCCCTGGGAAGTCAATGTGGTCACCTGTGAGCCGGACTCCTTATGAAAGCCGGCCGTGATACACGCCCTCAGTGCTAGCCCCAAGAGATGCCAGACCGAGCCTCCGTTAGGGTTGAAGAGGGCGAATGCAGTCAACAACACAAGGCAGTGCACCGTATCTATGTGCATTCGCGACCGCAGTGCGTCCGGCAATAAGCGGACGGCGGCACCATGGAGGGCCACAGCGTGATGGGATAGTCGAATCAAATCTGGGGACGCCATCATGCCAATGGAGATCTGTATGTAAACGTCGAATAGATGGAGCGCATAGGCAGCATCCCCACCTTCGGAGGGTGGTTTGGCCAACTTCACGGCATCGAAGCGAGATATCAGAGACTCCTTATCCTCGCGAGCTAGGCACGGGATAAAATGAACACACTCAAGATAGCAACTCAAATACAGCTTGGTGTCCTCCCGGGATGGGAGATGGTTTTGGCTGCCGTCAAAGGCGACCGGCGGGCGCAGTGACATGGACGTCGAAGGATCGTGGCCGTCTATGGCGAGGGCTGCGCGCACGGAATGCAACAGCCCCAGCTTGTCAGGCGATTGCCGCGGGCCGGGACGCGGCTCCGCCATGGCGCTGTTCGTTAGCAGGCCAATGGCGCCCATGGTATCATCTATTGATGAAGCATCATCCAATCCAGCGTCATTGCTTGTGCGGGCTGGCGATGGCCCGCTGGGGGCCATGCTTCTGCCTCGAGCAGCAACGGAGCTAGTTATCGGCGTCGGGGATTCAGAAGGCTCTATCCGTGGACCATCTCCGGCCGCCTGGCGGGAGTTCACTTCGCCAGATACGTTTCGTCGAAGCAACTCGAGGTAACTAGAAAGGGAAGGGCAGGTTAATTTCAGTATGTGTGTTACTTCTCTATCAGATCCCCCCGCCTGCATAGAAGCTAAGATTTTCACTGCTTACCTATGAAAAGATCCTTGTGTAATCCCCGCCTCACCCAAAATTGGGTTTGGAGGGGGGGACCGGGACTGACATCCCATGCCGGTCCGTGTGCAGTTGGTGCAACTCGGGAGAAGCCGGTCGCACGGGAATGGGTTTAGTCACTGTACCGAAAACTAGGCTTTTCAGGGGCACCACATAAAACTTACTTTCTGCTTCCGAACCCAGCAGCGCGCACAGGCCTTGGACCGTCGGGAAAGCAGACCGTGGGGTTGTGACCTCGGACTGGGGCCTGCGCTGTCGGACATCGGTGGAGATGCCGGAACCTGCTCTGACATTGCGGGGTGGTCAGGGCAGCATGCGGACGTCGTCCGAGATGGCGTGAAGCGCAGTTCTATGAGACGTTGGGGAGGACTAGGTAATGTCGATTGCCGGACGTGGTTCCGGGGTTCATGCCACTGTACAGACTTTTAGGAAACGGCTGAGTTGGGCCGCTGGATCGCCGTCCGGAGACACCTCCGACCGCAAGCCCTCAAGGTTTCACGTAATACGTGAATGCCAAGCCACTAGCGTGTTGTTCGACGATCCTTTAAACCCTTTGTAGTATGTGCACTCCCACGGCCCCACCTCCGCTTGCTCGGTCCCGCTCCGTCGACACCTGTAGATCTCGGCAGATCGCTCTTCCATCTGCCTTCCTACAGCCATAGATCAAGATATCGTGATTTACAACCACAGATGAGATCATTGGGATACGTAACAACCCCTGGCGACTTTCCAGTGGCCTCCTTATCTGTAAGCTTTCGGCACCTCTCGGAGTGGTCCCGAATATGTATGTGTGCTGGACTTTAGGCTGGACACGCAGAATCTCCTTGCCGAATGTAGGCTCCTAAAAGAAAACCCGACACGCGTGAGAGTGATCCTACAAAGTCTTTCACAGAGCTGAGTCAAATTTAAACCTCCGTTATCCGTCTTCTTCTATCCTGTTCTGTCCGTAGTTGCCACGGTCACTTATCCTTATTGTACTCCAATCTTTCCTACACCTCGCCGAAACAAGCAATGGCTCCATCCCTTGTATCCGATGACCTACCGCCGGCATCGCCGGCGGACAAACCAACAGTCTACATGCTAGATACGTTCCATGCGGACGTGATGGCATTTTGCAAGAAAAATTTCAACGCCATAACCCCCGACAACCCCGAGAACTTTAACTGGCGCCAGAACGCCCGCTACATTCTCGTAAGGTCATCATACGTGACGGCGGAGGACATCAACGCTGCTCCCAACCTGCTAGCTATCGGAAAGCAGGGAGTCGGCATAGACAAGATCGATGCCGAGGCCTGTAGAGCCAGGGGTATTCCTATCTTGAACACACCAGGCGTTAATGCGCAGGCGGTAGCCGAGCAGGTCCTCACGCTCACTATGGCAGTCGCCCGACAGGTCGGCTGCATTCTAACTCAGCAGAGCTCCGGGGTCCTCATGCCTAAGGAGAAGTGTTCCGGTCTCACCGTTCAAGGCAAGACCATTGGAATTCTGGGCATGGGGAACATCGGCAAGGCCGTTGCCCAGATATTCCACGGTGGTCTCGGCGCGCGCATAATTGGCTACGACCCTTTCTTACCGGACAAGGCATGGTCGGATATCCCGCACACGCGCGCCCAGTGCCTCGAAGATATTTGGACCGAGGCCGACGTGATAACCGTCCACATGCCGCTCACCCCGCAGACGAGAGGCCTCATCTCGTACCCGCAGCTCCGGGCCATGAAGAAGACGGCCATCGTCATCAACGCAGCTCGAGGCGGCATCGTCGATGAGGGTGACCTGGAGCGTGCACTTACCGAGCGACTTATCTGGGGCGCCGGATTGGACTGTCACGAGCAGGAGCCGCCGAGCAAGGAACGGTACGGGGGCTTGTGGAGCTTGGGGGTGGTGAGCACGCCACACATCGGGGCTGCGACGACCGACGCCCAGGTTCTTACGGGTATGACAGCGGCTAAGCGCCTGCTGCGGTTCGCACAAGAGGCGGAGTGAGTCGCAAACGGATCAGAAGGTGGTAGCGGTGTATTGGTTTCGTTGGCCCTAATTTATTTGAAGTCTTTGATAGAAGATGGCTTCCATTAGTGGATTCCAAAACTACGATCTACTGAATAGTGATTCACAAGCCCGAAGAGAAACTATCTGTAAAAGTAGCGGCCTCAGGGTCCCCATTCACATATTTCCACAGCATAGTGTCCATGTTCCATAAAGATGTGTCCTCGGTGAACACCCACAGGAGTGAGTCCATGTCGCCGTCAGTCGGCTCGCTGTGTGATCCATGGGGGGATATCCCTGTTGAAAAGCCCGCGGCATACTGGCCAGTCCCCAAGTTACTATCTCCAAGGTGGTTGAATGCGTGAGAATAAGTTTCCGTGTCATGCACCCCGCGGGGGACGGCTGGCAAGTTTGTGTCCGGCAACTGAAGGCTGGAAGTATGATGGCGGGTCGATATTGGTGATCTCGATGTGGGAGCTCCCCCGGTGTTGATCCGAGGCAATGGGGATTCCATGGGAGGCGGAGAAAGGCATCCACGCCCTATCGCGCGCTCGATCTTCCGCGAGACATCGCGATGTAGCGCCGCGAACACAGTGACATACGGCTCAACATGCTGCAACAGCGAATCCATACTCGCCAGCGTGCGCTCGCAAGATCTCAAACCCCGGGATGACAACTCCAGGTCGCCCCGTGGCAAACCGGAGGTGTACAGAACGCAAAAGATGACCGACAGCCCAGCCGTGAACATCATGTGGAAGTAGCTTCTCGTGTGCGTGATAAGCGACGTCGTCCAGCACAGGGAAGAGTACTTCTCAATGACATCCAGAGCACCGTGGAGGAGCAAAGTTAGGAAATGCTTAGGAAGCACACCGCCCTTCCTCGGAACTAGATCCACGGCGCGCCGCACCAGGTAGAGCTTCTCGCGGGCATAGAGGAGATCATACCACTGCTGAGAGTGGTATAGACACGTCGGATTCTGGATGACGGGGGGATGCCGCCTCCAAGCTTCGAGCTCTCCCAGAAGCTGGTTAACAACCGTGTGGATTCGGCCGATCCCGAGATGCGGTTGGGACTGTACCCGGAAGTCTTCTCTAAGGCGGCAAAACTCGGTGTGGATATGCGACGACACACGCCTAAGTTTCACGCTAACCAACAGGATAGTCGTCTCAGTAAGCCCTGCCAGCTCACGGGGCTCTGGTAGTAGATCTAGGGACTGGGAAGGGGAAGAGGTGCCCCAGGATCTAATATCCTCATCATCGATGTTTGCGGGTAGGCCGATGTGAATATCGCAGTCATCGATAGCAAAGGGCCGGTCTAGCGTTGTCGAGCTGTAACGATCGATGGTATAGAAGTACCAGAATATCCGGCGTCTTCGCTGCCGCTCAATCATTGCCTCACAGGGGCCACCATCGTGTGCGTGAAGACCCAGCTCGATGCATAAACGCCCCGCCAGTCGAATCAAGTCCCAGATCGATGTCCCTAAATGAAGAAAGACGCATATTATATGAGCCGTGTCTGAGTCTAAATGATGATAAGGATTGGCCCTACCGGTGTTATAGTAGATTCCAAATCGACATATCAGGAGTAAGTCTTCCACAGACCGGAGACCCCGCGCGAGAAACCGCGAGTCGATATGCCTCAAGGCCGAGAGATAGTAGCCCTCCGGATGCTGGGGGTGATGCCCGTTGCAGAAGGGCATGACAGAACCAATGGCACAAATCATAAAGGCACGGAACATATCGTCGGAGCCCGCAAAGGTATCCCTCGTGGTATCTGAGAAGACACGAGAATGAAGTTCCAATACCTCCTGACGGAAAAGAAATGCGCTCTGGACGTGGGACCAGCCTAGACTGCGAAGAGCTCACGTTTAGCCTCAACTTCCGTCTAACCTCGACTTGCTAGGCTTACTATTTTCTAAATAGCTCACCAGCCGTGTGCTGCGATGGCAGCGAACAGGGACGGATGGACACTTCGGCAGGTCTGGCCGCGTTCCCTAATTCTCGTAGCAAACTAGCGTTGGATTTCCTCCAACCGGAATCAGAGAAGAGTAGTGAAAGAAAGCTTGGAACAATGAATGTCAGCTAGACACTTTATCCTCGCAGTGCGCGTGGTCTGCGGTCCAGCGTACCTTAGCCCCCCGCGGTTCATAACGGCCGAGGAACTTGCAATAGATGGACCAGTCGGCGCATTGTAACTCTCAGCAGTCGGCACTGATGCGGGAGGAACGTCGAGGACCTCAGCTCTTGTAGGCTGGTATGCCAGATTTAGCTCCCTCTGTCTCTGTTCGAGTTCATGAATAAGTCTAGCAGAAGAAGTTAAACAAAGCAGAAGAGGTGCGGTTTCGACAATGCTTACGCCCGAGGTACTAATTCATCCCCTATCGAGTCGTAATTTGAGCATTGAACGCCATTACGGATGCAATGAGCACAAGACGGCCTCGCGCTATCGCACTGCAATGAACCGTCAGCACAGCTTGTCCACCCTATAAGCAAGCATTGCCATTGCGTCTTTGCTTTCCTAGTGGAAACGAACTTTAATCTTCTTCTGGAAGCAGTGATGGCAAGCTGGAAGTTTCGGCAGGCCAGTAGTCGGCGCTGCTAGAGACATTGGCAATGGCTTGGTGGCCGTCTTACAGATTTCCAGGCAATTGGTGTAGCGGGACACGATTATCCGAGGTTAACTACCACGCAAGTCGGGGGCAGTCAAGAGTAAATTACAGGGAAGGGGAGCTCTATTAGGCTTAGTCAGGCGTCTCCAGTCAAAGCGGACGGCTGCAGGCAGCTGGAGTCCTCTCTCTCCCCGGCTACAATTGTAAACTTCGCTAACGCCGCAGACTTGCTATCTTTATTAACAGCCGCGGAACCTCTGTAAGCCTTTATATCTACCCTTCTACTAGGAGACCATTAATATCATCCTTTTTTACAATGATATTGCTACTGTACACGATCTCCTTTCAAGTACCGAGTATGCCTCCTCTTAGCTTGGCGGCGGGTGCGCTTTCGGCCCCACTCCGATATTAGCTACTTTGGACTTCTTGTGGAAACCACTGGCGGGGAAGTGCTTTTCGGCCCCACTCCGACATCCGCTGGCTTCCTTCCGATCTTTCAGCACCAAGGAGCCTGTTGGAGCGGGTACTCGGTAGTCTAATCATGTGTCAGAGGATTGCCGGGCGGATGAGGCGTCATCCATATCGCTGTGGCAGCACTTTCTCTCGACCGAGGGAGTCAAAGCCAGGGTAAGATCAGATCAATTTAAAATGACGGCTCAACGACCGTGGTGAACGTGTGTTTCTGCGCTGTCTATCGTCTTACCCTCTATATTCAACCGAGCATTTAGCAGATAAACGCCACACACATCGAATCCCCGCCTGGTTTATCCATTACAACCTCTGTAGCACCATGAGCTCCACTACCAACGACAATGCGGCCCCCGAATATACCATCTCGAACCCCTTCAGGACTAAAATCCTCTCTGGGGAGATCTGCCCCGTCTTATCCATCAAAATCGTAACCGGCAACGAAATCGCCATGGCGTGCAAAATGGCCGGCATCCCCGCCATGTTCATTGACATGGAGCACTCTACCCTCGACCTACATACCGTCGGCCAACTCATTCTCGCCTGCAACTTCGTCGGTGTATCGCCCCTGGTTCGGGTCCCATCTAAGTCACACTGGCACATCAGTAGGGTCCTGGATGCCGGCGCGGCTGCCGTCGTCGTCCCCCACGTTGAGACTGTGGACGAGGTGCGTGACCTCGTCCGTGCTGCCAAGTACGCACCAGTGGGCGCCAGGGGTTGCACGAACTCGCAACCTATCATGAACTTCCAGCACGTCCCAACCTTGGCCCAAAACGAGTTGTTGAACAGGGAGACAATGCTGATTCCCATGATCGAGACCCCCGGCGCAGTGGAGCTAGTGGACGAATTCCTTAGCACTGACGGGGTGGATGGCGTACTCGTCGGGTCGAACGACTTGTGCACGGATCTCGGGATACCAGGCAGGTACGACGACCCAGTATACCAGGATGCGGTAACTCGCGTTGTAAAGGCTGGGAAGAAGATAGGGAAGCCTGTTGGCATCGGGGGTATCGGCGGAAGGCCTGATCTGCTAGAAAAGTGGTTTTGCATGGGCGCTACCTGGTCTCTGAGTGTCCAGGACTTTGGTATACTGCAGAGTAGCTTGAAGAAGGTTGGGGAAGAATACCGCCGTATAAATAAGCGTGTATAGAACGTATATATACAAGACTTAGTATGCATAATCTCTATAGATACCTTACCATACTAACCATATGGTATAAGAACAATATGATACTATTTACTTTTCGGGTATTTCGCTGCTCCTCGAGACCTTAACCCCCTTAGCTTTCTTCTTCATAGCATACTCCTGTAAGTTAGCCCAGGTTGCCTTACTTTGGAAAATTATCGAATCTACTGCCACGGCCGTGTCCAGGTGGTTAATAAGGATAGATTTTACTTCCACTAGCTTGTCAGCGAGTACACATTAGCCTCCTATAATTAGAGGGCTATCGCCGATGTCCTCTCCCTATCCGCGGGCCGTGGCCTGACTGGGGAGGGTTTCAAGCTGCATATATAGGACTCTGTATTCCTGGCCGAGGTTCTGCTGGGCTTTGAGCGTGTGGGGGAGGAGCAGAAGAACTACCTAAAGGAGAAGCTAGATGCGCTACAGGAGTCGTACCCCGCGGTTAACTTCAGCGAATTAGCTTAATTATACCCGAACGTCAAGAATAATAAGTACTACTGAGTATAGCCCGGACCTAAACGGTTTATGAACTCGCTCCCGCGAGGGCCCGCCGCCGTGTCTGGATCTCGACTCATCATATCCCGATACGTGGGCATTTGTTAGGGGAGACGAGGTGCCGGCTGAGCTATAATGAGATCCTTGAACTTTGCTGTCAATGAGTCGTTACCACGACGCACGTCGCTGTGGGGACGCAATCATTGATGGAGAGAGTGTGGAGATGTAGAGACCCATGAGTCCATGACTACCGGCCTTGCCGCGCACCCGGGCTAGCCGTTTCCCGACGACCGTTCGATTTCACAAAACAAGACTTCTACCAGGTCAGATCTTTTGCAACAGGTGGCAGGGGCTCATGCCTAATTTCTTTGTATATTGGATAATTCTAAACGTACAGAACTCCGAAAACAACTATAACTCCAATGGTCTCGCCCAGCCTTCTACCTGCCCGTAAGAACCTCGAGAATAATAATCTAAATCAACAGGATACCCAGTCCCAACAAAGATCCAGCTTACTCCTCCTTTGCCTCAGGCTCCTCTGTGTTAGAAGTCTCACTCATGTCGGTCTCGGAGGGGTCGGCCTTCCCAGTTGAGGTCGGGGCGTCGCCGGCGGCCGAGATCTCTTCGTCGTTTGCAAAGAGCGGGTCGTTCGGCTCACAAACAGTGCCCTCTTCCGGCAGCACTCCATCAGCGAAATACCTCGCAATGGCCTCGTTCGTGCAGTTAGACGTCTGCGCGATCGAAGTGTGCCCGAACCCATCCTGCTGCAGCACCACAGACCCCTCGAAGCCCGCGCTCATGTTCCTCGCCGACGCGAGCGGCGTGACCGGGTCGTACGTGTTTCCGATAAACAGCAGCGGGGACGACGTGCTGACCTGGAAGTCGCCCTCGTAGCGCTCCTTGGCCTCGAAGCCCCATTGCGCGCATGCGTAGACGTAGTATCCGACCCCGAAACCCGGGAAGTATTCGCTAGTCTCGCGGAAGGCTTCGTCCACCTCGTCGAGGTCTGACAGCTTGTCCTCGCGCGGGATTTTGTCGCCGCAGCGGATGCCCATGACGGCCTGGCCCTCCTGAGGGATAGCGCTCGGGCTGCCATCGCCCGAGAAGGCAGCTACCAGCGCGTCGGTGTCCTCTGCGACGATGGCCGCGAGAATGCCGGCGAGAAGCTGGTAGGAGTTGGGGCGGTAGAGGGTGCTGAGGGTGAAGGAATTGGCGAGAGAATAGGTGATGGCGACGGGATCAGCGTCCTCTACAGGTATGAGGAGGGGCTCCGTTCGAAGCTTGTCAAAAGTGGTGACGATAGCCTCGAGGGCCGAATCTGGAGAGTCTGCGATGGTGGTAAGGGGGCACTTCTTAGGATTGTCGAAGCACGCATCGATAAAGCCTAGGAAGGTATCATCTGCAGAGATGACGATGTTCGTCTCTCTATTCGGGATGTTAGAATACAACTGGTAATAAGGCAATCCAGACGAGGCTCTCGTACCCTACGCTATGGTAGTATTCGTGAACGTTCATAACGCCATCAAGAAGAACCTTGTCAATCCTGTCAGGGAACATAGCTGCAGCCGTCGCGCCGAGCGTAGTTCCACCGGAGATACCTGGTAGACCGGTTAGTCCTGCCCTCTACTTTTAGTTATGTCCGACTCATTCTGCACTCACCCCAGTATCGCAGCTTCCCATCCTCGCCGAGCGCATCCACGATTTCGAACATGTCCCTTGCAGTGAAAGCCATCCCCACAAGGTCGCCCGTATCGCTGAGTCTCTCGCTGCAGTTCCCTGCAATGTAGCCGGTCTCGTCCCACAGCCTTTGGCGGACTTCGGGAGACTCGTCAGGCAGCTCATATGCTAGCGTCTGACCGATCTCTTCTGGCTCGAAGCATGCAAACCGGAGGGTCTGGCCGGTCCCGCGGGGGTCCCAGCTAACAAGGTCGAATTGGCCCCCGGTAACCCTAATTGCACGGTCTTTGTTAGCCGAGGATATGGCTCGGTTGGGTGGCGGCTAGATATTAACTTACGGTCCTTGTATCGGCGCGTAGGCAATCATGTTGTTCAATCCATCCTGCCCAGGGCCACCGAAGTTGAGCATGATGGTCCCCTGAGAGGGCCCGTTCTGCGCTGGGTACCGGATCAGGGCAAGGTCAAGAGTCTCCTCGCACGAGTCGTCAGAGTAGTCAAGCGGCACAGGCAGCGTAGCACACTCGACGGGTAAACCCTCCGTCTCGATGTTGCACGTCCCCCATCGGAGGCCCTCGGGCGGCGTAGGGACTGCCTGTACAGCAGAGATGCTGAGAGCGACAAGCGAGGACTTGGTGAAAAACATTGTGTTCGCGAATTGATAAAACAGAAATGTTTGACTGGAGATAGGATAGAACTATAGCTATATTTTTCGCGTGTTTCCTAGGGTCTTTATACTTTGCGTTGTCCAGGTTATCGCAATTCCGTACTATTGCCTAATCGGGAGATTCTGTACTTTTGCGTTGTCACTCCAGCGCAGATTCGTACTATTGCCCGATCGGGAAGTAAGCTGACGATACGCAGCTCCGGCCTTTCACCTCCAGCCTCGGGGTGGCACGGGCCCTCCAGCTAAGCCCGAATTCGTCTCATCATTGTATAAGCACCCGAGCCGCGTAAGGGCCGGCCATCCTTGAAAGGTAGGTCGCCAATCGCAATATTTATTCCTACCTAGCAGCGAAATAAGCAGTATCAGGCGAAGACCTCAATCGTCGAGTAGGGCCGGGCAGGCCGCGCTGGGCTGAGCAGAGTAACTGCAAGGGGTAGAAGCGCCTCGATAGGCGTCATTGCCTTGTATTTCAGCAGTAGAATAGCACGCCGAAAATAGCAGAAACGGTTCACGCGATAATGGCTTTTTATTCTTTGCTATACACTGCCTGTGCCACATAATTAAACTAGAAAGCCATTTTGTTCTTAACAGCGCCAAGCCCGCTAATAGAAACCTCAACCACATCACCATCGTTTAGATACCGAGGCTCCTTCATTCCCAGGGCCACTCCTGAGGGTGTTCCGGTAAGGATAATAGTGTCAGCCTCGAGGGTGGTCCCCTGGCTAATAAAGCTCACGATATCCTCAACGCCAAAGAGCAGATCGCCAGTGCTGGTGCTTTGACGCTCCTCACCGTTGACTATAGTGCGTAATTCGAGATTGGAGGCGTTGCCGACGACGGAAGGAGAGGTGAGAATTGGGCTGAGAGGTGCGAACTTGTCGAATCCCTTGCTGAAGCACCACTGGGGGACGCCGCCTGCCTTCTTTGGGTCTCTCTGCCAACCTCGGGCAGAGACGTCATTCGCAGCGAGGTAGCCAGCAACATGGTCCAGTACCCTCTCTTTGGGAATGTCCTTGCCCGTTTTGCCGATCACCACAGCCTAGATTGTTTACCGGTTAGAATCAACGACTGCCGCCTGCGCAACATGCCGTGGCAGATAATGGGAAGCCGTGGCGGTTCCTACCAGCTCGCCCCCGTAGTCCACCGTCCCATCTTGCGCGATCTTGGGGATGGGGATGTCTTCCTTGTAGCCAGCAACCGAAGCCGAAGGCTTGATGAACACAAAGGGGTAGGGAGGCGGGTTGCGGCCTGCTTCCTTGACTGTCTACCTGTTAGCCGGAATGCTGAACAAGGAGTTTTTACGCGAAGGTGGAGCCCACGTACTGTGTTTAATGTAGTTGAGGCCGATGCACTTAATGATGGGCACATCGGATGGGCGTAAAATGTCAAGAACCTCCTTCACATAGATCTTGCTGCCTTTGGCTAACTGCGAGAAAGGTGACTGTCCTTTGTACTCAATAGCATAGAGGCCATTTTTGGAAACCAGCTCGTCGAATTTATTCTCGCTGTTAATGATGGGTTCGCCGAAAGTCTCATTGTCATTTTCGTCAACGAAACGAATAAGACGGGTCCACGATTGGCTAGACACCATTCTAGATGGATGTGTGGAGAAAGATATAACCTTGACTTGTGATAATACCCTGAATAGAGCTTAAAAACGGGGGGACTCTTATAAGGGTATTCGTAATATTAGGCTGATGCGCCAAGGGTATCCGTGGTTTTGTACCGGATCCTCAGTCATAGCAGGAGTGGGAGCGCGGGCGGAGTTCGTTATCAAGACTTTGGCGGGTGTGGATGGGTGTCCACGTACTTCCGCCTTTCTCGCTGCGGGGTCCGCGATTTGCCGTCAAAAGAACAGTGGCGGGTTTAATGCGGAACACCATCGGCAGCCTGGCATCCTATCGACTGACATGCCAAGCCAAAACAATCGTCGCTCGTGACGAGGACGAATGACGAGTACAGTATCTAAAGAAAGATAGGCGACACTTTTACCATCCCGTTCCAACGCGGATGTTACACGGGATTGCCGACCGCAAGGTCAACGGCTGGAAGCTTGCAGGCTCATAAGAGACATTTCGAAGTATACGCATAGACGCTGTTCACTGCGGAGCCCGACGATCTTGCAAAGACAACTTCGTATAAGCCCCACGCCCCCGATTATCCGCTTTGGGCTCTATACCTTTTCAGGCTCAGCTTAAGCTCAAAAGAATCTGCAGTAGACGATCATATGAACACACAGGCAATACTTTAAACCCCCAAAGTCTTACACGAGTGGTCAAGTGATAACCAAGCCTTTTCAAACTATGCTTACATTGCTATTAACCTAAGGTCGCCTAAGTCCGAGCAAGTCCACAAAAGGTCCATCATGAGCCGCAATAAGATAGGATCTTTCTGTAGAAGAGGTATTAACATGCTTTACCTTCGTCCACGAAGGTATGGCAAAGGTATCGCGGGACTCCCATTGGAACTTGACCTTTTGGCCGGTAGGTGTCTCGAGCTCGGTGTACCCACGGCCCTCAAAGCAGTGGTATATGTA
Organism: Sordariomycetes sp. S4602; assembly: GCA_023628835.1. Classification (NCBI taxonomy): domain Eukaryota; kingdom Fungi; phylum Ascomycota; class Sordariomycetes; species Sordariomycetes sp. S4602. Next base: position 55,416 of record JAMAJV010000024.1, on the reverse strand, counting down.
GGAGTTCTGACTTTGGGACTCGTGGGAGGCACCGGCATCGAGTCTCTCGGCTTGAATGGTGAGAGTGGGCGAGAGTGGCTGGCCGTCCTGCTTCCTGTACTGGTGTATTGCGTAAGGCTCTGCAAAAGCGTTCAGTGCCTGTTCGACTGAACCCCATTTGTATCGCCATTCGCAGGGATCACAATGTCTATGTTGCGAGTCAGCACCGCTCCACGGGCTAGTAGAATATATGCGTCGTCTTCCGGGCTGGTGCAGCGACCTCGACTTACGTTGAAGGATATCGGGGCTCACTGTAGCCCTCGGCAAAGTGCACCGGGGCGTAGGTGAACAGCGGAAGATTCAGGATATCAAGCCAGATCACAGGTTTGTCACTCTCATTGCCATGGTCATGCCAGTGCCAGGTGGGGGTGAGGATAACATCCCCTCGAGTGAGGGGCATCTTCTTGCCCTCCACAGCAGTGAACCCATCGCCATCAATGATAAAACGGCAAGCAAAGGCGACATGGCGATGTGCGGGTGCAATCTCGCCAGGGTTGACGATCTGGAGACCGCCGTAGATTGTGTCTGTGGTAAAGGGAGCCTCTGTAAAATCGTGTTAGGGGCCTTCCTCCCTTACCAGAGAAGGGGCGAGAGGGCAAATCGAACGTACTCAAGCTTGGATTCACCAGCATTAATACGCGTCGCTCGGCCTGCTCCTCAGGAACTAGACGGGCAGCCGTCTCAAGGTGTCGGAGCGACTCCTTATACTTCCAAATGTGAGCCTTGCTAGAAGGTCGTGGGGTAGGGGGAACCATTGCGCTCATTTGGCTCCATAGCGGCTCAAGATGTTCAGCGGGGAGAACACCAAGGGACTCCTCCATCCCGCCAGCATTTGGCTTGGCCATGATGATCGTTCGGCGCTGCGCAACACGAGAATGTGGCTGACGGTATTGCGAGTGCATATGAGTTGCTCGGGATCACCGTTTAGCAAGACAATAGGCCATAGCAATTATAGCAGGGGCCTGTACTAGCGACTGGGCATAGCTATATTCCGAGCTTGCTGGGAGCTCTTCACCGCTCAGAACATCGCCTTGCTCTGGTTATTGCTTGGAGCCACTTTGCGCATTGCGCCGCCAAGCCACTGCTGCTGCGGAGTTAAGGCGGGATGGGATGACTTCCGCCCATATCCACCGCGGAGGGTCGGCCCTTTCGCCGTTGCCCCACCGAGTGGGGCTAACTGCGTCTTCCGCCGTCCGCCAGAGGTGCTTCCACTGTGCTGCCGCAGCAGGGCGGCCTGGCCATTGGCTGTAGATACCGCAGCAGAAGGCTATCAGGACTGTTATCGAAGCTTGGGATATTATACCGCGTCTTGAACCTATTCCTAGGCGGTGTTTTCGCCTGGATTCTAAAGCCGTCATTGTACGTCCTAGCACCGAAGAACAATAAAGTTTACGCAGAGATGGCAACGAGAAGGTACGCCTTCCCGTCAAATGACAATTCCACGCCAGACATAGATCGTGGCTTTGACATATCTGGTTAAAATTTCGCTGACTATTCTCAAGATGGGACGAGGACGAGCTTCGCATGAGGTTCTGCCTTGCTATGTCAGAGATGTACCGGAATGAAGTCCCCCTATATGGGGAATTAGTGCGCATTGTGCGCGAAGTAGATGACTCGGCTATGACGGCGCGGGGGAAGGATGCCCGCAGCCTGCCGGCTAGACACCACCTTGAACGCCATGGCGCCATAAGACTCGGCTCTGTGTATGAGCTCCGGGCGATTGCGCGGTTGTTTTCTCTCTTGGGAATGCACCCCGTCGGGTACTATGACCTGGGACTGGTGGGTTTCCCGCTGCACGCCACCGCCTTCCGGCCCATCTCCGAGGAAGCCCTGAAGAAGAACCCATTCAGAGTTTTTGTCTCGGTCCTGCGAAAGGATCTTATTCCTGAAGACATTCAGACTCTCGTCGACGATATTCTACGCAAGCGAGAGCTATTTTCATCTCAACTGCTGAAGCTCATGGCCAGGGCAGAGGGGAAGGAGGAGATGTCAGCCCAAGACGCGGACGACTTGATTACCGAAAGCTTGAAGATATTCAAATGGCACTCGCGCTCCACCGTCGCCATAGACGACTACCTGCGGCTAAAGAAGGAGCACCCGGTGATAGCGGACATCGTGTGCTTCCCGAGTGCGCACATAAACCACCTTACCCCTCGCACCATCGATATCGATCTCGTCCAAGGGGAGATAATAAAGCAAGGCCTCCCGGCCAAGGAGAGGATCGAGGGCCCACCGAGTCGCCGTTGTCCCATCTTGTTGCGCCAGACCAGCTTCAAGGCCCTGGAGGAGCGCGTGGACTTCCTCGGCGCCGGCGGCGTCCCTGTGCCAGGGACGCATACGGCGCGGTTTGGCGAAGTCGAGCAGCGCGGTGCGGCCGTCACGCCCAGTGGTCGGGCCATGTACGACAAGCTGCTAGCGGAGGCCTACGCGCTGGCGGCGGACGGCTCTCGACAACTCGACGATGCCCTGAAAGATGCGTTCTCCTCTTATCCGGATTCCTGGTCAGAACTTCGGAGGCTCGGCTTGGTTTACTTCCGATACAACCCGCGCAGTCTGAGGCGGAGCCGCGAAGTAGGCGGCGCGGAAGGAGGCCGAACGAGGTTGGAAGACTTGGTGGGCGACGGCTCCGTCGAGTTCGAGCCAATAACGTACGAGGACTTCCTGCCTCTCTCAGCAGCCGGCATTTTCACGTCCAATATTGGAGATAGTAGGGTGCGAGCGGCAGACTTGAAAGAGGACGATGGTAACGTGTCAAGGTTCGAGGAGGCCATCGGTTGCAATGTTTGGGACCCGTTTACGTTGTACCAGGTATTGCAGGAGAGGAGCATCAAGGAGTGTGCAAAGGTGCTTTGTCTGGATAGTATTGTCTCAGATTAGTTCGCGTTTCATAGGTTACCCAGCAGGTTTCTCTGTTTGGGAAATATAAAACCCCCCTAATGCCGCCTTTGTCTTTCATACCTAGGCAAAGTGATGGTTGGGAAAGGCGATGGACGGTTTCCAGAAGCAGCCTCTTTACTTTGGAGCCGTTCGGAATGGCACAGACAAGCATTGGTCGTTACGAAGTGTTTAGAAAAGCTAAAATGAATCCAATGTAAGAAGCTTCCTGAATTCAGAGGCGACACATGCACAATACATTGTCAAGGGCACTGTGCCAAGGGCGCTCGAAAGCACCTGTGATGGAGCCAGTGGAGTGCCGTGTGGGGAAGCTACGGAGCTCGCCTTGAGCTCATTTATTCGTGGACCCCGCATTTCTTCGCGGCCCGCGGTTTTCCTTTTTCTACCTAAGCCCGCTGGAACGAACGAACCGCCGCGACGTAGCCGCGTACCCACCGGCGAACGTGCTGGATTGATACATTATCAACCTGGGCTAGCTACGGAAACACGACGCTCTTTCGGCCCCACTAGACTCAGAATGAGCACCGGCGCAGAGCATTCCGCCCCCGGGAAGCGCTCGCGGGCTGCTGGGGAAGACGGCCGACCGGGCAATCGGAAAGCACAGCGGAAGCGCGCGGCCCTGGCCTGCGACGAGTGCCGCTCACGGAAGAGGCGCTGTGACGGCGGGATCCCCGCGTGCGGTGGCTGCTCGCGGCGGCTGACGACCTGCGTCTATTCGTCCGAAGTCGAGGCCGGGGCGTGGCGGAGCAGGTAAGAAAGGGGTTTAAAGCCTTGTCTTGTCAATCTTGAACATCTAAATGCGGCCAACTGACCAAGGCGCGCCCACGCAGAACTATACAGTCCCTCAGGACCCGTTTGGAAGAGTTGGAGGCGTCGGAAGCGGCGGAGATCTCATCTCGACTTCGCCAAGCGGATGGCGCCGTCCACGCCCAGGAGAGTAGCGCGCAGCAAACTCGGAAATGTCCGCCTCATTCAGGGACTGTCACCGACAGAACCGACTTTGAAGGGTCAGAAGCGAACGGACCCGCTCCGAGCCAGCCACACGCGACTTACCAGACACCACCCCGGACAGATCCCTGCCTGGAACCCCGAAGCTTTGAGAAGCTGATAAAGCCCGTATCTCGTGCCGTCTCTCGGAGGACCGACGCGACCGTGACACCACTCTCGAACCCGGCAGAGACCCGGAACCCGGCGGTCGACTGTAAATGCCACCTGGTTCTGAGCTCCACGGACTGGTCCCTCCCATTGCGCAGGGTCGCGGACGGCCTGGTCACGACCTACTTCTCGCGGGTCCACCGCATGTATCCGATCCTCCACCGGCGCACCTTCCAGAGGCAGTACGAGCGACTCTGGGAATCCGACTCGGACTCGGCGCCGGCGGAGTGCTCCGGGCTCTGCAGGAAGAGGAACCGGTGCAAGCTCTTCGCCGCCACGCTGCAGGCCATCTTCGCCCTGGCTTCTCTCCTGGCGCCCGGAAGGCCGGAGGAGAACGCGGCGCGGGCCGATGCCTTCTTCTGCCAGGCGCAGGGGCTGGACTTCTTTGACTTGCTTGACGAGGAGACGGGGCTCGAGCTGGTGCAGCTGGGCCTCATCATGGGGTTCTACCTCCAGGGGACCGAGAGGTTCTCCAAGTGCTGGAACATGACCGGCTTGACGATCCGCCTGGCGCAGAACATGGGTCTGCACCTCGGTTGGATCGATGCGCGCAAGAGGGGCCTGGCGCCATCGCGGCCTACGCAGTTGGAGTATGAGATACGAAGCCGTGTATGGTACGGGTGTCTCATACTGGAAAGGTAATTTTGCAGTCCATAAACCCCGTCCTTTCCCCCACTCCCTTACCATTTTAAAATGGACTGGCTAACGATGTATCCGTAGGGAAGTATCCATGGCGTTTGGGCGGAAGCTCATGGGGTCCATCGGATGGAGATGCCCGAAGCTTCCCGATTCGATCGACGACTGCTGGTTGAGTGACGAACCAGGGAAGTGGAATTCTCAGCCCGCCGGTCTCCCTAGTCTCCTAGAGTCATTTATCCAGACGGCGAAACTGTACGACATCCTCGACGAGATTCTAGACAGGGAGGAACTTCACGATCCCGTCACCCCCGTTACTGACGCAGCAGCCACATCGCGAGCAACACCCAACACGCGGACTCTGCTTGAACTGGACAGCATGGTCATGGACTGGCGGGACCAGCTACCTACATATCTCCGATACGACCCCAACTCCCCATCATCAGCCGAGACGGACGCCGTCACGGCCGAAGGGTTGCTTATCCCTAGTGGCGATCTTCTTGTTCAGGCAAAACGCTTGTATCTAAGGTAGTCCAGCGCCACTCGTTAATCGTGGCCTATAATACTAACAATATAAGATTCTTGCACGTCCGGATGCTAATCCTGCGCCCGGCCCTAGATCACCAATTCGAGGGGCGCCACGACAGCCAGCAGGGCACAGGGGAGCAGGCGGCAGTCGCGCCGCTAGAGGTAATGGTGCTACGAAACATCGCCGAACAGTGCGTCCGATCCGCTCAAGAACTAGTCGAGTTCCTGGACGCCGAGATACGGTCAGAAGACCTTGTAGCTTGGTGGTATAACGTCAGCTGTATGCAGGACCACACGGCCCCCCCCACCCTCCCCCCTCTTCCCCCAATGGAAAGCATCACGTTGACTCTAAGGACAGACCTGTATAGCTGCGCCAGCACGATTTTGATCGGTCGGCTATGCAAATTTGGGGAGGGTAGCGGGCTGGAAGAGCCCATGTCGACAACTTGGGAGCTGTGCCTGCAGGCTCTCTCCCGCTACACGGGGGTCAGCAGCATTAGTCGGAAATCACTATTCCTCCTGCAGGAATATGCGCGGAACATCCTTCCAAGCGAAGGCCGTCAAAGAGTATGTGCCCAGGAGACCAGTGTCAGGGGTGGTCAGTCTGGATCCATGAGATTTCGTTTAACCGAGGTACTTGCAGAACCAACACCACGCCCACCAGCCACGGAACCCGAGACACGCGGCATTCCAGGAGCAGCCTGCAGTTGTAGATCCTCCCGTCTCAGGAGATTCCTACAGGAAGACCAAAGACAGCCTAGCTTTGCCTTGCGTGCCGAAAAGCCCGCCGGTGGAGCCGCTTGAGGGGCCTCTGGGAGAGTTTTCGGCCCTCGACATGCGCTACCTCGAAGGTCTGGGCGAGGACTTTGGGCTTGATGAAACCGCTGGATCCCTCTCATGGCCCTTCACTCCGTTCCCGTCCCAACTGGAATCCATGAACATTGAATTGGATCTTCCCGACTCGCTGGGGTAGAGTCGAATTTGTCACATGCAGAGACGGACTCGGGCACAAAACTCGTTACCGTTATTTAGAGTGTACTGAGCACGTATGGGAGCACTTATGACATTACGGCCTCAAACGTACTCTTATAGGGAAAGCACGTCGCGTAGTGAACAGACCAGAATAACCTTGACTGTCGGCCCTTGGAAATTACCAAGCTCCTATGATGTCTCTGATCGACCTTCCGCGGAAAAGGCGTTCTAAATTTTGGCCAGTACCGCCTGTTCTCTAAATAACCTTATCATTAACACCATGTGTCTCATCTGAGCCACTGCCGGAACCACATGACAGCCACGTTCTTTGCCCTCTCCATTCCTGCCCTCTCACCAGAAATGCCGGGATCCCCCCTTATAGAGAACCCGTGCTCAAGTCTTGGGAAGTGCTGGTAGTCGTACGCTACGCCCAGCGAAGGGATGACGCGGTTGCTGAATGCCTTGAGTTCTTCCGTGAAAAGCGGGTCCTTCTCAGGCGCTATGATCTGGACGGGGACCCCGATGTTCGAAATTTCTGCCTCCTCCAGATTTGTCGGGTGAGCCGCCACCACGCAGTCTACGAGGGGGTTGTCCTTTGCCCCTAGGCGGAAGGCACCCCAGCCTCCAAAGCAGAACCCGATAACCCCGGTGTGTTTGTACTGCGAGCGGAGAGCCTTAGCATATTCGATGATCTCCGGGCCGCGAATGTCCTTCGAGTTGCGCGCTAGGAAGGACGGGAGGTCGATCTCTGCCCAGCGGGCTTTGTCTAGTACAATATCTGCCGGAATAACCTCGCCCCCGAAGCTGAGGTGTAAGATTAGCTTCGGCCAAGACTAAGAGGATACCGTAAACCCTTACATGTCGGGGATATAGACAGTGGCGCCGACCTCACTGGCGTAGTGGTCGGCCAAAATACGGGTATTCGCAAAGGTCCACCCAAATAGGTCGTGCAGGATGATGATAGCTCTCTCCTGGCTTGAACCAGTGACATAGCATTCACGTCCTGCCAATGTTGTGTTATGACCCTTGGTTTCGGCATCCCACTGGATACCCTTCAAACAGCAGTCGCCCATAGTTGGATGTCACGGCTGACACTGAAACGAATCGTTGATACGGGACGGGGTATTATCTTTGGTAAGCAAGAAGGGTAAGTAAAGAGGCTGGTATGTCTTGGTTAAGGTTTCCTCCGAAAGGCTTGCACATATCTAGGGCAAGTAGTGGGTCCAGGGAAGCGGACGAGTCTGTGCCGTGCTGCTCGAAATACGTTGCCACCGCACTGCCGCGCAACCCGGCAGTCGGATAGCCGGATCCGGAGGCAGGCGGCATATCCGCTCTAGCCCCACAAGTCCTGCGGAGATGATGCGGAAGCCCCCGCTCCCCCTTAATAAGAACGCATATCCGGTGGTCGGCCAAACATAGATGGGTATGGCACACGGTTCAAATGGTTCTGCCGGAAGTACGGACGTGGGGCCGGTACATCTTCCGCTTCCCGTTTTAGCGGCCGGAAGGTGAAACGTCATTGAGGTAAGGTAAAGCCCTCGAAAATCAAGGGCTTTTACTCTTGTTTGCTAAAACTTGAGCCTGTAAGCACCGCACGGGGATTGACGGGGGAAAAGGCAATAGGTAAGACGGGTATATCGAAGCAAGTTATATTGTCCTGCGCTATATTCCATCTTTCACATCCCGCGTAACTTAGTATTACTAGGGAGATACTATCCGTAGAAGGACCTTGCCAGTGGTCTTCCGATCCTCGAGATCCTGAATGTTCTATATCTTAGCTTCTGGCAAACAACATTTCAAAGACTGGTATGGGTGGGACTGGACGAGAAGGCATACCTTGTGGGCTTGACTTGCTTCCTGCAGAGGGTAAACCTTGCTAACATTGACCTTGAGCTGTCCTGAGCCGAGCATACCAAAAAGCTTGCTAGAATAGTGCTCGAATTCCTGGCGTGTCGTGATGTACCCAAATAATGTCGGCCTGGCAATCTTGACGCACTTTTGAGAGAGACGGCTACAATACAAGTCAGTGGCACATTTTCGAAGTGCCTTCATGCCGGGGTGTCCAACTTACTTCAACGGGAGAGGCGGAATAGGTCCACTCGAGTTTCCGAACCAAACAATTGTGCCCTTCCTCTTGACAACGTCGAGACTTCCTTCCCAGGTATCTGCACCCACAGAGTCAAAGACGGCGTTGACTCCTCGTCCGTCCGTGATGTTCTTGACGATGCTGGGCCAGTTCTTCCCCTCCTCGCTGCGGTAGTCTATGACGTGCTCCGCGCCCAAGCTCTTGACGAGCGCAACCTTATCCGGGCCACCCGCTGTCCCGATAACCTTGGCACCGAGCGCCTTGAGAACCTGGGTCATAAGCCAGCCCGCCCCTCCAGCGGCCGCGTGAAGAAGCACCCAGTCGCCTCTCTTGACAGGGTAGGTCTCCTCGACCAGCGCCAGGACAGTCAGCCCGCTCATGAAGCTCGCCACGGCCGCCTCGTCAGAAACTCCGTCGGGGATCTTGACCGTCTTCGAAACCGGCGCGGCCGTGTACTCGGCATAGCCAGAGCTTCCCAGCCAGATGACTCGATCGCCCACCTTGAGGCCGCTCTCCTCCGTGTTGGGGCCCAGGGATACGACCGTCCCCGACGCCTCCCGGCCCAGGATTTCCGGCTTCGGCGATGGGTAGAGCCCGGTGCGGAAGTATATGTCGATGAAATTGATCCCCGAGAGGGTGTTCTTGACGAGCACTTGTCCGTCCTGCGGAATGGGGATGGGGTAATCAGTTTGGAGTTGCATAACCTCCGGTCCTCCGGCCTTGACGGCCACAACCGCTCTCTGCGTGGACGGGATTGACATGGCGTACGATTTATTGCTGAATAAAAATCAAGGTAGAGATAGAGATTGTATCGACGGGGATGTCGGGACCTCGAAACAAAAAGTGAGGACAGGTCTATTTTGGGAAGGCGGCGCAGAATAGTATCTGTATAGGACCCATTAACATCTACGAGCGGGTTTCGCCTATAGCGGAGATAGTGCGGCCCGCGGCTTGACTTGGCGACCCACCGAACCCACCGAGCTATTTCGCCCATGCCCACCTGGCACTTCGGCGTTCGGTCAAAGACACGCTTTACAGTTTCAGCTAACCAAGGGAGCGGAATCGAGCCGAGTATCTGCAAGCTACGCCGGTCAAATAACCATCGACATAATGGCGTGGACAGGGAGATGCGAATAGCCCAAGCAAAAGCGAATTCATGCCTAGAATGACGGCATAACAAGGAGCATGTGTTAGGGCTGGTGTGAACCTTTGGGTAAAATGGCTTTCATAGCTCTATTAGCGGACCCATTTACCCTCTCTTGACTTATTTTGGCCCCGCCATGAACATCTGCCACGCGTCCACAAGCTTGTCTAATAGGACCTCCCCTACAATCTCCCTGAGATGGTCTCTCCGGCCTGTGCGCTCAGGGTCCTCCTCGGGCACGAAACCCGACCCATCTCCGTCCGCGTCCTCGGACGTGGAATATCTCATTGCGCCCTCCTTTGTCCCCGCCTCGTACGCTGGCCATGGGCTCCCACCATTCACGAACGAAATGATGTCCTTGGCATATCGCTCTGCGCAAAGCTGCTGACCGGGCGAGAGAGATTCATGGGAGTTCATGAGCACGAACGCCAAGTCTTGGATGTGCGAGGCGTGGCCCTTCCATGGGCCGTCCCAGGGGTTCGGGGCGTTGAAGTGGCAGAGGAAGGCTTCGGTGCCCGGGACACTAGACGCGGACCATGCCCGGGCGAGTTGGCGCGCGGGGAGCGCAAACATAATGTCGTTCCCAAAGTGCAAGACCGGCTCCAGGTTCTCTCGGGTGTTTACCCCGGCACAGCCGTCAATGTTGTAGGAGGATACGATGTCTTTGGCGAGCTGCGGGTCGATGGGGTCTAGGGTCCTTGACAGGCAGTCAACCAGTGTCCTTGGGAGAACGTCCGTCCGAGCCGCGACGCGAAAGCTAAAGGCCATTCCCTGAGAAAATTGGTTAGCGCTAACCTTTGAATACGTTACAAGGAAATACGAACATCGAACTGGCAGTCGCCTACTAAAAGCCTCTTGCAATAGTGCAATCCGAGCAGCAGCTTATTAATGCCAGCCTCGTCGCCTAGGGCGTTGAACGTGGTCCGAACCGGAATGGACTCCCCGTCGATAAGCGGAGCCATGGGAAACCTGCGGCCAACCTTCTTCACGATATCTTCGCCTGGGGTGTCGACCATCTTCTGGACTTGCTCCTTGGGCGAGAGGTCCGTGGCGCCGAGGACTTCCAAGACGGACTTGTATGCCATCTCCGCCTGTTCCACCAGCCTCAGCCGCTGCACGAATGAGCCGCTCATAGCAATGAACTGGTGGAATAGGGATTGTTCATGGTGTAGATGAAAGAAACCCGATGCTGCGCACGTCAATGATCTGCGGTTTACAGCTTGCGGAAAGAATTTACATACCCGCCCCGGCGCTTTCTCCTAGCAACGTGACCCTATCCGGATCACCGCCAAAGCCGGATATATGACGCTTAATCCAGACCAAGGCAAGCCTCTGGTCGACGAGGCCGTTGTTCGTAGTATATCCGGCGTCTTTCATTGCGGAGGAATAGAGGAACCCGGGAACTCCCACGCGGTAGCTGACAGAATCAGAACTGGCTTTGCACGGGGTTTGAGATATGAGCTACCGCTTACTTGACGCCTACACAGATCATCGGCTCGCCGACCTTCACGCTCAGGCTGGTGATGGGACCAAGGTCGCATTGGGGAAATGAGCTGCTGCCCGTCGCGAAGGCGCCACCGTGGACGAATACCACGACGGGAAGGCCGCTGCGTTTATCGATACACGGTACCGATATGTTCAGAGTGAGGCAGTTTGTGTCGGACTGGCAGAGGGGTTCGTGTGGGAGCTTTTGCTGGATCAGCTGCTGCTCGTTGTCGCATGCGTTCGGGGGAAGCAGGGGCGTTGGCCTACATGGCGGTGTCAGCTTTATTTTCAATCGGATCACATCCATTGATCTATGACTGCATTGAAGACGCTAGGAAGGGGAGGGCTATCAAGGACACCCTGAGGCTATGCGATCCGTACCCGAGTCTGGTTGCATCTAACGCGCTGGCAGGCCTATGCTGGTACTTCTGTAGCAGCTCCCCCTTTGCGAACCTGTCCTTCAGCGTGGCATACTGGACCCCAAGGAACTGCGTTACATTGTCGCCCCGTTGAATGCCTCGTATAAGGCCGATAGCCGGGTGATTGAAAGACTCTTGGGAGCAAGTCATTGCGGTGCGTGGTAGGTGCGTTTGGTGACCAGCCGTTATGACTGATGTTGTCGAAGCAGACTGGGACAGGGCGTCGTCAAGAAAAGAGATGCTAACCCGTGTCCATGTTACTGGAGGATTTTCACTTGTCTCCGGGTGTATTGCCCGGCGCCGGGTGTGGGGCGGACATGCGGAGACAGTCGGAAAAAAGGGGGCTCCCAAGCAGAGGGACTGCTGCGGCAATGCCGCAACATCGACCACCACCTTTCACGTAGTGCGGTCGCGGGGGCCGCTAAAGTAGTGAGAATCCACCGCTTTACTGAAGATAGGATAAAGCGGTCGGATAGGTCTATCGCCATCCGAAAAGAACAACACTCCAATCCGAACCCAACTTACACAGCGATTCACTCTCAAGCCTACCTACCCCATCGCCCAACATGAGCCCGGCAAAGTCCATTAGCCCGTCGTCTATCGGCCACTTCGGCCTGCGCACCAGGCCCGAGAAGTTCGACGCTATGGTCCAGTGGCACCTTAATTTCTTCGGCGGGCGCACCGTTCTCCAGAACAAGCACGCCGCCTTTATCGCCTACGACTACGAGCACCACCGCCTCGTCATCGTCCAGGACGATAAGCATGTGGCGCCGGCCGACCGGCGCGTAGCTTCCGGCATATACCACATCGCCTTCACCCTCGACAGCCTCGCGGACCTGGCGGCTAAGTATGAGTCCTTGAAGGCCCTGGGGATCGAGCCGCACTGGCCCGTCAACCACGGCATGAGCACCAGCATGTACTTCTTCGATCCGGACGGCAACGAGTTCGAGCTGCAGGTGAACAACTTTGACACGGCCGAGGAGGCCCTCGCCTTCATGGCGACGGCGGAGTATGCTCAGAACCCCATCGGTGTTGACATTGAGATCGAGGAGTGGCTGCGCCGGGTGAAGAGTGGCGAGGACGAGGCGAGCCTGAAGAAGAGGCCTGAGATTGGACAGAGGCTTTCTAGGTGGGAGAACTCTATCTATTTCAAGGTGCCTCCTCAGTGAGCGTTGGGACAACAGATTAGGTTTCTCACTCTGTAGTAAACTCGGTTTAGACACATTTGGTTCCTGAGTGTATCTGGCATTTTTTGTGCTCTCCATTCTTAATCAGAGTCTGCCGTTGGCCCCTTGCGCCATTTAGCTGTGAAAACTACCCCGTGCCTTCCGTTCTCGAATATCTAGAGATTTTGGCAATGTAAACGACCCCCCTTTTCTCCGAGGATGCCCTTCCTCGAGCGGTTAGCTGGTACTTCTTCGTTCTGCGCTTGTCCGTTATGCCGTCCGCCATCCCGCATTTCCCCACACTTCCGCACCGCCTCCCCCGCAATGCGGCTCCCGTCCCGCCGTAACGCCGCGCACCAATAAGTCTCGCCCCGTATTTTGTCCTTTCCGCATTCCCCGGGGCGGATGTGAAGTCAAATAAACCGCTGTGGATCTTGACGGAGACGCGCGCGCCCCGGCCCTAGGAAACAACGTCGCGCTTTGACGTTGAACCCGCCTGGGCTTTACTTTTAGATCATAACCGCCCGCACTCCACTCTCTCAGCGGCCCTCGTCCAGGACATAACTCAATCTTACATCATGGCTCGTAAGATCGCCATTATCGGTGCCGGGCCCTCAGGTCTCTCTTTAGGCGCCTTGTTGGAGGTGAAAGGCATTACCGACTATACCATCTATGAGCGCGGTACTGAGAGTGAGCCGCCCCGAGGAGGGTGTCTCGACCTCCATGTCGGCAGCGGCCAGCAAGTCATGAAAGAGGCTGGCATATTCGACCTGTTCAAGGAAAGCTCCCGCGATGGTGACGCCACCATCCACCGTCTCTTTAACCAACATGGTGAGCACGTGTTCAGCTGGGGCGAGGGCCGCGACGCACCGGAGATCGACAGGTCGGAGCTCCGCAAGGTCCTGCTGAGCGCCATACCAAAGTCCAGGGTCGTTTGGGGCAAAGGGATTAAGGGATGCGAGAGAGATGCGAATGGGCAGGTCGTTCTATCCTTCGCAGATGGGACCACGGCGTCCGGATTTGGCCTCGTTGTAGGCGCCGACGGCACCTTTAGCAAAATCCGGCATCTGGTATATTGACCCATCCCGCGCGATGTCTTACCACTTGGTTAACCTCTTTTTATTCTAGGTCACGTCTGCGATGCCCACCTTCGCCGACCAGATCTTTCTCACCAGTATTATCACCCCAGCCAACCCTTTCTACGAGACCATGCATTCCCTGTGCAAAGTGGGCGCTATGGTCGTCATGGGCGATGGGAAGCACATGTTCAACTCGCGCCAGGGCGACGGCCACTACCGCATCGACATTGGAATCCAGGGCCGCGAGGACTTCCAGATGACGGCCGCCGTGGACCTCACGGACGTCCAGGCTGTCAAAAGGTTCCTGCTCCAGGACGAGTACTTCGGCTCGTACTCGCCGCAGATGCAGGAGATCATCCGGCAGAGCGAGGGGCCCTTCCGGCCGTGGCTTATGTACTACATGCCCATCGACCGCCTCAATTGGTCACCCGTCGCCGACGTGACGCTCATAGGTGATGCGGCGCACGTTACCACGCCTTTTGTCGGTGACGGGGTGAACGCGGCGATGAGGGACGCTGTTATGCTCGCGGCGAAGCTCAAGGAGCACGGCGTGGGGGCCAAGGCCGTGGAGAAGTATGAAAGAGACATGTTCCCCTATGCGATTGATGTTATCACGAGGAGTGTAGCAAGCGGGCACATGTTTTTCGCCAAGGACGGGCCAAGGGAGTTCCTTGATGTTATGAATTCTGCGCCGCTTATCGGAACAACGGATGGCCACTAAATAGAATTATTCATGAATACGGTAGTATATGCCCATTCAGCGTCCTGTAAGCTTAGATAGCCTATTTTAGGCCTGTTCGGAATAGCTAGGCGAGTCGCCGTCCTTCTCGTTCTTGCAGCCATGGGACACAATCTCACGAGCAAGAAGGCTCTGCTTGACACTATCCTTGGCAAACAATACGTCAATCTCCTCAAGAGATTTTCCAGTGGTCTAATGATCTGGTTAGAATAAGGAACCCCTGGTATCTTCCCTTTTTGACTGGGAGGGGGAGGGGAGTCGACTTACCTCCGGACACAAGAAGAAAACGAAGAAGATGGATACGAAACAAGACAGCGCCATCCAGATCCAAATCTTCCAACCAACATTTTCAAGAGCAATGCCACCCGCAAAGACAGTAATGAAGGAAAACAGCCATTCGCCAAAGGCGCCTGCTGCACCCCCGGCATGTCGGAGTTTAAGGGGGGCGATCTGGAATACCACATTAGAACTTAATGGCTCTGCGGCTGAGAATTGGTCGGACTTGGTTACCTCTGGTCCATAAAGCCAAGGGACTCCGATCCACCCGTATCCGAAAACGAAGTTGTAGACAAATATAGCACCGACGGCGGTCCACTGCGTGGCGGCAGTTGGGTTCGGGAGTCCGATCATGGCGATGAATATGACGAGGCAAACGGTCAAGGCCATGGCCGAATAGATAAGGATATTGCGGCGGCCGAATCTTTCGATGGTAAAGATTAGGGGCACCGAACCCGCGGCGAATAGCGTGTTCATCAGGGCTGAGAGGAGCTGCGACATGAACGGCGAGAGGCCAACCTGCGAGAAGATGACCGTGCTGTAGTATACCGATAGATTGATGCCTGGTCGTTGTAGAGAAATATTAGAAACCGATTCTCCTCCCAGAACAGCGGGGTTAACAAAAAGACAGGGCTTGTTTACCCATCATCTGCTGAATTGCGAGGATCAGGAATGATATGCGGATACGCCTGCCCACGCGGAGGTCGCTCCGATCCCAGATTAAGTCAGTGAGCCGGAAGCCTCTGTCGGAGTCGCTCTCCTCCAGCGCGATACTGGCAAGAATCGAGTTCCGCATATCCTGCACGCGGGGATCGTCCACGGGGGCATCAAGGAGTTGTCCTGCGGTCTCGTCCCCCTCCTGCATGCGGCCCCTCGCGTAGTACCACCGCGGCGTGTCCGGGAGGAGCAGCGTAATGCCCCCGGCACAAATGGCAAAGAGAATTTGGAGCGCGATGGGAAAACGCTACCCCGCTGTCAGTCGACTGGAATCATCGCGGCACTATTTTCAGACATGGGTTATATACCCAGGAAATCTGGTTGTCCATTCTTGTAAAACCAAAATCAACCCAGTAGGCGATGGCAGCGCCGGAGACGAGGAAAGAGCACGTCACCGCGACGTCCGGGCCGCGCTCAGTGTGTTCGGTGCCCATTTCGGCTTGGTAGGTTGGGATAGAGCATGAAATAAACTATAAGCTGTCGTTAACGTTTTGACGCCTTGAACACAACATTCCAGGCCTGTAAGAACTTACGCCGATGCCAAAGCCCTATAACGCAACAAATATTACCAGTCAGAAGCGAGATACGCCACGGAGAGTTGATTGTAGATAGACTTACACACAGGATGCGGCCGACGATCATGTGAGCCACAGACCAAGCCGATGCTTGTAGACTTCCGCCTATAATGACGAATAGGTTCCCTAGCAGGATGCATCCTCGTCGTCCAAGTGGCATACCGATAACCGTCACCGCGAGGGAGCAGACGGTCGCAGCCAACGTGTATGATGAGGCAATCATGGGTATAACGTAGCTTCCAGTTGGATTCTGTTTGACGCGGAACACCGGGAAGGCCATTATATTAGCATTTGAAGCACTGGCCAAGCAGTTTCTCTGCTCATTTGGGTCCGCTTACACCCATGGCGTGACGGAATGGCTTCGTTTCCTGGACGCCGCCCAGGACGCCCGCATCGTAGCCATAGAGACAGAATGACTGTATTCAAGGTTAACTAACGGGCTTCGCTTGTTGCCTTGGGAAATAAGAAAAAAGGATAACGGCTAATACGCACGAGGGCACAGCTGATTGAGAGCATCCGTTTGATAGCCCTACCCCTGATCCGGTTCTTTAAAGACGCCAACATAGTGTCGGCCCGGCCAAAAGGTTAGAAGGCGAATGGGAAATGGCGACTTGGCGTCTGGGGTGTAGAAACAACGAAGTGTGGAGTTGATTCTCGGAGTGATCAGGTCTGGGAGACCACAGTAACATGTGCGGTTCCTTTATATACCAACTTTCCAGGCCACTGTGTTGGATGGGAAGATTGGCTTGGCCTACTGCCCCTGAGAAGATACAAACCATAATATTGAATTGGACGGATCCAGCCCCCCCAGATTTGTGGCATATCATCTGTCTCTCACAATACCCCAGACTCCCCGCCTTCCCCAGATTACCCCAGCTTCTGTGATGCCGGGTAAGCTACGCCCGCTTGGGGTTGATTGGACCCACCCCTGCCTTTGGTTACTCGTCAGGGACCACTTGCCCGGGACTAATTCCCGAGAGCATGTTTCCCAAATTGGGAATAGCAGGGGGGTGGGTGGAAATATGATTCCGCTTCCCTACTACCTCTCAAAAAGACCCGTGCATGACAGGCGGTCTTATTCATGACTCATGGCGCCCGAGGCACTTGATGGCGTGGTGAAACGTGGAGAGTACCTTCGCATTAAGCACCGCTATTCTCGCGCCCCGGGTACTCGGGACGATTTTACCATGGAGAAAAATAAAGCCTAAGTTGTCGATGGCGCGATATTTACTACGGGATAGATCGGCTTAAGGAGCTGCATAAACAGCCTACGAGATCGAAATCTGGCTGAGCTTGCTGTCTTGATCAACGATCTACGCCTTATGAGCAGGAGTCTCCGTTACAATTACGTATGATAGGCCGTACCATCTTGGGAAAACTCTCCAGGAAAGCTAGGATGGACAAAAGCAGGCTCTTCCAACCCGTGGCGATCGGGAACCTCAATCTCAGCCACCGGCTGGGCATGTGCCCCCTGACGCGATACCGAGCCTCCGACGACCACGTACCCTCGCCCTCCTCCAAAGACTACTACGGCCAACGAGCCTCTGTCCGCGGCACCCTCCTCATAAGCGAGGGCACGTTTATCTCCCCGCACGGCGGCTACGCCAACGCCCCCGGAATCTACAACGCCGACCAGATCAAAGCCTGGCGCTCCGTCACTGACGCCGTTCACGCCAACGGCTCCTTCATTTTCTGTCAGCTGTGGGCCCTCGGCCGCACAGCCGACGCGGAAGTCGCCGCGCAGGAGGGCATTGCGTTCCGGAGCTCCAGCAACGTCGCCGTCGACGCGGAGCGCCCCGCCCCAGCCCCTCTCACGATTGACGAGATAAACGAGACGGCGACGCAGTACGCGCAGGCTGCGCGGAATGCCATCGAAGCTGGGTTTGATGGCGTGGAACTTCATGGCGCCAACGGATATTTGATTGACCAGTTCCTCCAGGACGTCTGCAACAAGCGGACGGACGCCTACGGAGGCAGTGTCGGAAATCGCTCCCGCTTCGCCGTCGAGGTAACGCAGGCGGTCTGCAACGCTATCGGCCCCGAGCGGACGGGTATCCGGTTCAGCCCGTGGAGCGTGTTCAACAAGATGGGGATGGAAGATCCGGCCCCGCAGTTCACCGACGTTATTCAGAGACTGAACCCGCTCAACCTGGCTTACGTTCATCTCGTTGAGTCGAGGATCGCGGGCGCTCAAGACGTCAAGGCAGGGGGTCCGCTCGACTTTGCGATACGGGCGAGGGAGGGTCCGATACTTGTTGCGGGCGGCTATAAGCCCGAGACGGCGCGGAAACTTGTCGATGAGGACTATCCGGATCGCGACGTCCTCGTCATGTTCGGGCGGTATTTCATCTCGACACCCGACCTGCCGTTCAGGGTCCGGAAAGGCCTGGAGCTTACAAAGTACGACCGGGCTAGCTTTTACACGCCTGGATCTACTATCGGCTACACGGACTATCCATTCAGTATCGAGTTCTCGGGGCAGCAAGGATATTCTCATGTCCCAAGCAACTAAGATAGCTTAGTACAGCGTAGCAATGATAAAAGATGACCTGACCTGCTTCGACCCGGTTTCCCACCATCTTCGTAATTAAACCACGGTTTATTCATCAAGAACCGAGAATCAAAGTCATTTGAGATAACTAGGTATTTCAGGGGCATCCTGGAACTCCGCGGATCTTGCGAACCCTTCCCACTCCGCCAGCGATGCCAACGTGTCCTGACACTTCGATCTCATTACCTGGACAGCGTCTAATCCAATGGGTATGCGTAGTGGCAAACCAGCGGATGATGCTCCGAGAACGCCGGTCCCCTTCTTTGCTATGTCCACGATCTTCTCCGCACCAACAGCAGGATCTCCCGGCTGCGCCCCTGCAGTAACCGCATGTCTCCCAGCCAACTCAGACTTTATCTTGGCATAGCACTCGTGACCCTGATCCGGGTCCAGCTCAGACTTCTTCTTATCCACGTTTAAAATGTTCGTGCGGAATTGCCCCAGCACAAAGATGTGAACGCCAACGCCAAAGTGCCGTGTCTCCTGCGCAAGGCATTCCACAGCTCCTAATATTTCGGTTAGATAACCATGGCCTAATGTTGAGAATGCGCCTGACTGGAGAAAGATACCTTCTAGTGCAAATTTGGAGGCGCTGTAGGGTCCACCACCGGGTATCCCGTGCCAGCCGGATATGCTCCCCATGAAGAAGACCGCGCCGCCTCCTTTGGCGCGCATATGCGGGAGGACAGACCGCGACAGCTTTAGCGGGCCGAATACATTCGTGTCAAATTGCGCCTGCACCTGCTCTTGACTGTAATGATATTAGCGGCCCGAAGGCTTGGGGAATAACTCCCTTCAGAAAGTTCTTACCTCAGCTCTTCCCAGACTCCGGATAGAACGTAGCCAGCGTTGTTAACCAGAACGTCCAGACCGCCAAAGAGCTCGATGGCCACGCGTACTTTGGCGTCTAGGTCCGCCTGAGGACGGGTAACGTCGAGGTCCAGAACCTTGACACCTGCAATCGTTTTGCAGTAGTCAAGGTCTTCCATGCGACGTGCCGTGGCAATTACTCTGTCGCCACGTGCGGCGGCCGCCAAGACAAGCTCACGCCCAAATCCAGAGGAGCACCCCGTGATAAGCCATATCAGGCTTCCGGAGGCACTGAAGGACTGGCTCTGCCCACTCATGGCTGATACAACGAGAGTTGATAAAGGGCTGGGCAAGGACGGAAGACGAAGCTCGGGTGACAGTCGTTCTAGCTACTCAGTGCAAGTAAAGCGAGAAAACACGGGAACACAAGGTGCTTATGACGCTAACTTTATAATTGGGGGACAGGGAACCAGCTTCTCCGGTATCCACCGAATGCGGGGCCAGTTCTGACAGCATTCCCGAGGGAGCCTCTCTTGCAGGCGGGGGAAGCGGGGCTCTACTAGGCACACAATCAACCTCATCACAGTATGGGATCGAATTCCGCTAGATGAGTGTTTATTTCTTTACGTGGTGGGCGCTATGAGGTTCCCCTGCTGGTTCTCCAGGCTCGCTGCCTCGCAAATTTGCCTCATCCCATCACTGATAAACTCAATCGGGTCCCTGAAGTAAATATCCTTACCGAAAATCTCAACAGCAAGGCCGTGGTTCTGGCCCTCTCCCATCTCGCGCCCCTTACTGTCCTTCATCACACCGCCGTCGATCAGCATCCCCACCGTCGACACAATGGTCTCAACGGGGGTGAGGTACTCGTCGGGGAACGAGTCGTACGCGCTGCTGGCGAAGAGGCCCGTCCGGGCCGTTCCGGGGCAGATGGCGTGGGTGCGAATGCCTTCTCTATGGTACTGCGGTGCGATGGAGCGCATGAAGCCGAGGACGCCGGCCTTGGATGCTGTGTAGATCGGGTTAAATTCTTGGGCGTACTGTATTTCTGTTAGGCCTTACCGAGAAACGGAGATCGTGTGGGGGCATTGAAGCTTTGTGCAAAGGATTACTTACAAACGAGGCAATACTCGCTGTCATGACAAGAACCGGGTCTTGTCCTTTGTGCTCGCTGGCTAGAAAATAATGCCGCGCCAAATGGGTGGTGTTGATGACCGCGTTGAGGTTGATGTCGATGCTATGCTGGGGAGGCTTGGCCGGCGGAAGAGTCGAGTCCCTAATGTAGAAATTGTCCATCTGGAGGATCCCGGCGTTGGCGAAGACGAAGTCCAGCCTGCCTTGGGTCTTAAAGACAGTGTCGAAGGCCGATGAGAGAGATTCCCAAGAGGTGACATTAACTTGCAAGAACTGGAGTTCCGGGTGCTCGCGCACCACCGCTTCTCCCGCAGCCGTGTTCAAGTCCAAGATGTACACAAGCCAGCTATGGCCCGACAAGAACTTAGCCACCTCGAGGCCCATTCCAGACGCACCGCCTGTTATTATGGCTGTCTTCTGAGAGCCCATTGTGTTTGATACACGGAGAAAAGTAGTGCAAATCGTTAGAGAGGGTATTATCTTTGAATGCTTCGCAGCCCCTATCGTTACACCCTCCTTCTAAAGGTCACCCTTAAATACAGAGGGTTGCTCTATACCGTGGAAACGGTAATGCACCCCGCTCATTTGTTCCTGTGATTGAGGGGCTCCAGCTTTGCGGGTAACTTCCGCGCGTAGGACTACTGGTCTGGGGTGGCTCGGGATTGACGCCGAGCATGTGGACGACGGCAGCCATGCTAGGGAGGCGTGGCAAAGACGATATTGATGCGGGCTGGAACTAGTAAGAGGGGCAACCGGATTAGGCCCAAAGTCCTCCAGGCTTGCTTTGTGTCATGTAGGTAGTAGTGATTCTAGGAAGGTAATACACGTCCTGACTCATGCAACCTGAATCATGCGTCGGTGGCGTCCGTTGAAATCTCTCGAACTCCCAGTATCCGGACGTGACATACTCCTTGTCAGTCAAGATTGCAGCGCCGATGATGATGTAAATGGCTGATCAGAGTTATTAAAACATGAAGGCTCGCGCTTAGACCAGGAGTTAAGAGAATCTCAGAGTTATTGCTGTTCCTTGATTCTTGTAAAGCATATCAAATCACAAATCAAACTGCTGGTTATTTACAAACGTCTGAAAATGCCTTGGAACCAGATCCCCCACAAGTTCACCCACCCGGAGGTGGACTACAACTCCAAGCCTAACTTCCAGCCCTGCATCAAAGTGTCCGTCTTCTTTAAGAAGATAGACTCAATCGACTATGACACGTTCTTCGGCCACTGGCAGACGGTTCACGCGGATCTCGCGATCGCGACCAAGGCCTTCCGGAACAACATCGTCCGCTACGTGCAGGTAGGGAAAAGGCCCCAGATAATGATTCCTACAATCTAAGGCCCGTGGATTGAAATTGACGGATGTAATATAGCACCATCAAACGCCGGAGATGAAGGAACGCGCGCGAGCCCTGGGGGAGAATCTGCTGGACTATGACGGGTGCGCCCAGCTCTGGGTGAGGACGTGGGACGACTGGCTCGGTTTCTATAATAGTAAGGAGTACGCGGCCGCTCTGAGTGACGACTGCGATCGCTTCATGGCCCTGCCTATGACTTACATGGTTGGCTACGAGAACATTGTTGTGGGGGATGGGTCCAAGGCTATGGGGGGCAGCGACGGCATGGACATCAGCAACTTGAACTAGTCGATGGAATGAGCAGGAAGGTCGAGGAGGCCCTGGGGGCCAATGACCGCAATGCACATGAACACTTAGCCTAAAGCGATCAAGTTTCCGGTGGCTCATGGTCACGAGACCCACGCCCAAGTCCGGGTTTCAATTCCGAAGTGGCAACAAGCACCATATCCGGGAAGCCCCACCGCATCCCTGGCCCCACAGAACCCCAGATAACGTGAGATTATGACCGGGCCAAAAGGGGCACCCCACTAGGACCTCCGGTCAATCTGCAATAAGGGTTACCTGTTTCACAGATAATGCCGTCTCCCCAAGTACACGGTAGATGTATGGCCGATCACAACGGGAAGAACAGGACCCCGGCCCCGGCGCGGACCAGGTAATGGCTAGACGTAAACCAGGCGTGTCCAGGTTTTAGAAAGCTAAAGAAATGCTATCAATTTAAGCCGCTGCTCTAGCTTACAGGGACGGCTTAATCTAGATAGTGTTATTACAGTCGGCTTCGTGATGCATCCCCTTTGCCGACAAAAAAGGGCAAGGTCATCCTACCAAATATATAACACGCCACCACTGCAGCGCACCATTAAGAGACTTTGTCCAATTTCGAGGGTTATTTGTTGTTATTGAAAAGGTTTCTAATAGTTTAGATTGATAAGCACCGTCTTCGGCTCGGTGTACGCGCGCAAGGCGTGCTCCCCCATCTCCCGCCCGAGCCCACTCTCCTTAGTACCCCCAAACGGACACGAGATGGAGATGGTGCTTATACAGTTAATGCCCACCACGCCGGCGTCGATGCCCGAGCTAAGGCGCAAGGCACGGCTTATGTCTTGAGTGAACACACCGGCCATCAGACCGTACTTGCTATCGTTGCAAATGTCCAGAATCTCATCCTCCTTGTCAAACTTGTTGACCACGACCACCGGACCGAAGATCTCGTCTGTAGAGATAAAGGCCGAATCCTTCGTGTCCGTAAAGATTGTAGGCTCGATGAAGTAGCCCTTTGCACCAGTTTTAGCCTCGGGGAACTCCCCTAAGAAAGTGATTGTTGGGACCTACCTTGGAGCCGATGCGCTCTCCGCCTGCTAGCAGAGTCCCGGCCTTTTCTTCCTTGGCTGTGGAGATGATGCCCATGACTCGTTCGAATTGCGCTTTGTCGACAACTGGCCCGATCTCGATTCCCTGCTTATCCGGGTCGCCAATGACATTATACTTGGCCTTGAATGCAGCGCTGTACTGCTTGACAAACTCGTCATAAATACCCGCCTGAACATACACTCTCGTCGCCGCGAAACATATTTGGCCGGTATTGGTTACCAGCGCGTTCACAGTCCTGTATCCCACCGTTAGCCACTTCAATGTACCCAGCGGTTAACAAGTAACAGGGGAAAATGCGTACCAGTCGATAGCGTTATTCATGTTCGCGTCGTCAAAAACCACCGCTGGGCTCTTGCCACCCAGCTCAAGCGTCACCCGCTTAAGATTACTTTTCGCTGCGAGAGCCTGGACTGACTTCCCCGTCGGGATGCTTCCCGTAAAGCTGACCTTGGCAACCCCCATGTGGGAGGCAAGCAGGGTGCCCGTGCTGCCGTCTCCGGTCAAGACCTGGAACACGCCCGGCGGGAACCCAGCTTCCAGGATAAGCTTTCCGAGTTCCGCCGCCATGAGCGGCGTCTTCTCACTGGGCTTGAGAATGAATGTGTTACCCATGGCGAGAGCCGGGGCGGCTTTCAACCCAACGGATGCCAGGGGTCCGTTCCATGGGATTATACTGCATGTTGAGACTTAGTCTTGCCGGCCCATGACTTTGAAGTATCCTTGGGAAGCTCACCCTGCCACAACTCCGAGAGGCTCGTTGCGAACAATTTTGTAGAGGCCGTCGTCCGCAGGGAAAGACTGCCCTCCGAACTTGTCGATCCACCCAGCATAGTCTATAGTAGGCCTGTGTTATCACTCAGAAGTCCAAAACTGGGAATGCGGCACTACTCACACCGTAGACACGTAAGTGCAGTCCCAATCTCTCCCTTCCCAAAGGCATGGTAAGGCGCACCGAGGGTCAGCCTAGTCAGATATGCAAGACGCTCCTGGTTGGCCTCGAGGATATCCGCAAACTTGAGAAGGATGTCCCTCCGCTGGACGTTGTCCATTTTCCGCCATGGCGAACCGAGCCGAGAGGCCTCTCGTGCGCAGTTGACGGCTTCATCAACGTCTTCCTCCTTGGCGACCGGGATTTGGTCGCTCACGAGCTCACCATTGGCTGGGTTGAATACGGAGAGCCTGCAGAACCAAATGGTTAGTCGTTTCTGGAAATCAAGCAGGGGATGCCAAGGAGTTTCCATACCTCTTCGTATTGCGACAATCCACATACTTTAAGGTAGGGAAAGTCAGCTTAGCACCAGTGCATAAAATTCCGGGGCTCTACCATACCTGGTTGTTAATGAAGAGTTGTACGAGGTGAGGCTCGAGTTCCATTTTAGCGAACTGTTCTAACAACAAAGCGACGGCAATCAGATTTAACTCTTGCTATTAGAAGTGGCTTTGTAGAATCTACCGAGATATTAAGGTATGATGGGAGACACCTTTATGGTAACCCAATAACCCGGATCACGACTTGTTTCCCTTTGTCCTCTGTTAGCCCTGCTATGAATCATGCAACCTAATCTGAGAATTACTGGTATATGCAGGTGGAAGTAAGCCGTATGATTCATGTTAAGTACCTATGCAAGGTAATGAAACTTAGCGTCTCTCTGCACGAGCATATTATGACAGGGCAATCCTCCTCGCGCCAGCCTCGGTGCTGGGGTTCGCGACCCAACGGGTGTACACTAGCCGTTTCTGGTAGATCAATAGACCCATCTATCAGACCCTATTTAACATGAGTCATGCTTCAATAGATTCCCTCTGCCAAGACCCACCCCGCAGGACCACCTCGTCCATACTCGGTACTCCACCCCGCCAAGGTTCAACTGTACCAAACCGGGATTAAGTTCCGTGAGAACGGGGGCGTGATACGAACGTGCCCAGGTAAGAGGCGCAGCCTTAGTCGCTGCCTTTTTGGCTCTCCAAGACCCCATCCACGGACCAAATGTACCGGCAGCGGTGACACGGAACTCATAGCGCGGTTTCCCCACAACTTCTTCGCGCTCCTCCCCGCATTTCCACTGCGACTTTTATGCTGTAAAACACCGCCGAGTGACGAAGAGTTCTTACCGGTAAGAGCTGATAGGATACGTCAAGAGGCTCTTTCATGACAAGCCCCGTATTATCCCAGTCTGAGCTTTTCCAAGTCATGGAAATCCATTCACCGCCAACAAGCGACACGGGCCCCAGCCAGCCTAGGAGGCGACCGGGCCCCCAGCGATCCGTGGCGAGCCTAAACGAAGAACAGCGCCGGCATAAGCGTGAGATCGACAGAAGGGCACAGCGCGCCCTCCGCCAGCGCGCAAAGGATTGTATGCTTAAGCTCGAGCAGCAGTTCGCTCGACTACAAGAGACGTGCGCACAGCAAGAGAAGGAGATAGCCAGACTACGTGAAGAGAACAAGAAGCTACATCGATGTCAAGACGCCATCCGAGACTGCCTTGCGGGTAACCCCGAGCCGGTTACTACGCCTGAGGGTATCACGCAGGGCACTGGAGATACCAGAGGTAAGGGAGAACAAGTTATTAGTAGGGTCCGGCTGACATCTTGCAGGAGATACCAGTGGTGGGACCTCGCCGTCCGAGAGTGGACAGCCTGACCATGACTTGCGCTCCTCTGTTTCGGTGGAACCAGCGCCGTGTCCCCCTGCGCCTCCTGAGTCAGGAATATATTCGGGTCCCACTGTTACAGCCGATAGCTATTCTCCGCCAGCTCTATCCAGCTCCGAGGCTCCACAAGTTACCAGCCACCAGCCGCATTCACACACCTCTGCAATGCATCACTCATTCCAAGACACCTCTTTGACCACCCACCAGAGCGACTTCTCGCCGATATCCGACTTATCATCCCCCTTAGACGGAGCCTACGACGCGGGGTTGCCAAACTCGCTGCCAACTCCGTGCAGTGGAATAGTATCCACCCAGTGGCATAGATCCACGCCCAAGGCTCCCCACAATTCCCTCCCAACGCACCTCCTTCCGTCATGCCCTCTCGACCAGATTCTCCTGGACTTCATAGAGTCTCGGAGGGCGGATTTCTCCGGTGACCCGACATCCGAGACCTCTATCTGGCCGCAGAAGCCGAATTTCCAGGCTCTTATTCATGGCAGCTCGGTTCGGGAAGTGGATTCACTTAGCTCGATCATATCGCGGGTGTTATCGACATTTCAACAGGTGAAGTTACCAGAGAAACTTGCCTTCTTTTATATCATGTACCACACCTCTAAGGTATACACTACATATTTAACCCCACTCTTCCGTACTGATTCAAAAGAACAACTATCACTAACAGTTTAATAGTGGCTTATCCAGCCTACCAAGGAAAATTATCTGTCTCTGCCAACCTGGCTCCGGCCTACCGTGACACAAGTTACAATCCCGCATGAGATATGGGTTGACACAATACCATGGTAAGCACAGCATACGATCTCCATCGGTCCCTACTTACCTTGCTAATACGCGTGCCCAAGGCCTGGCATACGGGATATCCTGATCGAGAATTCTGATCTTTACCCGTTCGAGCTCTTTTCCGAGTTCTACTCGCATAATGTCACCGTCAACTGGCCCTTCGATGAGATGGATGCCGTTTCGGGCGACGGAAGCCGCACCAACCTGCACTCTATCTTCGAAAAGCACATCCAGAAGGCCAGTAATTGGACGGTTTCGTCCGAGTTCAAGTCACGCTTCCCCGAGATGGTCTCGGCTATAGATCCGCCTCCTTAAATGAAGGGCCTTGTAGAATTAAGTTACTCAGGGGAAGGCGTGTATCTCTTTCAGATGAAATGTCAGGCGATCTAGGTCCCGGTTTAAATAATACCTGGGACTACTTTAAAGGTCGTGCTGCTTTTTTTTCTTGACGCGGCTATTAGCTTGTGCTGTTGCTTAAAATTCTCAGGAGATATTGGAAAGAGCGTATGAAGGTAGAGGATAGCTGGAGAATATATTTGCACTCAGTGATATAGTGGCTGGGGCGTTGTGCAGCTGATGCTAAAGGCCAGCCGCCGTTTCGGCCGGCCGGGGTGGCAAGTCCCGCGACAAGCGACCAAGGCTGTGAGAGACGCGAAATGCTAAATCTTTATCTAACCACGTAAACCCCGGCTTGACCTTGTGATTTGCCCCAGATTTGTCAAGAGTGCGACTGACTCATGCATAGGGGCGTCATAAGGATAAACAAGGCCTAAGAATAACCCGTGGATTCGGGCTATTCGGCAATCTAATTTTACAAATGGAGTAGCTCTTAATTGGGCCCGCTAAACAAGTCATATCCATTTCGAGAAACTGACAGCTAGTATCCTGTTCTTGTGAGTGTATGTTGACCCTCTGGACCCTGGCCATGACACAGTTACCCTGCATGACAATGCAGCCGCAGATAAATTATGGAGCTCGTGGTCTGCGCCTTTAGACACTCCCGGACATGTATCTGCCTTGTTCTTAGACGGTCAAAAACACCCGCGAACTAATACAGTCCGTTGACTGTAGGAAATCCCGCTCGTGCCCAGAATAGTTTAGTCATTTTCAATAAGACTTAAAAGACGGCTAAACGTCTACAGATATTCAGTCCTTAACTCGGCCACCAAACGGAAACTCGTGATCATTCGTCGCGCTGTCTCTATTCACCATGGTTCTTAAATCCCCCAGCACAATGCTGGCGGCCCAGTATAACAAGGTTAGGGCGAATATGCTACCTCGCTTCCACCCCGACCCTATTGCCAGAATTATGCCAACTCAGCTCTGCTATCTAGCACACGAACAAGGTTGAGGTTAACCGGATAGCAATTCCAACTCCGGGTGACCGCGAAATCCTTATCAAGACCAAATGTGCTACCTTGTGCCACTCCGACCTGGTACGTCATTACGGGTGTCCGGAGCGTGCTAGTTCCCCTTGACTAACCCGTTGATTCCCCAGATGCTATTTTGGGGGCATACAGCAGAGGAGCCCCCAGAGGACAAAATGACAATCGGCCATGAGAATACAGGGTTCGTGGTAGCAATGGGAAAGGACGTCACCGGTTACAAGATCGGTGATCCGGTAGGGTGTCTTGGGAGTAGCTATGCTTGCTGTGAGTAACACTTTAGATCTGCAGAGCCTTCTTGGCACTAATTACGAGGACAGACGATTGCGAGGGCTGCCAAGTCCACAATCTGTTCTGCAAAGAGGGAACGGGCAGGATGCATGGATTCTCGTGCCACGGGCATTTCGCAGAGTATTCGCTATCCGATTTCAGAAACGCCATGGTCCTTCCAGATGGAATGGACATGGTGACGGCCACACCCCTCTTCTGCGCAGGCGTTACTGGTTAGTAGACTACCTCTGTCTAAATATTTCCGTTACCGTCGCCTACATGATGATCGCTGCTGTTTGCTGCTAGCATACGCATGAGCTAACGCTGGGTAAAGCCTACCACGCTGTAAATGGCTGTGAGCTGAAACCCGGACAGTGGCTGGGAGTTATAGGGTGTGGAGGGCTGGGGCACCTAGGTAAGTTTCCAAGGTCAATTATCTCTCACCGATAGACTAGTTAACATATGTCTTGCAAAAGCCGTGCAGTATGCGAAGGCGATGGGGCTGAAGGTCGTTGGTCTGGACATCTCAAACTCACAGCTCGAGGCTGTCACGGCGCTGGGAGCAGACCATGTTATCAACACCAAGGAGAATCCAGACTTTGAGGCTACCATCAATGCGCTTACAGACGGCGGGTGCCACGCCGCCGCCGTCTTCAGCTCTTCCAACGCAGCCTACGAGTCGAGCATTAACACCCTAAGGTAGAAGCCCCCGTCGAGACCTTTGAGATATAAGAACCTGGTCTAACATAGCTTAGGGTAAATGGCCTGCTTATGGTCGCAGGAATCCCGCAGAAGCCCGTCTCGTTTAACGCCCTACACATCCTTCTGGGAAAGTACCGCATCGCCGGCAGGAGCAGCGGAATTCCCAAGAATATGGTTCCAGCCATAAGATTCAGCAATGACCATAACATCAAGGCGCATGTTACGACGTTTAACAGCTTGGACGACATTCACAAATGCATTGATATGATGGAGGCAGGCGCGAGTAGTGGTCGGTTTGGGATTGTGTTTGAGTAGCCTTTTATCCACAGACCGGCTATTTTATATTTTGAATCCGACGAGTTTTTTGTAACGAAGACTTTTTCAAGTTGGGCACATGGCTACATTGGCAGGATTGAATTCTATCACAGGCATACAGGAAGTGCGCGTCATGGCAAACCATACCGAAGGGAGCGTTACGCGGCGCGTTGCCAAGGTGGGGCAAAATGCATAAAGTACAAGAGCAGGGAAATACTCCCATGTACCTAAAACGACAAGGAAGGTGGTGGAAAACGGATTCCGAGCGCTTGAAGCATGTCTGTGCCCTCTTCAGTAGAAGGGCGAACTGAGTCAGTCTCAAGCCAAGCCCAAGCCCCTTGCTAGCGCCTATCAACACAAGGAAAGCTCGACATGCCACCCCACTCTCGGTAAGCGAGCTTCTTCAGCTCACCCCAGTTCCCCGCAGCGTGGTACCCCCACAAATACCCCGGATCCTGGCCGTGTCTGGGGATAACGCGCACCGGGCAGAGGGTCCGCAGCGTAGAAGACATATAACCACCGGAAACCACGTCTTCGCCGAGTCAGCTGGTAGAAGAACTACCCGCCACGCATTCCATCTTTACCATCTTTTGGAGGGGCCAGATCGACGAACCATGGCTTCTAATCTTCGCGGCAGGTTCCTGCATGCCGCCATCAAGTTCAGCGCAGGATCCTCCTTCCTACTTTTTGGATATGACCAAGTACGTTTCTTTCCTACCACGGGTGACCTTTGTGGTAACTGGTCTCTAACCGCTGACTGTTCACAGGGCGTGCTTGGGGGCTTGGTTACCGAGCCTAGCTTCCTCGAAGCGATCGGAAACCCCAGCTCGAGCTTCCTCGGAATTATCGTCGCGCTATACAACATCGGTTGCCTTGCCGGGTGCATTGTCTCTGGCCTGATCGGATATAAGATTGGCCGCAAGAGGAGCATAATCTACGGGAATATCATCATGGTTATAGGCGGAATTCTCCAGACGGCAATCTATGGCTCTACACAGCTTATTGTTGGGAGGCTGGTGTCTGGGGTGGGCAATGGTTTGTTTCTCCGGCTCTAATTGTTTTCTCCAGTGCTAATCTCAGCAGGCATAATCACGTCCACAGTCCCTATGTACGTATCGGAATGCTCTCCAGCTAAGGCCCGCGGCCGGGCTGTCGCTATTCAGATGTCCCTCGTCATCGTAAGTCTACATCAGCCCTGGTGCTATGGGCATCAAATAACGGGTTATATATAGTTCGGGACGGTTACAGCCTACTGGCTTGACTACGGATGCATTAGGAATCTCTCGGGCGAAGTAAGATACAAATGTCGCCATAACCATTGGTTATACTTTGTTAACGCTTGTGCAGGTCGTCTGGAGATTCCCGATTGCCTTCCAGAATGTCTTCGCGCTAATAACGCTTTCGACGCTACCATTCCTCCCAGAGACTCCCAGGTGGCTCTATGCACACGATCGCAAAATTGAGGCCGTCCAGGTCCTCGCTCGACTATATAACTGCAACGAAGACGACACGACCGTGAAGCAAATCGAAGAGGAACTGGAGGCGTCGCTAAGAGTCGAGCGGGAGGCTACCAAGTTCTCGCTGAAAGACCTTATCAACGACAAGAGTCCGATCAAGAACACCCGGCGCCTGATACTGTGCTTCTTAATTCAGTTCTGGCAACAGTTCACCGGCATCAACGTTATCGCCTTTTACGTTACCATCGTGCTCGAGTCAAGCGTCGGCCTCTCGCGGGAGACATCCAGCCTGGTGGCCGGCTGCGTCCAGATCGCGTTCTGGCTCGGCACCCTCCCACCTCTATACCTACTGGACAAGGTCGGGAGAAGGCCTAACCTGATGCTCGGGTCTCTTGCTCTTCTAATTTCCATGGTTATCTTCACTGCCGGTATCGCCGTTGGTACCAAGCCCGGCGCCAATCTCGCGCTAGCGTTCCTTTTCGTATTCGAGATTTGCTTCGGCATGTCGTGGAACAGCATACCCTGGCTTTACGCCCCCGAGATCACGACTCTTAAGCTGCGGCACGTTGGCGCTGCCACGGCGACGTTCTCCGAGTGGCTGTGGACTTTTGTAAGAGCTCCTGTTACTGACTCTAGAGGGAGTGAGACAACACTAACGTTTTCAAAACTGAAGGTGATCGCCCTGATTACGCCGTATGCGATCGAGACGGCGGGTTGGAAGTTTTACCTCTTGTTCTGTATCATGATCTTTTTCAGCGGCATATTTACCTTTTTCTTTCTTCCTGAGGTATGTACTTTCTTTATATTATCGAAGGTTCATCCCCAATCCCCAGAGATCTGGCTAACGTTCTCCTAGACGAGCGGGAAAACACTTGAAGAGATGGATTATATCTTCTCAAAGGGCTCTCTATCCGACAACTTCAGCAGTGGTGAATCGGCGAGCGAGAAGGACAAGAAAGCCATTGATCACCATAGCACTTAAGCAACCTTACATGTTAAGCTTAGCTCCATAGAGATGTTTCTTCCTGTTAAGGGGTATAGACGTATATACGCTATAAAATAATATTGCTTATGTCTGGAAGAGGCTGAAGTCATCGTAACTAACGATACAGGAGTCTTCTCCGGAAAATATAAGCTAGCAGAACATCTCTGACCTCGCTTTTACTTTACTCTAGAAGGGTAAGGGTAATAAGTGGCTTGATGAAGGGTTGTAGCAAGGTTCGTGACAATTATAGCGAGCAAGAGTACCTCTCTGCCCTTCGCCAGCAGCATGAAGGCGTCTTACAGATACCAGTCTCGCCAAATACTTTTAAACCCTTCGCGCTGATAATTAAACACCTTGTTATTTAGCTCGACTCTTAAGTTTGTGTATATACTCGGACTATCAGTACCTGGCTTGTTTCTCAAAGATTCGTCTATCCCTGTTCTGTTCTATGCAAAGTTTACGTATACCCTCCCCTCCCATGGCGCTAGCTTCTCGCGGTGTTCCGGTTGAGAGGCTGTACTAATCAAATACGAGACCTGCGAAGGCTTGCATTCTAGCACCGAAGCCGGGTCGACACACGGCTGCTCCATCGCCGAAAAGTTCATCACCACCAAGGCCCTCCTCGTGCTTCCGTCCGCCACGCCATAGGCCGCGGTACTCTCCTTCACATACGAAAAGACGGCCTCATTTCCTGGGTCGAGAAGCTTGAACGAGCCGCGGATGAATAGGTCTCGGTAGTCTTTTCTAAGCTGAAGCGCCTTCTTGTAGAATTCCAGAATAGACGCCGGGTCGCCGCGCTGCTTCGCAACGTTGATATCCTTGTACTCGTCGTGGACACGCATCCACGGCTGGGCGTCCGGCGAGGTAAAGCCCGCGTTGGGCGACGAGTCCCACTGGAAGGGGATCCTCGAGTGGTCGCGCGCTAGGATCCGCAGGCCGTCCCTCGTGGCCTGCATGCGCTTCTGGTCTCCGGAGCGCACCGCCTCGTCGTAGAAGTTGTTGCTCTCCACGTCCTTGTACTCCTCCATCCCCCACTCGGCTGGCATGTTCTTCATGCCTAGCTCCTGACCCTGGTAGAGGAACAGCGTTCCCGTGAGGGTGGCCTGCCAGAGGAACAGCGTCTTCGCCGAGGCGGCCCACAGCTCACGGGTCGAGACGTCGCCGAAGCGCGAGACCGCGCGCCCGTTGTCGTGGTTTTCACAAAACACCGTCGTCCAGCTGTCCGTCCCCTCGATAAATGTCTGCCACCTCTCCACCGCCGCCTTGAGTGTCGAGAGCGGGAACGGGTGGTAGATATACTTGGCACCGAACCCGCCGCCGGTCCCTAGGCGGATCATAGAAAATTCGAAGACCATGTCCAGCTCATTCGCGGCGGCGGACACGTAGGGGAGGACCTGTGACGGGTTAGGTGTGTTGGAGAGTTCGCCGACCGAGACGGCGCCGTACGGCGCCAGGGCCTTCTCGCGCATCTCGCGGATGAATTCGTGAATGCGAGGGCCATTGCACCACATTTCGGGGGCCGGCTGGTGCGGCGAATCCGGCTCGGTGATGGGCGCGTCGACGTATTCGGTCCGTTTGGAGTACTTGTTCACGGTATCGATCCGGAAGCCGTCAGCGCCACGATCCAGCCAGAAGCGCATGGTGTCGCCGTAGATCGCCTCGCGGCACTCTTCGTTCTCCCAGTTCAGGTCCGGCTGGTCCGGCGCGTAGAGGTGGAGGTAGTACTCCTGCGTGTGCTCGTCCCAGGTCCAGGTCGAGCAGGCGAAGTAGCCGCGCCAGTTGGTGGGTGGCATCCGCGTGCCGTCCGGGCCGAATCGAGCCGGCTTCCAGATGTACCAGTCGCGCTTGGGGTTCGTCTTTGAGGACCTGGACTCCTTGAACCACGGGTGCTCGACTGAGGTGTGGTTGACCACCAGGTCTAGAATTATCTTCATGCCCCGCTCGTGGCACGCCTTGATCAGGGCGTCAACGTCCTCAACTGTCCCGTACGGGGCGTACACCTTTCTGTAATTATGCGGTTAACGCCGTCTTCGCTCGTAAGCAGGAGGCTCGACTTACTGGTAGTCCGAGACGTCGTATCCCATGTCCATCTGCGGGGACTCGAATATCGGTGACATCCAAACCACATCCACGCCGAGCTCGTGCAGATAGTCAATTTCGGAGAGGCAGCCCTTGAGGTCACCCCATCCATCGCCGTTGGAGTCCTTGAAGCTCGCGGGGTAGACCTGGTAAAATGTTGCATCCTTCCACCACGGCTCCTTGCCATAAAGGCCATTCTCGTATCTTAAAGCGCCCATTTTCGTGGTGTTTTTGGCCCGCCAGAGCTGGTTCTAGGAGAATGTGTTCCAGGCAAAGCAGCTGAAGTTGTTTAATGGAATAGAATGGGGCAGTGCCATCTGGTCATTTCCTGCGTTTGCGGACAATCCTTCTACGCCACGAGCCGTTATCAGCAAGGGAATAAGAGGGTCCACGGCGCCAGAAATAAGCTAGTGAGCGGCGGAGTTGGAGAATTGGGGTCGTCGGGGCTAACTCCGCGTTCAAGATCGTGAGATTGTTGCCATGTGACCGGCCTAGAAGCTAGTCGCGAGGGTAGCCGAGCACGTCGGCCAGGGGGGGACAATCTGGAAAGGCCCTCCGCGGGCTTGGCGCTTCCTTTTTCCTTTCGGGCCGGTTTTCGGGGTGGTCGGCCACAAAGTGGTATTTCACTCGGAGACTCCGCTCTTCTCGGCCGACTTTACTCCTTTTGGTCTGGGCCCCCTTACACTATAGACAGGGATCCAATATGATAGGGTTATACATGATCCACTATTTCCACATTTCCCAGAGCAGGTGATTCTCTACAAGCTGTGTGCAAATTTCTTAAAAACTACCTTCTCGGATAGATATGGGATAGTGAGGTTTGTAATACACTAGCATGTCTGATCCTTAAAGAGGCGAAGACTCCGACAGAGTCTCCGACACCCTTGTGGCTTCCCCGGCTTGGGATTGCACTTCCCCACACCCCGCATTTCTTCTCCGATGAAAAAAGCCGGGCGGCGGAGATTCACAAACCATTCCATCGGGTGACAGAGGGAAGATTTCGGCCCCTTGGCGATGCATTGCAACCCCGACAACTCCTACGCTTATAATTCCGTCGATTTTTCTCTGGCGCACATCAGAGTGGCATAAATATCGCCGTATGCCGCCTTCTTAGCGAAATCCGGGGACGCCGGTCTCGATTCTATCCATTTCCTTCAACCAACCCCTGAGTCCCGCTTCATCACCGCCTCTACACCCCGACAGCGACCATGTCGGACGATAAGGTTGATAGGCCTCCCTCGGTGGGTGATGTCAAGCACGGCGATACACCGATCGCCCACGATGCGGTCCACCTCGCAGACGAAGCCCGGCACGCCGCCAACAAGGAGACAGAGATGACCCTGTGGGCCGCCCTTAAGCTGTACCCCAAGGCCGTGGGGTGGTCAGTGCTCCTCTCCAGCACGCTTATCATGGAGGGCTACGACCTCGCACTGCTGGGCAGCCTCTTCGCGTCGGAACAGTTCAACATGAAGTACGGGGAGAAGGACCCCTCCACCGGGGACTACAACGTCTCCGCCGCCTGGCAGTCCGGACTCTCCAACGGTGCGCGCGCCGGCGAAATCTTGGGCCTAATCCTGGCGGGTTGGGCGGCGGACCGGTACGGGTACAAGATGACGACCATCGGGTCGCTGGTCCTGATGATCGCCTTCATCTTCGTACTCTTCTTCGCGCCGAACGTCGGGACGCTGGTGGCCGGGGAGGTGCTCTGCGGCATGCCGTGGGGTGCCTTCCAGAGTGTAACGCCAGCATATGCGTCCGAGGTGGCGCCGGTGGTGCTGCGGCCATATCTTACAACGTTTATTAACATGTGCTGGGTGATCGGTGCGTTTCTCGGCGTTTTCCTGTGAAGACCTAGACACCCTACTGACATTTCTGCAGGGCAATTCTTCGCGGCGGCTGTAAACAAGGGCTCCGTAGATCGGACGGACCAGTGGGCCTACAAAATCCCATTCGGCGTCCAGTGGGTCTGGCCCGTCCCGATCCTCGCTGGAGTCATCTTCGCCCCCGAGTCAGTCCAAGCCCGTCTCCTGTGCCCTTACCAACGGCCAAGAAGTAAACATTATCAAGAGGGGAAATACTAATGTTGTCTAAAATCCTTAGATCACCATGGTGGTACGTCCGCCACGGCGACAAGGCGGCAGCCAAAGAGTCGCTCCTCCGCCTCACCTCGCGCAACCAGCCGGACTTTGATGCCGACGAGACCATAGCGATGATCGAGTATACTAACGAGCTGGAGAAGGAGATGAGCTCGGGCGTCTCCTTTCGCGACTGCTTCAAGGGCGTGGACCTGCGGAGGACGGAGATCGTGGTGGGCATTTGGCTCGTGCAGACGCTCGGCGGGCAGAACCTGATGGGCTACTTTGCGTATTTCCTGTAAGTGGACCCGAACTCCCCGAAGGGTGGGATGGCACGGATGGCGCGGACGGCGCGAACTTCCTCATTCGACCGCTAACTTGGTATGACCTATGACAGAACCCAGGCCGGCATGGAAGCCTCCAACTCGTTCTCCCTCTCCCTTGGACAGTACGCACTCGGCATGGTCGGAACGGCGGGGTCCTGGTTCCTGATGTCGAAGCTCGGCCGGCGGACCATCCACTTCAGCGGCCTCTGCATGCAGCTCGTTCTCCTGGTGATAGTGGGCAGCCTGTCCTTCGGCCCGGGCAACACCTACGTCTGGGCCATCGGCGCCATGCTCATCGTCTTCACCTTCGTCTACGACTTCACCGTCGGGCCCGTGACCTACAGCCTCATCTCGGAGCTCTCCTCTACGCGGCTCAAGGCCAAGACCATCGTGCTCGCACGGGCCGCCTACAACGCGAGCAACATCTTCGTCAACGTCATGACTAACTATCAGCTCTCGGACACAGCGTGGAAGTGGGGCGCCAAGTCGGCGTACTTCTGGGCGGGGACGTGCCTCATCAGCGCTGTGTGGGTGTTTTTTAGGCTGCCCGAGCCGAAGGGGCGGACGTACGCTGAACTGGATGTGCTCTTTGAGAAGAGGGTGCCGGCGAGGAAGTTTGCCAGTACGAAGGTTGACGTTTTCTCGCACCCCGTTAGTGGACCGAAGAGGGTGTCAACAGACAGGTACGAGGCCGAGAAGTAATCCCCTTAGTAGTAGCAGCCGAGAACACGCGGCACTGTCGCGTAAATACCCACGGGAATGCGAATAGTAGTTAGATAATACACTCTTTCTTATTCCCTCGGCTTGCGCCCTGCCTACCATATTAACTCCGGAAGCGTAGTCTGCACATGCTTCAGCAACAGGTCCAAGTATATTGCCTCACCCCCGGGCAGCAACGTGATAAGCCTGCGCAGAAACCGGAGGTTGTCCTCGGGCGGCATCTCCCTGGCACCGCTGGCATCCTCCTCCCTCGCCATCGGGATTCGCGATAGGACATCCGCCAGGGCGCAGGCGATGTCGAACAGCTTCTCCGTTAGCCCCACGCCATGCACGGCCAGGCTGGCCACGGGGAGGTCACGCGTCGAGAGCGTCGCCTCCCTGGCGACCTCGAGCGGGTACAGGTACGTCAGACTTGTGCTGGTCGGGGCGCCGGCGCCCGAGGTGGTGAGGTCGGAGAGGTGGCCAAGGCGGAGGCGGAGCTGCCAGAGGATTATCCGCAGCCACAGCTGCGTCACGCGGAGGTTCGACTTTTGCGTGTCGCGGAGGTCGGCGGTGTGGTCTACCGCGCGGTTGATGCGCGACTCGACGAGCGCAAGGGACGCCGGGGATGGCACGAAGGACGGGTCGACCTCCTGGTCGACCAGGGCGATGAAGGAGGTGTCGAGCGGGCGAAAGAGCGCCGCAAGGCAGCGGAAGCCCGCGAGCGACGGGTCGCCGGCATCCGGGTCCGGGGTGCCGGCCGTGACCTGGAGCGTGACCGGTCTCCGGTAGCGGATCGCGTGGGAGCGC
This sequence comes from Sordariomycetes sp. S4602, assembly GCA_023628835.1. Lineage (NCBI taxonomy): Eukaryota > Fungi > Ascomycota > Sordariomycetes > Sordariomycetes sp. S4602. The sequence goes on along the minus strand of JAMAJV010000024.1, from coordinate 17,726 downwards.
TCGGACACGAGCAGTACCCAGAAGAGCCGGTCCGCAAGGAGCCTTGCATGCGGGTCGGGGGCGCTCTCCGGCTGGAAGAGCAGGAGCAGGGTGGTGGCCTCCCTGAGGTAGAGAAACGCTCTGCTGTGATGGGACAGCGAGGCGTGGCACGCGTAGATGAAGAATGTGAGAAGGACCTGGTCGAAGGAGAGGGTTGAGGCGTGGTGCATCCGCCTGTGCGCGTCGACGGCCTCGTCGAAAAGGCGACGCCCAAAGACGCCATTGTTCTCATGAACAAGGCCGGGGAAGGAAAACGCCTCTTGCACCTCGACCTGCAGCATCACCATCGCACACAGCGCAACGATAGCGCCGTAGCACTCGGGGTGGGAGTCCGGAGCCTCCGCCCTCTGCCGGAGGCTAAAAGCGTAGTGCTCCGTCATAATGGGAATGGTCGGGAACAAGCGCGCGAAGAAACGGGCCACACAGAGGTCCACGACCTCCCGCGGCGGGAGGGCCGCCGGCAGGGCCGGGGCTGGCGCGGGCCCGCCTACCGCGTCGTGGGAGGCGCCGGCGCGCGGCGACGGGTCGGCGCACGATTCAGCCAGGCCGACCTCGATGCACCGGCGGCACGGCCTCTGCTCGCTGCACCCCTTCTGCAGCCGCTTGCACCGGTGGCACGCACGCGACACCTGCGCCCTCTTTGGCCGCGGGGCGGCCTGGCGGTGGGGGTAGGTGCGCTGCTCCGCGTCCGGGGCCCCGCCGCCGGCGACGCCCGTCGGACTTCCGCGGCGCTTCTCTCCGTGGGAGTAGGACGGGGACGCGGCGGAGGGCGGGGTGAGCGGCTCTAGCTCCGGCCTCGCGTCCATGTCCATGTCGGCGTCGTGCGGGAAGAGCGGGCGCCTGGACTGAGCTCCTTTGCCTGGGGGCCCGGGCAGGTTGCACGTGCGGGATAAATTGCGGGTGAGTGGGCAGCTCTGGGCAATGACGTCCCTGGCGGGCGGTAGTGGTGGCTTGTGGGGGAGGATGCACGGCGAGCGAGTTTGAAGTGCAGTGGCAGGATTGTGGGGTAAAGACAGGCTGGATGTGGGGTTGGAGGGTTAGTCATCAGGCGCTCTTGTTAAGCGTTTGCCGTGTTCGTGTCCACCAGCAACTCTCTCGACACATTATCCTGGATAGCATGGAAACGTCTTGTATTCGGTTTTGTGTAAGACTTGCATGTTCCGTCAGTTTTGTTTTGTCTTTGCAGAGTACCATTCTTGTGGGGGCCCGACTCGGCCCCCTGAACTTAGAGAGTAGCCGCTGTTTCCAGCTATGGATATCTACCACTATGAGAGCGTCTGTTCGGTTATAAAGCATCATACGAACATGTAATAAGAACATATATTCTCGCTAAAGCCTGAAAGGCTTCTATAAGCAAGTAAGAACTGCATAAGTAGAAAGAAATACAAGAGGAAATACAGCTATAATCCCTGCCTTCTAGAAGTCTGTAGTATCTAGGCTGTAATAGTCGCCCTCCCCTGATGTACTACAAGTCACATACAATACTACCCCTTTCGCTGTTCACTCCAACCTCGTATGAAAGCCTTGACACTGTATACATAATCGTTAACCTTCTGTATTAACAGGTAAAGAATACAGCCGCGGGACATTGGGAGTTAGGTAACCTACCCAGGTTAAAACCCATGATCTGCTCCTGAGTCGCGCCGCCTTTTTTCGTCAGGCAGCGGCAATTCATGTACAAGTTAGAAATATCCACCCCTTTGTCAGTCACCAGCTCGCAGTTGTTGCAAGACCTTCCAAAGTTGCCGCTGCGAATTTGAAAACACCCGGTTAGTCCTGAATCCCAGGGGATAATACGAGTCTGTACGGCGCGGGGGACTGTTGTCTGCTAAAAAAGATAGGGCGGCTTAGCAAATGAAAAGAGACGAACTTACTTTTTCTGCCACGTCAGCATCCCGTTGTCGTTCGAAATGCATTTCTCCAGGTCAAGCCATATGTCTTCCTTATTCTCGCCGCATTTAGCATGTATTCCCTGGTGTTTGGTTCGAATCTCTTGCGCAAGCACAATGTCGTCGCATTCTTCCATAATGTCGCCACGCGCCCTGGGCCAGATAGCCCCGGCTTGCGCGATTGCAGCAAAGAAGATGATGGAAATAGGTTTCATTGTCCGGCTTGCTTGTTTGAGCTGCTTTTTAAGAAGGGCTGAAAACTCGAGGATGCGATCTGTCTGGATTGAGGCATGTTCAGGCGACAGGTGACAGAAGGCGGACTTATATAGAGAGGATAGCTAGCTGAGCGGGTGATCACCTTCCCCCATTCCGGGGCACTATAAAGTGGTGCCTTGCCGTTCCTTTCAAACATGGCTTTCAAAGGGTAGCCACAGGGCCCTTGCAGGCGATCGCGGCCGCGAGCCCTTTAAAGAACAGCTGCCCAATGAGATTCCAGCCTCCCGCTCAGTAGCCCGTGGGGGCGGGCGTTTCTAAACGCGCCCTGCGCTTTTTGGAACGTGCCTTTGCAACTAGCGCCGCTCTGCATTCCAAGCGCGAGCCGCACTTTGCCGTGGAATAAAGGCATCGATTGGCGCGCGCACGATGCAGCGGGCGCATAGCCCCTAAAGGCCGTTAGGGCGAGGAATGTCCCCGCTGCCGTGTATGCACCTTTGATTCACATTATTGGAAACAATCGGCAGGACAAAGAGTTGGTAGCTACAAGGCCTCTTTAAGGAATGTTAACAAAAGCCAGGGCCAGGTATTTCGGGGTTATGAAACTGGCAAAGGGTGAATTTAGGCGTAAGGTTAAGCCTAGCATAATTTCGGCTGACTAAACACGTACTACCTTAATACTCGGTAGGCGGTCCAGGGAAATTTCGCTGATTGTCAGCAACACACCTTCCAATACGCTCTCCCGGTTATTACAAATCCCTCTCTCAGACAATATGCACGCTCTATAAGGTTTGACAGTTTTCTACGTATATTAGTCGCTCCTAACTTAAACGCATCCCCGAACGCGGGGTTCCTTGGCGTTCATAAGGTACTTAACGAGCGTGCATTGTTTCCTATGGGGCTCTGCGCGCATTGCCGCAAGTACTGCAAGCCGGACCCCACCCATGCTAACCCGTTGCGGAAGCCGGCAACTCCATTCTTGCTCTCTGACGTCCGCGCATATCCCTATCCTGGGCGGCGTCTCAGCCGCCCGGTTCTAGGGAATTAGGGCCACCTCTACGGGTCTCCGTATCCGGGGGATTGATCCGTCTCAACGCGAGCGCTACGTGTACAAGAAGCGAGGTTGCGCGGCCTCGGTACGTGCGGTTATCTTTCAGCACTCGAGCCAGGTCCTGACGCCCTGGAAAGACACTCTAAGACCTTGAAAGTCTTACTCGTTTTCCAAATCATCAGCTCCCTTCTGGTAGTGGGCTACGCCGGCCAGCAGTATGACTAATAGCGAGAAGACAAAGGTCGTCGAGGTCGCCCAGTTGGAGGACTCTTCCATCGAGAAGATAAAGGGCTCACCCGCTGCAGCGCAAGACGCAGCAATGCTAGCAATAGAGAAGAGACTCTTGTAAGTCACGACTGTTTAACTTGGTCGTGTAAAATCTTCTTCAGGACTTAGGGAGGGTCACAAGCTTGAAGTAACCGTGTTTTGACTATTAGACGCAAGGTCGACTATCAACTCTTGCCAATCTTGGCCGTGCTGTACACAATCTCCCTTATCGCCTCGGCGGGACGCGGATTTCGGGTATAGACCAGGTCATCGATAGGTCTGGACATCAGGACGCGGTAGTCAGCGGTCCGTAAGGAAATTGCCACCTCCGCGCTCACTCATCGCTCGAATAAAAGGGATGCAAGCTAACAGGGGCCTGAGATTAGTCCGCTAGGTCCCCCTGGCCATGGGAAGGATAAAAGCAGAGCCCTGCGTAATAAGGATGCCGAATGTTGCCGATATATCTTGGCAGAGGATTATGACTTCGCCCTGCTCTATTTGGTGGAAATTACTTTTTATCCCAGTTAGATCAACTAACCCCTGGTGCACGGCCTAAGAGCCGAGCCGCGCAGACAGGACAACGCCGCCACTCGGTTTTTGGCCAGTAAGAAATAGAGAGTTAGCTATTTTTATGCTCCGTACGTACGTAACAAAGTGATAACAATCCTCTCTTGCAACTAAGAGATGAAATGTGCCTTCAGGATTGCGCGGGACCGTGGATTCTAAGGATCGGCGGTTAACATGCTATTATAGGAAGACGGATGGAGGCGTAGAGGGTTGCTCAGGTATAGCAGTCGGGCAGGTTACGCTGTCTTACAGACAACGCGTCGGAGGGCGTTGGCCGTGTATATAAAGATCTCTTAGACCCTTATTAAACGTATCTCTTTCCTTCGCTTTACACCTACACAAACACGTCTATCTGAATCAATCCACTCCAACTTCGTCTAAATAAAAGCAAATCCTCAAACTGAACGCAAACCCAGACCCAAAGTCCAAACATAGCCATCATGCAGTACATTACAAGCACTCTTACCTCTCTGGCCCTCTTCTTGGCTCTTCCATCTACAACCGCTGCAGAGGTCTGCCAGAACGGCGAAATCGGCTTCGGCCTTATAACGCTGTGTCAGCTCGGCACCTCCACGGGCGGAGGATCATGCGTATCCACGCCTACAATCTTCTCTGACGGCTGTGCTCAACTCGACGTCGCTACCGCGAAGAGCGACGTCTGCGATAGTGGGTGGGACAGAGGTGAGGTTAACTGCGGGGACGACGGCGATGTCACGTCCGCTAAGCTCGACGGGATCGAATACCACGACTGTTACAAGCCGGAGGAGACGAGCTGCGGTCAAGCTCTTTTTGGAAGAACCGACGTTTATTATTGCTGTCGTCGCAAGGAGACTGCTGGTCATAGGGAGATAGGCGACGTGCTGCAGTCGTAGGGGCATATTGGGTTAATTTCGACATATATAAAGCGAGAGTCCCGCACGGGAAGGCGAAGAATCTATTTAATCGTGCTGCAAAAGTATTACAAGACGTTCGTGGATATCTATTGTAAGGGCATGTTAAGTTAATTTTAATATATATAAAGCGAGAGTTTTATATAGGAAGGTGAAGAATCTATTTATAGGGCAAGTATGTTTCTCTATTAAACTCTTAAATGTTGGGAATTCTAAGTAGAATTTACAGGGAGGAGACTGACTGGCACAGTCTGTCTGTCCCTTACTAATGCAGACAAGAAACTTGCGATTGGCTTATTAAAACTGCGGAGTCCTTAGGATACACTGTCGCTGTTAGCCAGATAGCAACACCTTGGCCGTCGGACCTGGCAACTCTCTAGGTCTTGCTCCGATATTTGCTGGATCTCGCCTGGACGCCTAATTAGCTAGAAGGCGTTAAGAAAGAATCCTAGGTGTCATAGCTAGCATAGAAATGTTAAGGATGCTGCAAGAGAATAAGACCGAAACAGCTTATCTGGTTAGTGTGGTAAATTAGACAAAGTATGCAACCTGAGGAGAGCCTTGAAACCATATAAGACTAATATGCTATAACTGCTAGTAATAAAAGAGTTTGGCGTTTTGTCACTATGGCGACCTAGCGCGTCCCGGTTCTCGCGGCGGACCTCTGGAACTAGGCAGTCCAGGTTCCAGAGGTCACCAGTGCAAGCCTAAGCTAGGACGACGGTGGGCGCGCCTTCGCCGTCTCCTGTCCCAGTGACGACGATGTTACAGGCGGTCCAGGTGACAAGACTTGTCTGCAGTTCTCCCTGTAGCCCGGGGAGGGATGGTGCCTGTGATAGTTAAGACGGTTTTAGCTGGCGCCGCGGGTGACGCAAACGGTATGCAGCCAAAGACGCCGCCAAAGTGCCTAGATAGCGCCGGGCCGCATCTGGTACTCGCCGGCACTTAGCTAGGAGCTGTGGCTAGGGCGTCCCTACCGGTACAAGGACTTGCATATACATTGCATGCCGATGTAAAAGGGGGAATGGCCTGGTTGAGGCACCTTATAGTAGAAGGTTTTCTTGGTATATACAAGGATGGCACACAAGAAGCCGTGGAAAAACAATATAAGAATCTTAGTGTTTAGTAGAGGGATAGATGTTTGCTGTTTTTGTTGGCGGTGGCGACGTCGCGCAGGATTTATATTCCTGCCTTATCGCCGCTATGCAATCTCCTTAGAACTAACAGAGAAACCTAGTGCTATTTTCGGCAGCACTCTATTTTAGGTACCCTTTCCCACGCATGTTGGCGGCCGGTTGGGCGTTAGGTGTTAGAGAGGTAGTCGATTTTAGGCCTCGTCTAGCCATAATCAACACGGCCCCTTTGGATAACTGGAAGAGAACATATAGAGGGTCTTGGCGCGGGGGCCGAGAATGTTACAACAAACGGCCCCCACGGAGGGCCTGGAATGGATACACTGCGGATCCTAGGATCGGGCCCAAGAATGTTGGACCAAACGGACCTCGGCGAGTGTATACAGCCATCTCGCAGCACCTAGAAGTGAAGCAGGCTGTATACACAGGGTATGCAAATCGCAGTGCCAACAGCCTACAGACCGGACGAGCGATGACTGCTAACACAACCTCGTATCCGGGCCTGCGTACTGCGGAAGAAGGCGAGCCGCCGCCGCAAGGATTCCGCTCCGCTCCTTCATAGCAATGTAATTGGGACTCATCCCAGAGGATCTTCTTTCCCGGGTGATTCATCACGCTACCAGCTATATCTTAGGGGTCGAGGCGTTGGGCGGCTGCGGCTATTGATAGGTGGATCCACTGGTCTCGGCTGCTGGTCTTATCCTGGCGTGTATTTAACCGACCGTAAGCCCCGGGGAGGGCGGGGTCACCGTGGGGCGGGCTAGGCCCCTAACGTCGGTCCTGTAACAGGGGAATATCATTTTATCTTGACCCTGCTCAGACCAACTGTCGTCTTAACGGTCCTCGGAGCGCGCTCACGTCACGGAGAGCCTGTTCTCGCTACAGCCGCCGCAGGGTATTGTTCTTCTCACCTCGCCACTCCCACAGAACAGACCAGTGGCTTATTGTTTTTCATGGCTTCCATCTTGCACGCCCTCCCGCCCTGCCTTATTGTCGAACTCTGCGACTTTCTTAACATCTCGTCACTAGGGCGACTGCGGCTTGCCAGAAAGTTCTTCAAAGCCTTGTTTGACGCGCCGTTCCTGCGATTCTTCCAGAGGCTGCCCGTCGACCTCTCGAGGTTTGGCCTGCGAATGTTACGTCGTCTAGCCGCGGTAGAATCCGGCGTGCGCCACTTGACGCTTACCTGTGTCCTCTACGAATTTCCCTATCCTTACCACCAGGGCCATCACCAGGGCTTCCATTTCGCCAACCACCTAATCCTACCCAGGTGGAAAGCGAGGGCCGAGGCCTAGGAAGAGCACCGGCGGCCCGTCGACTTGTCTACCAAGGCTGACAAACTATGGATAGAGGAAAGGCGGTCCGAGCAGCAGGAGTTCTCCGGCGGGGATATGTGCGCGATATTAACCTCGGCTCTAGGCGAGTCACGTCGTTAAAAGGCTGTCACGCTTACATGTGCGCGATGCTGACCCCCGCTTTAGGTGAGCTGCGTGGTCTGGAGACCATTACGCTTACTGCGTACATCGTCGGTCAGGACAGACGGAACTATTGGCTCCCTGAAGACGTTAAGCAAGTCCACTGGCGGGAGCTCTGGGCCCACGCCATACAAGCCTACCGTGTTGTAATGTCCGCCATGCTCGGTCCCGCGTCAACATCGAGGGTCTGTACATTTACCGAGGCGTGAAACTCTGCGGGGTGCCAACAAATGAGGCCAGCATACCACTGGAGAAATTAGAAGCTGAGGGCTTCGCCATCGTCGCACAGCGACTGAAGAACTTCTCTATCCGCCTCACGTCAGTGGTAGACCCCATCCGGCCAAGGGACGGCGCTGCGGACACCGAGTTCTACGACCGCTTTGACATCTCGCAGGGCTGTTATCTAGATGCCAACGATCGGCAGCTCGTCGACTGTGAGTCGGACCCGGAAGGCGTCGCGAGGTTACTACGCCTGATGCCGAACCTCGAGTCTCTCGACCTCCACTTCTTGAAGAGGATACGCGAAACAGACGAATTACCATCCTATAAGGCAGTCCTCCCCACTGTGATGCGGGACCTCTGTTTTCCCCACCTCTCAGATCTCCACTCACCAGGCGTCTACATGCTCCTCCAGTTCAAAACCGCCTATATGAACCTGGAGCCCTCGCGTGCTTCCGGTGCTAACAACCTCCTGCCCGGCCTCGACGGGGATCCTATGTGGGAGCTGCGTATGATCACGCGGGAGGAATTAAGGCGTGGGCTGCACTTTAGCCCTATGCCGCGGGGCGGGATGGCGAGCCGGGAACTCTGGGCTTGGGTCGTGTACGTGAGCGTCGACTTCGGGCCGCTGCCGTCCGCGGTCTAGGACAATGGACAATCCATGGCAGTGGCGGGGCTGGACTCCCTACCGCGTTGTTGGCCGAACAAGGATTGTGTGGGCATTCCTGTCAAGGCGCATATAATGGGAAGACGACTAACGAGGACGACACCCAGGTATGCTGTTTACGACAGAAAGCTAGAAAAGCTGCGGTAGACGACTGGAGGGTGTTTTGCAGAAGGGGGTGGGTTGCGCTCGGTATGCTACTGTGAACATAATGAATTGGTGCTAAGTTGGTCGAAATTGGTCAAAAGGGGGCATTGTAACCAGTTTATATTCGGAAGAGTGGGCGACGGAGCTTGCTCCGGGGAGGAATCTTACCCTGAAGGTTACGCCGTCTAATAAGGCGCCGTGGACGACGGAAGTGAGGCATACGATAATCACGGGCTGGTCCTCCCGCATCGGCATTTCGCGATTCGCAGATGGGATAATACTGCGCATATAGAGCAAAGAGGATGCAGCAAAGATCACCTTCGGGGAGAAGATCGCTGCCTCGACGGTCGGCGGTGTGCTGTCATGCTGGAACCAGCCGTTCGATGTTCTGCGGATCGAGATGCAGTCGTTAAAGGCTGGCCCGTCTAGCGCCGAGTCTCTAACGATGGTAAGCACGGCGAAGTATATTTGGAAGACATCTCGGCTAACAGGGTTCTTCCGTAGGAGTCGCACTGCTAACCAAATCAATTAATGTTTGTTTGGCTTAAGCGTCTGGACTAATACCGAAAGACGTCACTGTTTTACGAAGAATACGGCTTTCTCTTATTACTAACACCACTTAAGAACGTTGCTTTTTAGTATGCTCGAGGCCTGCGTTACTTTCGAGAAGCGACAAATTAAAGTACGTTCTAAGTCTTTTTTCTCTTCGACCCAAGTTCGCCTTTTCAATCGAGTAATACGCGGAGGAACTTTACGCCAAGCCGCGTAATCGAGCAGGAGTGACAACCAGTATGCTATGCAGTGGGGTTGCGTATGCGCCTTCCATTCTCAAACAGAAGCACGGACCCTGCATAATTTATCAAGGGTACTCTGGTAGGGGCGGCACCCCGTATCGACTACGTCACCAGAGAGCCGCAGTGGGTGGTGGATTCCACGTCAAGTTCGCTCTCTATTCTAGAGTAAGACATAAGGGCTACCGTGGGGAGTTATAGGGACGCGTCACCTTTCTTTTTATAGCTAAACTTTATTTAGACGTCCTGTAAGATACGCCAATTAGCTCTTTATGAATAACAGCGGCCACGAACGGGTCAATTATGCAGCTACAACTCTTTTCAATAATCCGAAATACGAAGGCCAGAGCGTTTAGTTCGTAAGCAGCCTTGTGTTTAAGATGCAAGCGAAGGATAAATATAATCTTGTCGAGCCACAACCTCAGTCCAAATAATTATACCCTTAAACCCCCAAGTTATTCTTTATTTTCAAACAAGTGTACAGCATATAGGCACCGCTAATATCCCTCAAGATGCCCACCCACCACACGCGACCAGCAGCTAACAGCTTCGTCCGCGTCGCTAGAAAGGTATATAATCCTATCGGCTTTACTAAGGGCTATAACTTCGTCTCCTGGGTCATCTTCGCTGGCGCGCTCCTTGGCTTTGCCCTCTCGCGCTCCCCCAAGCTCGACATCCACGGCGTCTTCTGCAACCCCAGCGGCGGCGCAACCCTTAGGGCCGCAGACGGGGAGTGCTGGTACTATCTCCATGGCGCACGCAGCGAGAGGATAGGTATTATACTGCACCTCGCAGGCGTGATACCTGCCTGTATCCTCGTGTTCTTTCAGTTTATACCCGTCATTCGCCATCGGCTTCTCTTATTCCACCGGATTAATGGATATCTTGTTATGCTTCTTGCTGCGGCAGGCACCGCTGGGGCCTTGATGATTACACGACATGCGTTTGGTGGTGGCCTTGATACGCAGATCGGATCGGGGCTGCTCTCTGTGGTCTTCTTAGTGTCCCTGGCAATGGCATACGTCAACATCAAACGCCTCCAGATCGAAGAGCACAGGGCGTGGATGCTAAGGGCATGGTTCTATGTAAGCTCTTAGTTTGGCCTTGACTTAACATCCCTATTTTGCATCTCGGTGCACCTCTGGCGAACAGATTCGTTTCTAACAACACTTCCCTTACAGGCTGGTACGATTATAACCGTCCGGTTTATCATGGTTATTGCCGGCAGTATCGTCAGCAACCAGGGCGGATACTACGCCCCACGGCCATGCGGGCAGCTCGATTTTATCTTCAAGGGAGTTAAGAACGCGACATTGGAGCATTTCCCAGAGTGCGCGTCGTTCTACTCTGGAGACAATCCCGGTCAGCACGCAATGGTCGAGGCCAGCCTAGACGGTGACAGTGCCGCCTTTGCTGTTGCCGCTATTGGAATAGGGTTCGGTCCAGCCATTTGGCTGGCCATCTTTATTCATGGTGTCGGGGTTGAGATTTATGTGAGTGACGGAATTATATTATTCCTGTTATAAACCGACTATAACCCCCCAGCCTATAGACCAGGATAGCTGACCGCGATTATCTCTTATAGCTAAAACTCACGCCTGCCGAACACGAACGTCTGAGGAAGGTATCCTACCAGAAACAGCTTGAAGCGGGTATGAAAAATCCAGGGAGTTCGGGGCTGACGGCGGATCGACTTGGGGATGCCGACCTATGGGTTCCTGTGAAGGAGCAACAAGGAGGGAGCTAGATAAAGGCCCGTCTAAGTGTTATTACTGTCGTAGTCTCACAGAGGCAAGCAGAGTAGTCTTCGGGGATTAAGGCGTTCTTCTATAGGAATGATTCTTTAGAAATGGATCTTCACCTGTGAAAGCGGCTATCTCGTGTGCTTTATGCGTCGGCTTTCGGCTCTCGCTCATTTAAACTCTGAACCGGCTTAACGCTTTTAGCCCTGTCCTTAACAAGTCCTTTGTTACTTTCTACGCCGGCCGCCGCGCAATTGCGCAGTCTCACGGCATGACCGTCGGCGAGCTCGCCCGCATGTTTATAGGTGAAGGCTCAAGTAGGGAAGCTGCAAATAGGTCTTCAATTCCTCTGGAAGTGATCCAGCTGGAGAGCTGGGGACGATGGATAGGGTTCCAGGATACTAGCTTGCCGTGGGTTATGCCCAGTCCTAACATGCCTACACCGCAAACGGCGATGCTGTACCCGGGCACATGCATGCTTAAAGGCGCCAGCCTCTCAGAAGGGGGGGGCACTGCAAGGCCTTTTGAGCTGCTGGGTGCACCGTGGGGAAACGAGTCTTAGGCTTCGGCGATAAGGGAGATGGGTATCCCTAATACGCAGTATCGATTCCACTGCTTTACGCCCACGGCAGATTATTTCCAAGGGAGCGTATCCTGCGGACTGCAGACATACAAGAACTTCGGATCGGCCGAAGAGATAGAGGAGTTCGACGCGCCCTATGTAGGAGTCGGCCTGCTTTATATGGCGAGGAATCTGTACACGGGGCACAGTACTACGGGTGACAAGCCTATAACAGGAGCCTTCCACTAGATTCACAGCGTTGTCGATGAATCGATCTACAATGTAGATCTCTTGGTGAGATCGCCGATTATCAGGGAGGGAACTGAGAATAGGTTAACCCCGGAAGAGATTTGGCAAGCATGGCTTCCTGGCTTAGAGGAGTTCAGGGTTCCATTTAATACAGCAGGTATTTCATCCGCTTCTCCCTGAACTCCTCTAAGATCACGACTTAATAGTGCAGCTTCTCTTGTGTAGCTTTTTTTTTAGATTTGCTACTTTATACCGTATAGCCGTTCAAAAACGCATAGCACCGCTGTCGTCCCTTTTGATTATTCGTCACGCTCACTTGTGCAAGAGCAATAAACACTACTCCTTATCAGCACAGTCAATCCTCTTTGCCTCCGCAACAGCAGCCTTAACCGCCCCGACAAGGTCAAGATGGAAGAATGGCCTATCAACAGCATTAAGGCTAGCCACCCCCTCCTGTTCCCCGCCCTCTTCCTGGTCTAGCTCCGGAGATTCCTCCCTCCTCTCCTCGTCTCCCACCCGAGGCAGCGCCGCCAACGTAACAGCAGGCTTCCAACAGCCCAGCACCTCCGCGTTCTTAGATGACGGATACCCGAACCCGGCTACCGCCAAAGCGCGCCGCGTCCAGCGGTTATAGACGTGGGCAAAGTGCCAATCGACGATGCCCGGGGCGGCGTGTCTGTCGAGGGAGTTGCGGAGATCGATGAGGCCTTGGACAGAGGTGATATCCACGTTGTTCACCGCGGAGAAGTCGAGGATAATAGAGTGGGAGGCGGGCAGCTGCTTTAGGGACTCGGTGGAGGTGTTCTTTGGGCCGGGGTCGCACCACAGGCGGTCCTAAAAAAAGGTCGTTAGGTAATATTGTCTAGGAGAGCAAGCGCGAACAATGGAGAACTTAGGGACAGAGCTGATCGTACCGATTTCCGCTCGACAGACTCTTCGCTGCCCGGGCGGGCGTTAGAGGTTACGTGGTCGAAGAGGAGCTCGATGTGGCGGGATTGGTTTGCGTAGTTAAAGCCTTCCATAAACCGGTAGATAAAAACACCAGGGTAAGGCGATTCGGTTTGAATCGCCGAGTTAGTGCCGTCCGTTCTATCGGTCGGGAGGAAAACATCCCTCCACTCGCCATGTCTATCGGGTTCCACCGGGGCTGAGGGTATCGTCTCCGACGCTGCGTCGGGTAGTTTTTGGGCCGATAGGCTTGGTAAGAGGTCACCCCCTGCTTGCACATGCTGCACTCTGACCTTTCCGAGGAACACCCCTTTTGTGCGGGATAAGCGGACGAGGAGGAGAGCTGCCGAGAGCGCGATGGTGGCGTAGATAGACACCTCGAGCGACTGGAACACGGCGAGCATAACGCCCACGACCCATATTAGGAGCTCAAAAGGGGACAGCTGCCAGTACTTGTACAGCGACTTCGGTGGCGTAAGGAAATTGCTCACTGCGTGGATGATGAGCCCTGCGAGCGCCGGCAGCGGGATGTAGTAGAAGACCGACGTGAGCGCGTAAAGGGCCAAGATAAGAAGCATCGCGCTAAACAGACCGGCAAGCGGTGTCCGGACGCCAGCCTTCGAGAGCACGGCAGAGGCGCCAAACGACCCTGTACAGCAATATCCTCCAACGAAGGGACTAAAGAGGTTGGCGAAGCCAAGGGCGACGATCTCCTGCGAAGGCGTGATAGTGTAGTTATACATGCGGCCCATGGACTTAGCAATAGCGATGTGCTCGATAATAAGGATAATAGCGATGGCGGGCAGCTCGGGGAGGATCAGGGAGATAAGCTCGCTGTCAGGCTGAGGAACGCCGGAGTGGCTGAAACCTATAGGGAATGTGAGCTCCACGTAATAATCGAGAACTGGTAATAGGATGGGATTGACTTTACCCGATTCGATGTTCCCCACGATACGGAACTTGAATTCTCCCTTCGGCACGTCCCGGTGGACCAGCCAGCTGATAAGGGTGTAGAGGAGCATCACGAAGACCTGCCGCAGCGAAGAGAGGGTTCCCCAGAGCCGCTTCCTGCTCGGCTGGCGGCGCTCCAGGTAGGCGAAGTAGTCGCGCAGGAAGAACAGGAGCGCGAGACATGTGAGGCCGATAGAGGCGTCGAGCTGCGTGTTCCCCAGGTTCTTAAACGAGCTGATCATTACCTTGTACGGGGCCTGTCTTGTGTTGATCCCTGGGATTCCCATCGCGACCGGGAACTGCGTCGATATGACGGTAATACTTGCCCCGCAGACGAAGGCGGAAACTGGTATGTAGGGAATGAACTCAATCAGCCACCCCAGCCTAAACAACCCCAGGAACAACAGCGCCGACCCGCTGAGTATCGAAAGCCCCTTCGCAATTTCCTCTGCCGAATACACACCAGGCCTCTCCCTTTCCACCTTCGTAACCACCTGTCCCACCAGCAGGGACCCAACTGCAGTAGTCCCAATCACGATGTCCTTGGACGTCCCGAAGAGCCAGTACATCGCCGCCCCTACGAAGCTCGTGTAGAGACCGTACTCCGGACTCAGGCGCGCGAGCAGAGCGTAGGCCATCGCCTGAGGGACAACCACGAAGCCGATAGTAAGCCCCGCGATGCAGTCGGCGAAGAGCCAGCGGAGGTTGTAGCGGGTGATCCAGGTCGCGGAGGGAAAGAGGCTGCGGGCGTAGCGGACGCCGCTGCGGGACGTGGGCTTCAGTTCGCGGATCCATTCGGACACCGTAGGCTCGGACTCGACGTGGAGGGTCGCGGAGGGGGCGGCCTCGGCGGCCTTGGAGCAGAGGTCAGAAGGGGCGTTCTGGTAGCGCTCGTCGGGGTCGATGCCCGTGACGGAAGTGGCGGCGTGGGCGATGCGGGACCATATGGCGGGTTTTCCGCGTATCATCCTGGTTCTCTGGAGATAGAAGTGGTTGGTAGTTCGAGGCTGAGATCGGAGGCGACGGGTCAAATCGGAAGCAACGGTTTGAATCGCATCGCGGGTCTGCGTCCCAGCGTTCCTTACGGGTTGAAGACGAGGTACGATGCCGGCGGTGGGACGCTGTGGGTGTGGGAACCCCGGCCGGAGACATTCGCCCGGAGATATTTGACCGCCCAGGGAAAACCCTGATTACTGAACAGACGGGGCCCCGGCTCCGGAAGTGGTCTGAGGACCGGAAAGGAAAACCCAGCGAGTCATGGTTCGCTCACCGACCTATATTGGACCCACCGGACGAAGCCGGCGCCCGATTGCCGACGAGTGGGAACGTGGGCCCACACCGAATGCCGACGGCAAGAGGGGGCACACACTGCGGGAAGGTTCGGTTCTCGGCGGCCCGATCTCGGCTATGAGTCAATGATCAAACAGTTCCTCAACGAATGGGTGGAATTGGCCAATTGGGTGCCATTTAAGCCTGCGAGGGGATAACGTGTGTAGCTCGGTGTCTTTTTCGGAAGACCGACCCCCGGCTTGGGGAAAACTGGGACTGATGGACTAAGATCGGTCTTAGCAGGCTTTATCCGCAATTGACTTACCGAGCCTGAGCTAGCGGGGCGCCCCAGCCCGACCGCTCCGCGCTAGCATCCCTCTCGGCGTGGTGGTTTTTCCAGTGATACGTCGATACGGCTCGGCAGCGAAAGGCGGTCAGGGAACTATTCCGCTCCCCCAGCCCCTCCGCCCAACGCTTCTTATGTAGCAACGCCCTGTACGAGTAGAAGGTCTTCTTAAAGTTTTGTTCTTACTAGATCTCGACCCCCGTGTCCGAATCCTAACGCTGCGCTGTCCGGAACGAGCTGGCGTCCCCAGGTTTCACCCCGCCAGCTGAATCTATCAAGCCAAGAGACTTTAACATGTGTTAGCGGGTAACAGCGGGTTTGAGAAGAACTTTACAAGAGCGGACTTGCAATTGTTCCTAGGCTTGACGTTATAGGATTTGAGAAACAAGTAAAGTTTCAAAGCAATTTAGAACTAATGCTCCCTTCTATTACTCCTCAATTGCATGCTTAACATCGCTCTTAGTATATCTATCGTTCTTTACTCTATAGTTCTACTATCGGACCTAATGCCTTCGACTTGATTGTAGTTGGTAGTAGTGTTACAGATTAGACTGCCACAGGCCAGGAACAGGCGCCTGCAGGGCAGGGAATAATAGCAGAATAACATAGGACATGCAAGGAGGAATCACAGGACAGATTATGTAAGCAAGCTAATAGGGAAGCAAGCGCAGGCAAGTGTTAACAATTAAAGACGCTTAATAAAGAGAGTAATATAAGTAATAGGCGCTTATGTATAATTAAATAAAGATAGGAAGAATATTTAAAGAATAGTCTTTATTCCCCTATAGCTAGATACTTTATTTCCTACTCTCTAGTAGTTAATCTAATACTTAGATTGCTAGAGACTTAAAGCCTTTTAGTTAAAGCACTGCTTAAGACTTATATATTATAAGCTTATCTTCCTAGAAGGCAAGTAGGTCTTATAATAGCTTGTTAGAGTGTTCCCTAAACATTAAGAGCTAAGGGCCTAATTAAGTAAGTAAGGTAACTATAGGACAGTAACACAGTATATTATATAGTTGTATTATAAGAGACTTAGGAGTCTTAAGCAGTGCATTAACTAAAGGCTTTAAAGTCTCTAGTAGGATAATCCTAAGATTATTATATAATTAACTACTAGAGAGTAAGGAAAGAAGTGTCTATCTACTAGGTAAAGGCCTGTCCTTATATAACAAGTAATCCCTTTGTCCTATCTATAAGGGGCGCCTGTTCTAAGGGGGCGCACGCTCTAAAGGGCGCACGCTCTTAGGGGCGCTTGCTCTAAGCAGGCGTTGCTTCTTTATCCTATTAGTTAGCTTATATAATCCCTTCTGTTATCCCTCTAAATATGTCTATATTATTCTACTATTCCTCTCTACCCTATAAGCGCCTATCCTAGCCTATAGCAGTCTAATCTATAATATAATTTCCCCTCTCCCTAGGAGTTAACCTAACAACCTATAAAAAGGCTATCCCTCTTATAATTATATATTCTCCCTTCTCCTTCCTTTTCTATGCTTCCTTATCACTAACTATAACATCTTATTAGAATCTTTATAAAGATCTTAAACGCTAGGCTCTTTTCGCCTGTTTTAATTTATTAGGCTATAAGCCTAATATACCCTATTCTTGCTATTAGCAGTCTAGGAATAAGTGTATTAGAATTAATAGCTCTTCCTAGTATTATAAGTATGCTTATTAGAAGCGCCCTTATAATAGTATTTATATAGCTTCCTCTTATATATCTCTTATTATATCCCTTCTCCTTTCTTTAGTAGTAGCTAATCCTTATAGTTTCTTAGGTTATTAAGTCTTAATTCTGCCTAGAGAAGAAGAAAGATAAGGCTAAGGAGGCCCTAGAGAAACTCTAGGCTAATCTACAGCTTACTATCTCTTAACTCCTATAGATCTAGAAAACTAAGCATAAGGCGCTTTAATATAAGAAGGAGCTCTTTGCTAAGGGTATACAGGGTCTTAATAAAGAGGATAGTGTTAGGCCTTTAGAGCTTCTTCCTGCTCTTAGTTCTTATAAGCAGTTATTACAGATTAGACTGCTATAGGCTAGGATAGGCGCCTGCAGGGCAGAGAGGAATAGTAGAATAACATAGACATATTTAGAGGGATAACAGAAGGGATTATATAAGCTAACTAATAGGATAAAGGAGCAACGCCTGCTTAGAGCAAGCGCCCCTAGGAGCGCACGCCTTTTAGAGCGCGCGCCCCCTTAGAACAGGCGCCCTTTATAGATAGGATAAAGAGATTACTTATTATATAAGGACAGGCCTTTACCTAGTAGATAGACACTTCTTTCCTTACTCTCTAGTAGTTAATTATA